>VZDJ01000051.1:4012460-4058668 GCA_008694505.1 Cyanoderma ruficeps
TTTTTTTATTTTCCCCCAGCACCGGCAAGAAGAGATGCCGCATTTTGAAACCTAAAGGGGGGAATAAGAAAAGTCCTTTGTAATATATTGCCATATTATCACTAAATCCCCTGACAGTTGTGACACAGAAGCAAGTCACCTGTCACTTAAGCTTGAGGTCTCTTTAATTTTCTCCTGGAATTCGCACCAGGCTGTCTTTAATTTGAGGCCTTTATTGGAATTCTGAAACCTTTCTGCCTCCCCGGTGCTCAGATCTATTCTGAGTGCTGTTACAGAATGTATACAATAACCAACACAGGGATTCAGAGGGGGCTGAAGCACTGTTTATTTAACACTCTGGAGGGATTTTCGTGCTTATTCGGTCCTGGCTACCCAGCTTTCAATATCGCTTTGACAACCGTTATGCCCTTCTCATTAATTTTAAACAGTTAAAACACAGGAAAAAGAGAAAAAGTTTTCATTATTAAAGTGCTTTACTTTTTAATAACAGAGGATTCTGTCCGCCAGGGGAAAGGGCAAACCTCACTAATTTCACATTCATATTAAAAAGCGCTGGGAAGGTGACACTTGGTGCTGCCAGGAGGCTTAACAAAAGGAAAGTGCCGGGGGCCGGGAGGAGCAGGCGGGGCCAGAAAGTTTTGTGTTTCACGTCGGTGGAAACTTGGTAGTGACGACGAGGAGTGGCCTCTGCAGCTCCCCGTGGGGGTCACTGAACCTCTGCAGAGGCCCCTGGGCTGGGGACAGTCTCAGCTTCAGGGCACACCTGAAGTCTGTGAAAGGAGTGTCCAGAGAAGGGCAGCAAAGAGTAAATCCAGAGAGGAAAATATGTGAGGAGCAGCTGAGGAAACTGGGGTGGCTGAGCCTGAAGGAAAGGAGGTTCAGGGGAGACAACTCACAAACAGGAGGGTGCAGCCGGGTGTGGGTCAGGATCTGCTCCCAGGGAACAAGGACAGGAGGAGAGGACACAGCCTCAAGCTGTGCCAGGAAAGGCTCAGGTGGAACATCAGGAAGAGTTTCTTCACTGCAAGGGTGGTCAAGCATTGGAATGGGCTGCCCAGGAAGGTGGTGGAGTCCCCATATCTGGAGGTCATCAGGAAAAACTGGACGTGGCCCTCAGTGCCATGGTTTGGTTGATAAAGTGATGATCAGTCCAGGTTTGGACTCTGTGATCTTGGAGGTCTTTTCTGACCAAAATGATGCTGTGGTTCTGTGAGATGGGTCATGAGCCTTTCTTGAGGGGATTGGGAGACAGCAGAGACCAGAAATCTGGGAGAGTTCACGGGTTAGAATAGCCAGGCTGTGTTTGGAGATGCAGTGGACAGTCAGTCAGTCCAGGCAGTGAGTGAGCAGGAGTTCCAGCCCCAGGTGTGTTGCTTTGCTGAGGAATTACCCAGTGGCTGGAAGCTGTGGGACCCTGGGTGTCAGAGAGGCCACGGTACGTTTAAACTACACTTGAGTTCTGTCTCTGGGCACGTTTGGTGTTGGGTACAGAGTGGCACATCTGGGACAGGAGAGCATTTTGTGGCAGGTGCTGGCAGCCCCCACAGTCCCTGGGGTTTGTTGGTGGTGTCAGTGGGATGTGGCTCCTCTGGAGTGGCAGCAGGGCAGGGGAAAGGGGCGTTTGCAGCATTAGCATGCAGATCTGCCAGAGAACAACAGCAGGATTGCTGCCTTGGCACAGGCCTCCTGCAGAATCCCGGGAGCTGGGTGTTTGTATTCAGCCAGCCCTGCTCGGATGAGGGGTCTGACCAGTATCAAGTTGCTGCCTTGGATCTGGCACTCTCACACTTGGATGCTGGTTCCTGTCTGAGTCACACTGGAGAGCTGTGGCCCTTTCCTGGGAGAGGTGCACATCCATGGATGCTTGGCTTTGCACTTTGCTGCCAGCTTTCCATCCAAAATTTCACTTCTTTTCTGGTCCACGTTTCCTTTCTCTGCTGGATCCCTCGGAGAGGGAGAGAGCCTCTCCTCTCCTCCCAGTAACAGCTTGCTCCCAGAAATGCTTGTTTTCCATTTCCTGAGCTGCATCCTACAGTTTGATCCCAGGAAAGCTGGAACACAAACTTGCCCTTTTGGCCTGGGGAGGTTTATTCTGTTGTGCCTTTGGTGCGAGGGGCTTGTCCTGCTCTAGAGGAGCCAAGTGATGGCAGTTCCAGTCAAATATGTGTTGACAGTGAGGAAACTTCACGTAGAAAACCATGCTGGAATCCATGAGAAGTTCATTTGGTTGCCTTTGTTCACAGGTGCTGGATTTGGTCTCTTCTGTGGAGCTTGGGGCTCATTGTGGATCTCGTGGTCTCCTGCTCTGGGTGTTTCGGGGAAGTGCACAGGGATACTTGCAGCATCACTCTGAAACTGTTAGTGTAGGGTCTGGGGGCAGTTATTCCAAATAATTCCAATGGAAACAAGCAGTGGGATCTGGCCTGTTCTACCTGGAAGGAAAAAAAAAAAGGAAGGAAGGGAAAAGAAAAGCAAGGGAAAAAAGATACGTGATAGATGTTAGAAAACACAAAATTAAAACTGATTTGTTCTCCCCACCACACGGCGCTCACATGGCTGCTCTGACTTTAACATCTTTATCTGGATTTTTTTTTTTCCTCTAGTAATATTGAGAGGATTACCTTTGTTGGCCCCTGGGTAGTTGCTGTGTGATTTTACTGTTATTAAATCTATTGTAAACTGCTTCATTATTCCTGACTCAAATTCTCTCTTTCCTCTAATCCTTCCACCTCCCTGGTAGAAATCCTGTGGCAAGAACCCTCAGGAAGTCCGGGAGAGGGCCACGGTCCTGCAGACAAAATTTGAAAATCTCGTCCACTCCAGCGAGGGGAATGTCCGGTGGGCAAAGAAAGGTCAGTGAGTTTCCTTCCACTTAATCCCACAAGGGCTCAGAGGAGCTGCCAAGGTTTTCTTCTGGGGCACAGCATCAGGGAAAAGGCCTGGAAGAAACATTTTGGGGCCGTTGGGCTCTGAGGCAGGCCCAGAAGGCTTTGTGGTGATATTAAATGTTAATTTCTGGCGTTCCTGTATTAGGTGCAAATGAGATTTAGTCTTGGCTTTCAGTGGGATTCACGTCTGAGGGCTTTGACCCAATCAGAGCAGTGAGGGGGTTGTGTGGGTTATGCTGGGAAGGGGATGGGTGATTTCCTCCCTCACATCCCACTGCAATTCCCATCAGATGCCTCCAGTTCACACCAGTGGTGAATTTGAAGCCTGAGACACAGGATGCAACCCTGACCAGGAAAGGATCTTGGAGTGGAGCTGGTTGTGTGGGATGGGAGATAAAAGAGAGAGGGGCAACAACTCAGAAAGGCAGGATGAATAAAAACTGGGATGGACTTGATAATTGTAGCTGGGTACAAGTCTGGGGTTTGATCTGCCCTTTTTTTCCAGGCAGGATGCACAGCAGTTCTCACTGAGCAGTGTGAGAGACTCTGCCCTTCCTCCTCTCAGTTTGGAAAATCGAGAGGAAGACAGATTTGGGAGAAAGAATAAGATCTTGTTGGGGATGTGATAGGAAAAGAAACACAGTCTCTTGAGAGGAGCCAGAAAGGTGGTGCAGGATAGGCACTGTGGGAAGTCAGGCCCCAGAGCTCCTGGGCAGTTACTTGGAATTTGACTCTTGAGTTACTGGGACAAGTCCACAAGATGCAAACCCTCTGTGAAGGAGACTAAGCCATTCTTGCTCACAGTATCTAGGACTGGAGCCTTTCCCCTTTTTTTTGAGTTTCCTCTTCCCATATCTCCCTTCCTGATTGTTTTCTTTTTTACCTTGTTGCTCTGAGTCAAGTCCTGCTCTCTGAGCTTGTGTAGAAGTTATTTCAGTTCTGCAGCATTTCCAGTTGAGGTGGGTGCTGGTGAGATGAATTTTAGTGGTCTGCATCATTCCTGTTTACCATTCTATGGGCACCTGCATACAGGTATGGGACAGGTGTGCCTCATGTGCTCACCTTCTGAAATCACCTTCCAAGGGGTCCAAAACCATATGGGGAAATTGCTCTTGGAGTTATACAATGTCTGGGGAAACTGGAGGCTGTTCTGAAGATGAAAGTCAAGTTCAGCACAAAAAATTGTTTGGAATCTTGAGAAGTGATTGTTCAGGGGGTCAAAGGTGGTGGTGGTTTTTTTCTGAATGTTGTACTCCCTTTTTAGGTGATGACACAGCAGAGAGACCAGAGAACCTCCTGTGATTACCCTCCTACCCCAATCATTCTGCATGCTTTTGATTATGTGTGGCTATACTGAGGGACAAAGTATTTGAAATTCTGCTGTTTCACTCCTTGCTCTCCCCCCTGGGCTGAAATCTCACCCCACCTCCAGCAGCTGCAATGCTGATTTCACTTCCTTGGGGTTTTCAAACACCTTCCCCTTGCAGTGAAAGTGTTGGACTTGCTACACAAGCACCCCATTTTCAGGTGTGTGGTGTGATTTTGTCACTGCTCTTTTAAATCCACAATCTCAAAGCGTGTGACTAAAACATGATCATAACCCTTCATTCTGCATGGATGAGCTTCTTGCTGCTCCCTCGGGATTTCATGTACCCCATGCAAACTTCCAACCTGAAATGCCTGTGACAGGAACAACCAGTGGGTGACTCTGGTCACACCTAAAAACCCTCTGTGGCTCCTCTCTACCCGGTGTCACTGTGCACACACCCAGCCACACACACTTGTTGCTGGCCTCAGTGTTGGTAACTTCTTTAGCCACAGAAAAATACATCAGGAAATGCTGAAATGTTGTGCATCCCATTTATCTTGTTGAGGAGCACTCCACCTCTTTTTCCAACTCTGCTATCTACATATGCAAATTTTCCACTGCTGAGTGGCTTCCATAAGCCCCTCTTCCTCCCCTCTGAGCCAGGCGTCATGAATAATTAACATGGCAGCTGGCTTTTGCTTTCATGGCAGACAATCAACTGGAAACTGTGCCAGAGATGCATTTGTTTCTCTCTCTTTTTCTGTTTTTCCCCATTTTCTGACCCAGTCAATGTTAATAAGCAGTGTTTGCACTGCAGCCTGCTTTCAAAAGGCGAGTGGCTCCCTGCCCGCTCTCCCCTTCTGGCTCTGGGTCCCGTGTTTTTCACACTCTAATCAAATGGTTCAGGGAAGGTGCTGCCCTTCAAACTTGATTGACTGATCAGCAGCGAGGTGGGAGGGAGGAGGGGTCTGGCTGGGCCCTGCTACCTGAAGGATGAACTTTATCAGGAGTGGAGCCCCTTTTGGGAAGTGGAGGGTGCTCATCCCGAGGCTTTGCATGGTGATAGGTGCTTCATTTTGGAGCTGTGGGGCCAGAAAGAGCTCAGGAGACTGATCCTGTGTGCCCCTGAGTTACAGAGAGGGTAAGGAGGCAAGCCCTGCTTTCCTCCTCCTCATTTCCCAGCAGTTGAGCATTGTGCCTCCTCCTCTCTTTCCTCAGCACCCATGTGTGGAGAGGGACAGCAGAGTCACAGGAGCCCAGGGCTGTGGCACGAGGCTCAAATCCAGGGTGGTTTCGGTGCATCCTTCCCAGCTGCTCTGGCAAAGTGTCTCCCAGTTTATCCAGCTGTGGCCCAAGGCTCAAATCCGTGGTGGTTTTGGTGCACCCTTTCCTCCTGCTCCCACATGCTCTGGAAAAGTGTCTCCCAGTTTATCCAGCTGTGGCACAAGTCTCAAATCCGTGGTGGTTTCGGTGCATCCTTTCCTCCTGCTCTGGCAAAGTGTCTCCCAGTTTATCCAGCCCTGCTGAGGCCATGCCCTGGGGCCAGTGCTGGGAGCTGGCTGCCAGCTGAGAGCCTGGTGAACAGGTTATGTCACCTGTCTCCCTTTCATATCTCATTACCCTCTCTTCCCCTGTTTAAAATAACAACAAACCAGCCCATCTAACCCCCATCACACCTAGAACATGCTGGGGTTTTTTTCTTTTCTTCCTTTGATTTTCCACACTTATATTCCCTGGAGAAAAATGGGCATGCAGAGGTGCAAAGGACCAGTCTAAATCTTCTGTCTTACATGAGCACAAGTGCAAATCCCACTCCAAGCCAGGACATGTTACCTCAGACTTGTGTTGGTGTGGCAAAAATTCTCAACAGCTCATGCAGTTTGTTCCTGTGGCGTCAAGATAAGGAACCCTGTACATGAATTATGGCCTGACCAGCACTATTACCAGTCTTTATGAGTTGTTTTCCTAAAGCTCTGTCTCTTTGATCACAAAATCATAAAAGAATTTCAACTTTGAAAAAAAAAACCAATAAAGCTTTCAGTATCTGGCCACTCTAATTGCACATAAAAGCCAGAAAACATGGCTCTGGCAACACTGAGAGGTCTAAAGACCTGATAGTAAAGATTTTAAAAAGAATCTCATCCACAAAGGTCTTCATTTCAATCTCGTGGGTGCTGTAATGAACATCTCAGCTCTGAGCTGCTCGGAGTTGAGGCAGTTTCCTGGGCTGGGATTGTGACCTGCAGGTCCAGCCAAGACTCTCAGTTCAGCTCTGGGTTGGTGCCTTGCAGCTCTCCCTGGTTTTGTGTGCGCTGACTCAAAGCTGGATCTGGCAGATGTCTGTCAGGACTTTGGGAAGAGGGGAGCCTTTGACACTTTGATTCTCTCTCTCTGACCTGGGGAGTTGGTGCCAGCAGCTTTTCCTCTCTGCACGACTGTAGGAGGTGAGCTCAGCCCTCATAATAACAGGATCTTCAGTATCAGCCATTTCAAATGCTGTGAGGCAGACAGCTGGATTAGCTCCAATGGGACTGAATTCAAAGCGGGAGCAAGTTCCTATTGTTCCCTTTGAAGAGTTACACCTTTCTCATAGGTGAATTTGACCAATAACTTTATGAAAAAAAAAAAAAAAGCAGCAGAACAGGGTTTTTGAGAGCATTTGAGCTGGTTTATAAGCCCTCAGAAGGATGGCCTTCAGACGAGACACTGAGACAGTGTTTGGAATTTAGCATTCTCTTTTTTGGAAAAACACAGGTCTCTGGGTGCTCAGAAGCCTCTGAAAGAGCAGCACTGTGAAATTGGGAAGAAGGTGCAAAAAACTCAATCTTTTCTTCTCATCGATTGGGAAAAGGAGTTCGCTTTGCTCAGTAAACAGAGCTTTGATGGATTCCCTGGGTCCTTCCAGGAGCTGATCTGCTAAAATGACATTTTTATTACTGTTCATAAACTCCAATCTCCGGCTGCTGCCAAGAGATTAGACATAAGCTGTGGGCAAACTTGCTGGTCTGGTGGCTCAACAGGCAAGGGCAGGAGAGGTGAGAGTTTAGAGCTCACTGCTGTCGGGAGTGAGAGGGACAGGAAGATGCAGGAGGTGGTTTGGAGTGAGGGCTGGGGGGACACAGGAGGTTTAACAAGCAGAGGAGCAGCAGGGGATTGAGGGGAGGCATTTTCTGAGCTGCAGACTTTCCTTCCTGGAAGTCCCTCTATTCCCAGAGCAGGGGCCAGCCCGGGTGTAGTTAACGTTCCGGGGACGGGGAGGAGCAGAGGTACTTCTCATATTAGTGGATGATTGTCTTTAGAGCAATGAGCCCTGAGGGAAGGGCATTACAGGAATATAAAGATGGGAAGGGAAATTTGCACACACAGTTCTATTATTTTTCCCTTTTGAGAAGGTGAGCTCTGTTCTCAGTGTGCTGATGAGTCAGGAAATCCATCCGGCTCTCAGATATTTATAAGGGACTAGCTGGTAACTGGTGAAAAATGCATGGACTACTGGGACTCTAATATCAGAGGAGTCTTCCTGTGCCATCTCCATGCATCTCTTTCTTCATCCCTGCATCTCTGTTCCCTCTCTCCTCTTATCTGCTGCCACTCAGTGTCAATGACTCTTGAGAGCTGTGCTACAAACTCACCTTTTGTGGCCAAAGGGGCAGCCTGGCAGGAGGCAAACCCAGTGCAATTCAGTGGAGCTTTGTTCCATTTCCTAACACCTCCCCAGCACCTACCTTCCCCTTCTGGGATTGTACCAGTCCTGTGCAACCTTCGCAGGTTGCTAACATGCCAACCTTTTCTGCCAGCTGCTGAGCAGAAGGTGTCCCAAAGGACCAGACCTCTCAGCTGGAACAGCTGAATCTTCATGTGTGTGTGTATATATATATATGTATAAAAATGCAGCAGCAAACACAATTCACTGGTGTTTTTCCTTCCCCTCAGCACTGCAGTCTTTCCTTTGTGCCTATACCACCTATCCCAGGGACCTCAAGCACATCTTCCACATCAAATCTCTTCACCTGGGTCACGTGGCCAAGAGCTTTGGGCTGAGAGATGCCCCCCAGAACCTGACTGCGCTTCCAACTGCAGGCTCAAAGAGGAAAACCAAACCAAGACCAAAAAGGTAGGTCAGTCTGATGTTCCTGAGCCAAGGAACATAGGGTGACACTCTGTGCTGTGCTGTGTTTTGCCCCTCAAGGTGGTTGGGCCTGCTCTAGGAACTGAGTGCAAATCAAAAGCAGATCGGTTGGTAGAAATGATCCTTCTGCAAACCTGGAGGTGTGAGCAGTTCTGGCAAAAGCATTTCTGCAAAATCCTGTAGGATCTCTCCTGGGAACAGTCTGCAGCCAGCCCAGAGTTGCAGCCCTGTCCCCTCCTGTGTGTGCTCAGGGCTGTTCTGGGCACTCCTGTTCTGTGTGAGGAGTTGGGGATTCCCTGCTGCTGCTGGAGGAGCCCTGAACCCTCTTCTGTGCTTGCAGGGGAGCTGAAGGTGCTCAGTGTGTCTGATCCTGGCTGCTCTGGGTTGGCTCCACAGGACAGATAATCCTCTCTTTTGGGATCACAGTGCTAAGGACACACTCTCTTCCCTAGTGCAATGGCAGGAGCCAAACCTCTGCCGTGCCAGTGAAATCACTGCAATAATTCAAAGAAGGAAAATCTTTTTTCTTTATCAGCACCAATTGTGACTCTTTCCATGTAATTGTTGCTACAAACTCCATTAGCAAACCTTAGCCGTGCAATTAAAGCACTAATCCACGTAATTGTTCCAGGGCTGGGCACTTCTCTTGCACATGCACCTATCCTGTGAAAAGGAAAAAAATGCAAGGGGAAGGGATTTTAAAATAAAAAAGTTGGAGCTTGCATTGTCCTGCTTTCAGCAGCCACCAGGGACAGGCCGCTGCTCTGCCTCCTGCTCCAGCTGACCCTCCTCAGCAGATGGGCAACAGGATGGGAATGCCCCTGTGAGCAGGGGATTTAAGGGAGCTTTATTTCGGGAAGAATAGCCTGATTAGCTGATAAAGAGCATGTAAGATGGTATGGGGTGGGCTTTGATGTCTTGCTGGCCCAGCAGGGTGTCAAGCTATGACTGACAGTAGCGTGTCACAGGATTACTTGGCCTGTAACAATGCCTCTCTCTGTTCCTGTGATGTTGCTACTCTGTTAGAGCTACTTTTTCCCTTGTTACAAACCTCTTTTAGACGGGGTTCCTCCTCCCCGAGTCTTCATCCCATTATAGCACAGACAAGCTCAGATACAGTAGGTATTTACACGCGGGTCTGTGTGGGGCTGGGGGATGTGGAAGTGTTGGAACAAATGGTCTGAGAGTGATTTGAGAGCTCATTTGCACGTGGATCACAGAACTGCGGCTCAAGGAAAGTGGGCAGACTTTGCGCAGCTCCGTCGTGGCTCAAGCTCCAGATTTCAAATCCGGGAGCATCTGCAAAGTTAAGACCCTGCAAAAATAGCCCGAGTTGTGATGTGCAACAAATGTTCCTGCCTGTGAAACTTGGTTCTAATCGGCTTTCTCTGTGTGTGCTAAAAAAAATAAATAAATAGAGAGAGAGGGTTTATTAGTATTTATAGGATAGTTTAGAGAAAGTGAATATCGATTCAAATTCAGTCTGCCCTTGCATAAATCCAAGATAACGCTATTAACTTAGAGAATTGCTTTTGATTTCACACTGACAAAGCAGAAAGCAAAACTTGGCCTGCCATTTAGAAGACAAATGGTTTCTAATTGTAAAATGCAAGGCTTGAAATTATAACAGCACAGTCACAGAGCAATCTTTTTAATTATATTTCTCACATGATGCTGTGAGTGTTGGTTGTCGTATTACACATTGTCTCCCAACATCCGATACTGGTTTTTAATCAGGCTGCTCACTAAAGCCTCATCTCTCAGCACCTGCCTAGAGAATAAAGAGCAGGCACTCCAGGTTGAAAGTGGGGTAAAAGCAATCATTAAATGTTTCCTTAAGAGGACAAAGAAAACTTTTCATTTCTTTTGAAGTCTCCTTTTGTGCTTCTCACTTCCTTGGAGAGCCTGCTGGGGGAAGGTGAGACAGTGAGAGGGAGCAGGCAGGTGTGTGATGTTTCAGTGCTGAAACGTGGGAGCAGCCCTCTCCTCGATGCCCGTGGAAACTTGGATGTGTTTTTCCAGAGGTCTTTCTCCAAACCAGCCATCCCCTTAGCTGTAGTGGATCTTGCAAAACCACATCTGAAGACAGAAAAATAATTGCCGGCGATGTTTTTCGAAAGTTGCAATGCTGTGTTTAGGTGAGAGATGAGCACACAAACCAGATACTGCATATTGAATTACAGTACATCAGCTCAGTCAGTGTCTGGGCTCATGCTTTGACTGCGGGGTAGAGGCAAGGAAGCTGATCCCACTTCCATTGAGGGATTAGCTGTCCTTGGTTCACTGTGGAGTCGCAGCACGCTGAGGAAGTGCCTGACAGGCCAGATAGACTTGTCTTCTGACTCCTTCACAATGCAAATGCCAAAGACCCACTGCACCCTGCATCCCTGTGCTGCTCAGGCTTTTGCATTCTGGGTCAGTGGGCTTTCATGGGAATCTGTGGCAGCTGAGGGTCTGCTTTCCCTTTGAAATCAGGAAGGCCAGTGTGTGCCTCCTAAAGATTTCACTGCAGCGAGGAGTTGCAGCTTAATTTGGCTTTTTTGTGAGTTCAAGCCATTGCAAAGAAAGGTGACTCTTTAGTTCAGCTGATTCTGTGGAACTCCCTGCTACAGGAATCTCTGATGCAAGAAATGCTCAGAAAGGTTGAATTTACTTGTGAGTATCAAGAATTTCTGCGGCACAGGCAAAAAGTGATATGAAAACAAAGGTGAAAACCTCTTCATGCTTCAGAGTTTAAGTCCCACCTTCACATGAGATGGGATCAGGAAGAGGTGTTGGAGAGGTGCTGTGCCATTGCTCTGGTGTGGAGATGGGCATGGCCTGAAGGCTTTGGCTGCAAGATCATTGTGTTAATTCTCCCTTCAGCGTGGTCAGGTAGAATCAGACAACTCATGGCAAGCAGACCTTGTGGCCCTGTGTCCTCCACATGGTCAGGGCAGCACTTGCAGCCTTTTGCTTCTCTCCCACCTCACATCTTTGGTTTCACTTTTGAACGTCTTGGCAATTTTGAAAAGACTAACACAGGGTTTGTGACTCAGAACTGCAGCTGGGCCTCCCTGCACAGCAATTGTCTCATCATTAGAAGCACTTTGCTTGCCAGTTTTTATGTGTGCATTTAGAGCTTTCCTGATATCACTTAATTAGTCAAAATACAACTTTGGAATTGTGCCCACTGGGAATTGCACTTGGTTTGGGCAGTCTGCTCTAGGAAGCCAAACTGGAGCTCGGGTAAGGGCATGTATCCATGGGCAAGTGGAACCAAAAATGAGAGTAAGAGACATGGCTGCTGTGACAGGAAACATCACCATCACTCTTCACTAAGGCAGCTCAGGGATACAGGTGAGTCCTGGCTATCATATCATGGTGTTAGAAGAGAAATCTTCTTACGAAATTAAAGTTTTATAGTTGTAAACTCCTTCTGATTGTTTCCTGCATACAGCAATGCCCTTTATTACTGTCCTGTTCCACTGTGGCTGCAGCACAGAGCCTTTGCTCCATCTCTGGTCAACTAAACATTAAACACAGAGCTGGAAAAGCTCTGTGCTGGGGGCTGTGCGCCAAAAATTATCACCTCTCTCTAACTGAAATACATTCTGTCCTCTAGTCTGGGAAAGAGCCTGACAGAAACAAGAATCCTGGGAGGTTCCCACCCTCCCAGTGCTGCTTTTGTCCTTTTTCTGTTGGGTGAAGACCAAGGGATGGCAGTGGAAGCGAGCCTGGGGTGTCTGTAACGCATTTGACTTCAGCAGGGCAAGGTGGGCTTTGCTGTTCAGCACATCCCAGTGTGGAGACCACCCTGTCCTGAGTGTTCTGGAACAGGCTTGGTGCTCATTCTGCCTGGGTAATAATTTTCCTCGATCTTCTCAAGCATCTGCATCAGCTGGGAGCAGAGGACCTGGGCCATCTGTTGACCTGTCGAGAGCAGTGTAGGATTGCTGATGGATTTCTTGCCCCCACTCTGCAAAAACAACAGCAGCAAAACCAACCCAAACAGGGTTGTGTTGGCTGCAGATGGTTCATCCAACGCTCTAAGTAGGAAAAGCAGGTGTTGCAGCAGCCTTGGCCCAGAGGTAACCCAGCTCTGCTGCTGGCACAGTGTCAAGGAGCTGTTGGAGATGCTGTCAGGCAGATTGATGGTGCAATCCACATTGAAATGTTTTCTGATAAATGGGACGGCCTCCTCGGGTCTCCTCCAAAGACACACCGTGACTTCTGGGACTGTGCATCAGAACTTCCTCCTCCCCTGTCCTCAGCTGGAGCAGTTTGGGAGCCTTTGGTTGCTGCAGATGCTGGGACTTGGTGAAAGGTCACTGCACTGGGCACTGCATTGCAGCAGCATCTCACACAGCAAGACAAAGGAACAGGCTCTGACGCCAACCAGGTTGAGAGACACCTCCAAGAACAAGCTCACTCACCACTGAGGTGAAAAGATGAGCAGAGGCATCCTCTGAGCCAGAAAACAAGACTCAGGAGAAGGAGAGCAGTCCAAACCATTCAGATTTCCTCAGAGATGGAAGGTTGGGCAGCACCAGCATCCCTAAGATGACTGTGGCACCCGAGTGGGGAAGGGGAGCAGCAAGCTGGGAATAGCTCTCTGAGTGGGGTAGAAGGGAACTGAAGGAGAGGAAAGAAGGCTTTTACTCTTTCCTTCACTGGACACTTTTTCTTCCAGATGTTCCTCTCCTGACTTTTCATCATTCAGTGATGCATTTAGCAAGATTCACAAATTTCTTGTGTTTAAACAGTGAATAAAATCATTCCAGTTTTCTGGAGGAGAACAGATTTTTTTTTTTTCTTGAAAACTTTGACCTGGTCTTTTCCAGCCTTTCAGGAGATAACAAAGTCATCTGGGGACAGTTCCTCTTTTTCTTTATTGTTTCTCTGCTGAGGGTCTTGGTACCAGCTTTTGTGAGGTTGCAGCTTAATTACAGATGTGTACAGGCAGCTCTAAAGCTGAGTCTTTTATTCCTTCCTCTGTCTCAGTATACCTAGACATGAGATCACAGCAAGAGATGCTGATAATCCATGTGTTTTTCCAGTGATGGGAACATGGGTTCTGTCTGTGTTGCAAATGCATATTTACAGCCTTTCTGTGAAGCTTTTTGCCACAGTATCACCACACAGCTCCCTTAAATTAACATCCCACCAGCCCTCAGCCACAGGGAAAACACAGGGAGGTGGGAGAATGAACATGGAGGCCAAAGAGATTAAATACCTTGCCCAAGGATGCTCGGGGGGTGAGTGTTTAGGTCTTGGCTCAGTTCTCCTGGGCTTTGTCTCATGACATTGGTGAGGGAAGGTGCCCTGTGGTTATCCTGCTGCACTGGCAGTGCCCCAGAGACTGTCACCAGTTGGGCAGAGAGGGGAATTTACAGCTTTGCAGCAGAAATCGGGGCTCCTGACCTGGTGCAGTTTCCTGCTGTGCTGTCACTGCAGGCTGGTGCTGTTCCCTGCAGCTCTTCCATCTCATGGTTAAACGGGGCCTTGACAGCTGCTTTTCTTCTGGCCGTGATGAGCATAGGTTCCAGAGCACAGCTCCATTGATTTTTGTGGCCCCGGGTTAGAGGGAGAAATCTCCCTTTTCCCTGCATCCCTGTTTTTCTGCGTGCAGCTGATCACCTCAGCGGGGAGTATTGATTTACTAATTGGGCAGCAATTTCACCTGATTGATAATAAAGTGTTGGACAACCTCCCTGCTGAGCTGCAGCTCAGCCCCGGCAGCTACCGGTGGATTCCTTGTCCTTTTGCAGCAGAGAGTTCCCTGTTGTTTCAGTAAACTGGTCTGTTGCTTGGAAACCCAGGAGTTACTGTAGGAAATGCTTGGAGACGACAACCAAAGTGTCAAACGGGAACTTTACCCACTGGTGGAGGGGGCTGAGCAGAGGATACACCTGCACAGGCTGTGGGAAGGGAGCAAGCAAAGACCCCAGGCAGCCAAGAGTTCACTTCCCTTTGCCTTCCCCGTGTGTTTGGCCTATTGAACGTGTTGATCCATTGCTGCAGCCAGAAATTCTTCCTTCTCCTCCATGCCCAGCGTGGGTTTGGACACCCCAAGGGACTCTGAGGCAGTGCTGTAAGGTGTCAGCTTTAGGACTGCTGAGTCCCTGCGTTGTCACCAGAGCTCACTGGCGTGGCTGTGGGGCTGCTGTTCAGTTCCCTCATGTTCAGAGGGACAGAGAGGTTCCTGTTTTGCTGGAAACACTTGAGATGTGTTGCAGGTCCTTACTAGAACTTGCTCAGAGAGGTGCACCTGGAGGTGTTCCAGGCCAGGCTGGAGGGGGCTCAGGTTGGACCTGGTTTAGTGAAAGCAGTGAGATGATGTTTAGGGTCCCTTCCAACCCAGACCAGTCTGTGACTCTGGTGATGAGGAGGAGAGTGGGACATGACAGCAGCTGTGGACATCCTGTTGTGCCCAGGACCGTGGGAGCATGGCAGGGAATGACTGGTCCTGCACCCAAGAGATTGTATTTAAATACCTGAGGGTAAGATTTGCCCAAGGTTATAGAGCAGGACAGTGGCAGAACTCGTGGTGGGAAAGTGCTGAGTGGGTTTTTATATTTATAGCCGGCAGTTTAGGGCTGCAGGGACATCCATGTTGGAGTTTGGTGGCCTGGCAAAATGCAGCTACCCTTGCAAAAGCCAGTCTCTGGAGAGGGAGGCTGCATGTGATGGCTGCAGGACAATGCAAGAAAAGAAAATCTTTTGGATCTGTTGGCTTTAGGCTCATGACACTTATTTTTTACCCTGGTTTGTTTGGGAGGGGGTTGTGTTTTCAAGCTCGGGATTTAAGCTCTGTTCATAAAATGTTTCCATTGTTCAATGTCATTGGGCTATTATTATTATTATTATTATTATTATTATTATTATTATTATTATTATTATTTCCAAACTGCTGTGTCACCTCATTCATCATCCCACAAGCTTCCCTCCTTCTCCCCACCACCCCTGCAAGAGCATTTGTACAGAACAAAGGCTTGCTTTGAAAAACGCCGTGATATTTTGCCACCTTTGTGAAAACCTGTCACAACAATCCCTAATTCTGCATGAGGCAGAATTTCAAATCAAGCCTCAAGGAGAGGGAGCTGCTCCTTCTCTAATGTGGAACTGTCAGTGGCATTGCAGGAACCCACCCAGCAGAAGAAGGGGTTCTTAATTCCTTAATTCCTCAATTCCTCAATTCCTCTGCTCTTCCCCCTGCCCAGGTCTGAGCTGCTGAAGAAGACCCAGGGCAAACAGCGCCTTGCTGAGCTCCTGCGCTCGGAATATTCCAGTGGGATGGACACCGCTGGAGCCAAGGTCAAGAAGAAGAAGAGAAAGCAGAGAAAAGCTGGCAACCAGCAGATTCCAACATAAGCCAGGCCCTTCCAGTCATTGGCTGTAAAAGCTGCTTGAGTGCCTCAGCCGGGGGTCAGGGTGACCTGCCAAATCGACTGAGGAGTGTTTCAATTTATCAGGCGAATGTGGGAGGGATCCTGGGGATCTTGGCCTCCTCCCCTTCATTCCATAGGTGCAATTGGAATGGAATCGAGGCGTGTCCTGCTGCAGTTGAATGTGGCCTCCTGGAGATGCGCCCTGTTCCTTCCTAAGACAGATTTTTAGCACGAAAAATAAAAAAGGTTAAATATGATTTTCAGAGAAACGTGATGTGTGTGAAACGTGAAAGTGAGACAAGTTTGGGCAGGTAGGAGGTGCTTTTCAGTGTAAGGAACACTCCACAATCCCTTCACCTGCTGTTCCCAGCCAGGTAAACGTGGCAGGGGAGATGTCCCAGGAGCACCATGGAGGGGGAATCTGCCACTGTAAAGGGAGCACTTCTGCTCCTGTCTCAGGTAGTGAAGCCACATTGCTGCCACCTCCTCTCCTGTGCTCTGTCCCTGGTCACTGTTAGTCAGAATTGCCACCTGCACTGATGCCAGTGGCAGGATTGTGGAGAACTCTTCAGTGTGATGACACAGGGTCCCTTTGGGGGCAGAGCTCATGGGCACGGAACTTCTGTCAGAGCTCCTGAGCTCAGGAACAAACATTGTCACTGTGGGAAAGAGCCACAGTGGAATCCAGCAGTCTCCAAACTTCTCCTTGCCTGCAGCGTGTTGTCATTGCTGATTATGTGACAGAGGGAGCAGGAGATGTCTCACCTCTCTGAACATGAAAGCCTTTCCAGGCTCTTGCAAACCTTTGCCAGTAGTGACCCAACCCTTTGGGGTTCTCTTCCTTGCCTGGGCCTGTTTTGAGCTCGTGGATTTCACTTCTTGCTTTTCCCATTTGCCATCCATCTTGTTCCCATCAGAGAATGGGGAAAAGGGATGCAGGATGGTCCCCAGTGTGCTGAGATTTGTTCACTATGGCATGTGAAATGAAACCCAAAGTGCCCCCAAAGGCTGCACAATTCCCAAATCCCCCAGCTCCTGCAGTTAGCACCCACCTGCCCCTCTCCATGTTCCTCCCTCTGCTTCTCCCAGCCCCTCCTGGAGCACAGGGCACAAGTGAGCAGTGCACAAACCCAGCCAAAACACAATTTTCTGCTCCCTGCACGTGTCTTCCTCAAGGAAGGGGATGAGGAAGAACAGCCCACCCTGCCATGACCTGAGCCAGGCATGTTTAATGCAGGAGCAGAAAGTGCTCAAATAGTGGCAATTTCAGACGTCAGAAGGAAGAAAAGTACTGGAAAAGGAGTGTAAGCAGATGAAAATGATGCCTTGTAAAGGCAGAATTGAGGGCACCTACTTTGGGCTGTAGTGAGTCATACAAAGGATTGCAGCAATCAGCCCCGAAGTATTTAATTTCTGAAGTGAAGGTAACTTTTGAAACCAGAATTTTTCTTTCCTCCCAGGCAATTATCAAACACTCCGATTTCACTGCAATACTTTTTTAAACACTCTTGAAAGATGATTAAAAGGCTCCAGTATCAAATTAACCATGATTTTGCAGAGAGAATGAAGTTAGAAACATTTATTAGATTAAAATAAAATAACAACAAAGCCCACCTGATTTTGTTATGAGAACTGTTTGGAAGAGCAATCAGGTTTAAGGCAAATGTCAACTTAAACAGAAAAGAAACCCCTGAGGATGAAAATGACTCAGAATGATGCAGAGAGTGCAAGTTTGGGAATGAAGGGAAAATACATGACCTTCTCCTGGCTGACTGTCACGTAGGAATTAATAAGGACTATTGGCAAATTCATAATACAGTAGGAAAAAAGGCCAACAGGACATGGGTGAGAGACACCAGGAGATCTCATTGCTGCCTGGATGAACTGGGCATGAAACAGTACAAATGGTTACGATGAATAAAGTGATCTTTTCAAAAAGACAAGAGTGCCTTTTTCTTTCAGCTTCACCATCTTTAGCAGATAGGGCTGGATTGCTTGTGTGCTTAGGGAAAGAGAGAGGAGATGGTTAAATAAGGAAGTGTTAAAAGAACCTGAAGTTAAGCCAAGTTTTCTCCTAATAAACTTGAAGGTTGATGAGTAAAATGTGTTTGAATTGTGGCTGGGTGGGCAGGAGTCAAATTCTGCCCTTCCTTACACTTGGGCAGCTCCAGATTGGCTCTGAGCTGGCTTCACCCTTGTGCACCACTCAATTCGGGAAGAACCTGATAGGTTTGGGGTTAATTTTACTCAAATCATCCTTTCATTCAGGCAGGGCAGGATGTGGTGCTTGGAGCTGTGAGCTGCTGTAGAGTTCCATCATTTCCACCACCTGCAAATCTCCACCTCCTGCAGCAGGACCAGGGTGTTGGGTGTGCAGAGTTCCCAAATCCTCTGAGCACCCAAACCCCAGAGGAGCAGCTGGGGGTGACAGTGGATTCCCGTGGTGTGGAGCAGGTGGATGTTGCCCTGAACTGCTCCTGAATTTGTCCCCTCTTGCTCTGAGCTCCGTGGTGTGTGCTGGAGGGGTCTTGGCTGGGTGGGGGCTGCCTGCACAGCTGGCAGGGGAGCGGGGCTGGGTTTGGCAGTGTTGGTGGAACTGCAGCTTTGGTTTTGGCTTTGGTCACGTTACCTTGTCTGGATTGTGGTGGAGGGCAAGGGCCTCACTGCCCTGCAGCTGGAAGTCCCTGGGTTTGCTCTGGAAATGGTGGCACCGTTTCATTTTCTACAAAGCTGCTTGTGAGTCAAACCAGGGCTTAGCTGGGTTTGCCTTCCCTGCTCTCACACCCTGAGATTGCAGGAGGTGCTCTTGTGTTTTCTCCGTGTCCTTTACCTTTAGTAGGAGCTCACATCCTCTTCTCCTTTGCAACTGGAGCATCTTGAGTTCCCCCTGCAAGGCTTTGGATTAGGAAAAAGCAATGAGGTCACCTTGGGGCAAGGGTCACAGTTAAACACCAGGGGCTGGGTCAGACACAGAACACAGCACTGGTCCCTGACTGCTGAGAACACCAGAACTGAGCAGGGTAGAAAGCAAGAGAACATCCCTGTTCACAACACCTTGGTTTCTCCATAAACCGGGGGAGAGGGGAAAACCAACAGTGTTCTGGGCTTTCCATTCTGACAGAATTTTTTTTGGTGCTCGGATGAAGCCGTGGAATATCTTGACTAGAAACAGTTCTGCTGATCGCAGTGACTTTGTGTGTGCTGGCATGTCCAGCAGAGCAGCTCTTGCCGTGTCTGCTCTGAGGGTGCTGGTCCTGGCTAAAGGTGTGCCAGGAGGGGAGGAAGGTGGCCCTTGAGCTGGGTAAAAGCCTGGAGGGGACTTGAGAGCCAGGACCGTGTTTGGTCCTGGCAAACCCTCTGCACTGTCTGGATCCAGAGCCTGGAGCTGACAGAACCCACCCAGCAGCAGCAGCTTGTCTGTTGGACTTTGTACCCTGGAGAAATCCATGGAGCAGAACTGGTGCAATACTCCAAAGGTTTCCCTGCTGGGACTGGTGCTTCTGAACTGTTCCATTTTTTTTTGCTTCATATAATTTCAACCCAGCACAGCCTGTCCTATCCCTGGGGCCTTGCCAGGATTGTGCCCGCCTGGCACAATGCTCTGGAAAGATTTCCAGCTTGCTCAGGGGCTGCTGTAGGTGCAGGGCCAGTGCTGGTGGATTCTGCTATGGGACACCTCAGTGGAGTGGAGGTGAGGTTGGTCCTTCAGCAGGTTTGGAGGCTGCTGAGATCCTCCCACACGCGATGCTGTTCGTGTGGCCAGTGCGGTGCTCTCTGCTTAGAGCCTGCGGTGTCTTCCCTAAACTGTTTTATCCTGAAGCTTGACTCTGCCGTGAGATCTCCCTGGTAGCCACAGCTCCATCCCTCACGTCCCCTCCGCTCTCTTTCCTTCCCACCACGCCCGGCACAGCCATTCCCCCTTTCCCCCTCCCCGGGGCAGAGCTTTCCTCGGGGCTCTGTAATCTCGCAACCCTGGCACTGTGTTGTGGTGCTGGCTCAGACCCGCTGGTACAGGGGAGTTTCCAGCTCCTTCCAGATGTGCAATGGCAAATTTAAATATTGCAATTACAAACGTGTAACGAAGCCTTGTACTTCATTAATGTAAGAGGAGGAATATGCTACGGCTACAAGGACAATTAAATATTAGAGAATGCCTTTGATTCACATTCCTGCTGTGTAAATGGGAGGAAGGTTGCTGTATGCTCCTTTGCCTTTGCGCTCACAAAATGAAAAGCACACCCACTGCAAGTTGTCCTTTGATAGATTTTTAATATGATTTTAAAGAGTTTTGTTTGGCCTCATTCTTATTCAATGAGATTAATTTAAAGCACTTATCCCCTGGGTTTAAGTCAATCCATGTAGGATTTGGGACGGGGGTTGTTGCCCAGGGAGGGGGTTGTTTGCAGGCCTCTCTGAAAGACTCCTTTCCCACTTCATTAACCCCGAGCTGGGAGCGACCCCCCCCCGCCTTCCTCCTCCTCCTCCTCGCCCAGCCGAGGCCCGGGGATTTACCAAACTCCCCCATTCACATGCAAAGAACCAGCCCCATCCACAAAGGCCGGGGGCTCTCGCCCCCAGGCGTGGCTGCGCATTTGGCCGAGCCGACAATCGCCCTCCCCGCGGGGCTCGGGGGTGCCGGCCCGAAGCTCCCGGGACGGAGCCGGCCCTGGGGCACCGGGCTGGGACCCGGTCCGGAGAGCCGGGGAGGGCCATCGGGAGGGCCGGTGGGTGCCGGGGGGGCTCCGCAGACAGCCGGGCCCGCCGGGGGGAGCGGCCGGGGCCGGGGGGAACCCACAGCCCATCTGTCGGCTCCCCGAGCCGGCCAGCGCTGCCCGGCTGTCCCGGGCACCAGCTGCCGGGCCCGCTGGCCGCGGCCAGATGAGCGACACTTTTAAAGGGTGGAAACAATCCATTTTCCAAAGCGATCATTTAAAGCACTTAGGCAATTATACACTTAAGATTAGCGTTATTAATTCACCGGAGTCGCGGCTATCGCCGCGCCGGGCTGCCCCGGTTCTCCCCCACGCTCCCGCCGACGGCCCCGCGGCCGGTCCCGCATGCCGGCACTGGAGCCGGGCCCGGGGGGACACCGAGCCCCGGGGGGACACGGAGCCCCGGGGAGCGGAGGGTTTCCGTGCGATGGGAGGTGGGAAATCTCCTCTTTGCTTTGCCCCTTCCCTCGGCGGCGGCCGTTCCGCCAGAGCAAACAAGCGGGAGGGGAAGAAGGGGCCGGCGGAGGCGAGACCCGTTTGTTTGTAAAGAAGTTTTTTATTTCCACATTTAAAAAAGGGGGGAGCGGGAACGGCCGCGGCGCCCCGAGCCCCCCCCCCGCGCCCCCGCCCGGCCAGGCCGGCCCCGGGATACAGACTGACAAGAATCACTTACACAAATACGCCCTCAGGGTTCACAAATAAATAATTCATATACATTTTGCACCGTATTTACATTCCACCGCGCTTTTTTTCTTTTTCCTTTTTTTTTAAGTTTTTTTTTTAGTTGGGTTTTTGTTTTTTGTTTTTTGTTTTTTTTAATTTAAGTTACGGACGTCCCAAAGTCTCGCTGGGGCCATCGGCCCGGGCCGCCCCACGGTCCTTCCCGGCGGCGGGACCGCTACCCCAGGGTCGGGGAGCGGGAGAAAACGGGGAGGGATCTCCCCGAGGTGTGGATCGGCTCCTCCGAGTGTTCCTGGGGAAGGGGCGGAGAGGCGAAATCCCCCCGGGGGCTTCCAGCCCCTCCCGTGTCCCGGCGCCGTCCCACGCCGAGGTGGGGACACAAGGGGGTAAAGGTGGCGAGTGCCCCGCGGGGTGAGGGGCAGCTCTGCCGGCTCCGTCCTGCCAAGCCTGTCCTTGATTCTTCCATTCTTTATATATTATTTTTAAAAAAGGAAGGGGTGGTCTCATTTATAATTATATATATATATATATATATATTTGGGGATGAGCGGGAGTCTCTCTTGCTCTCGGCCCCAGAGGTGTGGGGTGGCCCCCTCCAGCCCCCCCAGCCCGGTGGGTGCCGGTGGGGCTGCCCGGGCGCCCGGGGCTCACCGGGGCTGCGCGGCCCGGGGCAGGACGCCGGGCAGCGGGGGCAGGGGCGGCGGGGGCTCGCTGCCGCCCTGCAGTCCGTGGATGAGGATGCGGGGCACCAAGGGTCTCTGTAGGGCGGGGGGCGGCGCGCTGGGGCCGCGGTACAGGTAGAGGGCGGCGCCGGGGTCCAGGTTGGAGACCAAACTCTGCGGGTAGAAGTAGGGCGAGGGGAACATCCTCTGGAGGGCTGAGTAGTTGCCAGCCTCGGCCAGCAGCTCCAAGCCCACCGCCGTCTGCCTTTTCCACTTGGTCCTGGGGGGGCAAGTCGAGAAAAGGGGTCAAGGAGGGGAGGGATGCTCCCAAAGCCCCTCCCGGGCTCTTTTTACCCTTTGCATTCCCCCTTTCCCCGGGCTCTGCTCTCTGGCTGGCTCCCAGGGCCGCTCTCCCTGTACGGCAGGGATGGGATGGGACGGGATGTGATGGGATTTAATGGGATGGGACGGGATGTGATGGGATTTAACGGGATGGGATGCAGACCCCATTCATGGGGGGAAGGAGCTTTTATCTCCCTGGCGTTCCCGCCGCGGCAGCCCCGGCCTGAGCGCCCACGGAGCTTTCCCGGAGGCACCGGAGCCACAGCCCGGCTGGGATCCAATAGCAGGATGTGAATCCCGGCCATAAAAATCGCGACAAACATTTCACCCCCTTCCTGGGGGTGTGACCCCCAGATTGTGACACGACCCGAGGATGACACGGGGGATCCGTGAGCCGAGAGCGGATGCTGCGACCACCACGATGCTCCAGCCCGAGGTCGCGGCGGCCCCGCTCCCCCGCCCGGGGCTCCGGGACTCTCTCCCCGGGCTGGGGCTGCCGGGGCCGGGCTGGGCCGCTCGGGAGGCTGCGGGGGTCCCGCGGGGGGACAGGCGTGGAGCAGGGTCCCGGGGAATTCGTTTGCGGCATATATATATATAAAAATATATACACGTCTCCGTGTGTAAATATACAAATATATATGTATGTATATATTTATATGCTATATATCGGTATAGGTGTATATATACGTGTGTGTGTGTGTGTGTGTGTGTGTGTGTGCTGGATCTCGTGGACAAGCCCCGGCCCCAGGATCTCGCCGCCGGCGGGCCGGGCTGGGGAAGGAGCTGAGAGCACAATTTCGACTCCGGCGTGTCCTTGCGGGAGGGATTTGGGGAGAGGAGGGGTGATCACACCGTCCCCTAAACTTCCCCAAACCTGCGACGTGGTGGGGGGGGAATCTTTCCAGATGGACAAGTGGGGCTGGAAATGATGGGGAGGGAGGGTAAAACCCCGGAGCGAGGAGGGGACAGGGCGGGGGCTGCAGCCGCGGGTCCCTCGTTTGGTGGCGGTGGCAATGGCCGGGGCTGGCGGTGTCCGGACAAACCCACTGAAGCCACCCTGTCGCCAGCCCTTTTACAGATTTGTCGCTGAAGCGCTGAACCTATTTCCACCAGTAAATTATTCATCATAATAATAATTGTGTAATTACTGTAAAGGGTGTTAATTATTGATGCCCAAAGCAGTAATTGGTATCTATTATTAATGGGCCGATGTGTTATGGTGTTGTGTTTAGCTGGAAGGCCGGTCCTGCCTCCCCGCCTTGCCGGGGATGGGGGCACGGATTGTCCCCCCCACACCCCACACCCGCCCTGCCTCGGCATCGCTTCTCTCCCCTTGGCTTTGGGGTAAAAGGCCCCGGGAGAGGCGAGGACGGGGCGGGCATCGCCCCTGTCCCGGTGGCAGGAGGGACGGGGCGGGTGTGGGGTGCAAAAGCCCGGCCTGGTTTGGGGGTGCGCGGGCGGGGAGGGGGAGCAGGGCGGGATCCCGGCGCCGTGGGCAGGAGGGAACGGTGCGTTTTTACCTTCTGTTCTGGTACCACGTTTTCACTTGCGTGTCGGTGAGGTTGAGGGAGGCGGCCAGTTCCATCCTGTCCTGCACGCTCAGGTATTTTTGCCTCTCGAAGCTGCGCTCCAGCTGGGCCAGCTGATGGTCGGTGAAGGCGGTGCGGGCTTTGCGCGGCTTTTTCAGCCGCACCGGGGGACTGTCCCGGGAACTGGAGATCTCTCGGTCCCCTTCTTCTTTCACTGAGCCGAGAGGGAGGAAGAGAGGCCAGGTCAGAGCAGGAAGGGAGTTACCCTGAGCAGAGGGGCTGACCCAGTGCGGGGGCTCGGGGCCGAGCGGGGCTCACGGCACGTTTGTTCTGCACCCCCGTAAATTTTAACGCCGGGAATTCAGAGGGTCCCCGAGCCGGGCCCGGTTTTTCCCCGTCCCGAGGGCCCAGGATCGGAGCAGGAATGTTGGATTGCACCGAGAGAATCCCCAGCCCGGCCCCGCCGCCCTCCTGCCCAGACCCCCCGATCCCCCTCATTTCTCACGGGGCAGGACCTTCCTCTGGGTTTATTTCCCCAAACTCAAAAGCTTTCTCGTTGCTTGGATATTTTTTCTTTCCTTTTTTTTTTTCTATCTATCTTTTTATCTCTCTCTCTCTATTTTTTTTTCCTTTTTCTCTTTTTAAAACCAAAACAAACCAACCAAAAAAACCCGAAAATTACGAGCCCCCATTTTTTGGAGGGGAATGTTGCCGTGCTGGAGCCGCCTCTCCCCTCCGCGGAGAAGCGTCTGTCCTCCCGGGGATGCTGCCGGGGCACGCAACAAACCTCCCTTCTCCAGGGCTCACAACGAAATACTGGAGAAAACACTTCCCAAAACCCTGCCCGGGCTGTTATTTATCTTTAAAAAAAGCCCGAATGAGAGGGGTTAGTGGCGGTTCGTTAGCGCGGTCGGTACAAAGGCGCCGGCGGAGCGATGGGGGAATTTCCAAAATATTGGAAGATGATGGGAAAATTACGGAGCAGAAACAAAAATAAAAGGGGAAAAATAAATTCCTATTCGTGCTCCTCTTCTCCACCCTCCTGGAGGAGATTATGGAGCAAATAGGCTCGATTTATACAAATCGGCGGCGTTTGGGTTTGGGTTTGGGGTTTTGTTTTGTTTTTTTTACACGGATTTATGTTAAATTTGTTGGTGGCGGGGGTGAGCAGGGACAAGGCTGGAGCCGAACGCGAGCTGATTTCTCTCTGTAGGAAGACAATAATCCGGTTAATTGAGCCACCGGGGAGTGAAACCCTTCAACCAGAAATGCCGGCTCTGGCCGAGCAGGCAGAAGGAGCCGGGAACGCTCCTTGGGCGGAGAGCTCCGGTCCCGGTGCCCGGGAAAGCGGCGGCCCCGACTCGCCGGAACCGGGCAGGGGTTCGGCCCCGCTCTCTCCCGGGAACGCCCGAAAGTTTGGACGGACTTTTCCGCCGAGTGAAGCGGGTCTGGCTTCCCCCATCCCGAGGAGGAAAATTCCCTCCCCCCAGCCCCTGAGCTGATCCTCGGTTCCTAAAAAGTTCCTGCTCGCCAAAGGGCCGCAGGAACGGCGGCGACGCCTTCCGTGCTCGGTCCGGATCGGCCCCCGGCTATTCCCGGCTTAAATATATATATTTAATAATATAGAAAAATATATTAAAAATATAGATTATGGGCTTTTCCGATACTTTGGCCGCTGGGGGTTAGGCCCAGATTCGCAGCCCCTTTGCAGAGTAAATCTGGGGCGTTTTGCCCCAGGAAAGGCGATTTCCAAAGCGGCACAGAAAGGATCGCTCTGGGAGGGGGGATCTTCATCCGCTCCTCCACTGATGCGGGGGTTTTACCCCTATTTAAACTGTGGTTTCCTCCTTATTTGAACTGGGTTTTGGGGTGTTTTCCCCCGGCTTAAACAGTCTTTTCTCCCCCTTCATTTAAACAGTGAGGTTTTTCTGCCCCTGATTTAAGCGGTGCTTCCTTCCTAATTTAAAGGATTTTTTTTTCCCCCATTTAAACGGCGTTTTCAGCCTGGCTGTGGCTGTCCCGCCGCAGGGACAGGAGAGGAGCCGAGAGGCTCCGGGAAACGGCCCCCACCGAAAGGCGAACCCCCGGCGCGGGCTCGGCCGGCTCAGGGGATGAGGAGAATTCGCTTTTCTTCTCTCCCCTCGCTTCTTTCGCGTCTCGGCGATTTGGGGCAAGGGGAGAAGAGCTGAAGGAATTCGGGCCGGGTGTAGGAGGCAAGAACAAACAGAACAAACAGCGGCTGTTTCCCTGCAAAGCGCCGGGGCCGATATTTCCTGCCGGGGCACTTCCAGCCCCAGCCCCGACCCCGGGCTCCAGCCTTCGTTTGGAGTGAAAATCGCCCCGTGATGTCCAGAGTCCGCCGCCGCCTTTGGAGGCTTAATTGGGTGAATATTTTTTTCCTCCATGAACCAGATTTCAGCCCAGCGGCTCCGGACGGGCCCAGGGTGCATTTGTAGCCGGGACGGGGCTCAGCCTGTCCCTCTTTTTTCCTGCCAATCCCCCCAAATTCAGCGGCCCCGCAAGGTGCCATCGCCTCCCTTTTCTCCGCCCAGCGGGATGGGAACCCTCTCCTTTCCCTCACCAACAGCCGGCCAACAGTTTTCCCGGGGAAAAGTTTCTGCAGAGGTGATGAGGGTGGGATGGGAGAAGCCACCCGGGATAAACTGCTCCGAGGGGCGAGGTCTGACCCCAAATCCCCCCGTGCTGCTCCTGCGCCTCTCCCTGTCCCGACTGCTGCAGGGGGAGGCCGGGAAGGGGCTGCGGGGCCCCGGGAGGCCGAAGCCCCCGAGCGCCCGCCGCATCCCCCCCAGGCCCCGCCGGTGCTGTGGATGCGGCCCGGGGCTCCCTGCCCGCCCTGCTCGGTTATGAACGATTTCCAAAACAATAACACAAATAACAACAATCGAATCAAAGCCCGCCGACTGGCTTGTTCGTTTCTCACCGGAGCAGGGGAAATACCTGGCAAATCCGTGGTTATTTTATTACGGTTTTGTTTCGGTTTGTTTGTTTTGGTTTTTCTTTTTTCCTTTTTTTTTTTTTTTCCTCTCTCTCCGCAGGNGCACAGCCGGATCTTGGCTGCGGGAGGCGGCCCCGGAGATCTCCCCGGGCGCGTTTAATGAAGCGCCGATTGCCCCGGCCCCTTCCACGGGGCCGAGCCCCACCGAGCCCCGAACCCCCAAGTTTCCCCAAGTTGGTGCCGACCCCTCGGTCATTTCGGGGGGCACCGATACCGTGACCCGCCCCCGAGCGGGGCGAGCCGGAGCCGCGTCCGCAGCGCGATCCCGGAGCACCGGGAGCCTCCCGGGCCGCTCCGGGCTGTGGGTCCGGGCCGCCCTGCACAGCCCAGCGGGGTGAGCCGCTCTTACCTTTGTACTCCGAGTCCGAGGAGGAGCTGCTGGTGTTTTTTTCCATTTTCTCCCTAAAATCCTCGCCGGGTTTGGTGGGGATCCTGCCCGCCGGCTCCTGCCCGCCGTGAGGTCCATTGGTGCTGGAGTAAGGCGCGCAGGCGGCCAGGGGCTTGCAGTCGGCCAGGATGTCTCTGATGAGGAAGGAGGAGGTGACGGTCCGCGACTGCGAGGGAGCCGAGACCTGCCCCGGCTGGAGATGCGCATCCAGGCCCGGCCGCGGCACCGCCGCCTCCAGGCACTCGCGGCCCGGCGAGCGGGGCGAGGGGCACCCGCTGCTGCCCTCCGAGCGGGGGCTCAGCTCCAGCGGGGACCGGCCGTCCCCCACCAGCGGGTCCCCCTTGGGCACGGCCGGGCTGCCGGCTCGGTGGGAGAGGATGGAGTCGATCCCAAAGCCGGTGGAGCCCTCCATGGCCCCCGCGAGGTGCCGGCGCTCACACGGGCATTGGCGGGGAGGGCGCGGCGGAAGCGGGTTGATAACGATAATTAACAGTAACAGGAGGGAAAAACGAAAAGACGAAAGAAAAAAAAAAATAAATAATAATAATAAAAACAAGGTAAAAAGGAAAAATAAAAAAGAGCAAAGTTCAGTCTGGGATCCGGGCAACAATTGCTGCAAGGCTCTTCGAGGCGCCGCGCGTTAGATCCAGGGCTGCTCCGTCTTCAGCATCGCGCCCAGCTGCACTCACAGACAGACAGGAGAGGGGGGGAGAGGGAGGCAGAGTCAAACTTTGGCCGCGAAGGGGGTGGGGTGAGGGGGGACGGACCCCAACCTCACCCGGGGTCCCGGCCACCCCACCCGTGCCCGGAGCGGCGGCGGCGCGGGGCTGGGGGGCAGCCCGGGGGTTCCCAGCCGGAGGTGGGGAGGCAGCGATCGATAGTGAAGGCTTCGCAGCGCCTTAACCACTTAATGATCCAGAAATCAATGGGGAAGGGCGAGGGGAGGGCGGAGGGGGTGGCCAGTCTCCGGGCCGCCGCGGCGCCCCCCTTCCCCGCCAGCAGCTCGGACAGCGCCGGGGGAGGAAAGCGGAGTCACTCCGGAGCCCGCAGCACCTCGGACAGCGCCGGAGTCGCTCCGGAGCCGGCGGCGCCTTCAGCACCTCGGCCAGCGGCGGGAGCGCCGCGCCCTCCCCGGGGGGGAAACGGGGGAAATGGGGAGAAAAGCTGAACTTGGGCCGCCCGGGCTGGGGGACCCCGGCACCCCCCACCCATCCCGTGTGAAGGCGCCCATTGGCCGCCAGGCGTTTTGGGGGATGTCGCTCCCCAACAAGGCGACACCTTAGAGCTTGATTAACGGGAATTAATTGTCGCCCGGCTCGCCGCGCTTTCCGGGCGGTTTCCGCCCTCTTTTGCTGTCATTATCCCGTTGATGGGGCTCTTAATGGGATGATTAGCCGCGGAGGGCGGGGGGGAGTGTGGGGTTGGGTGGGGTATCGAGGGGTTACTGCTCTCTGCGCGCCTCCCCCCGCAATTAGCTGATCTGCCGGTCCCTCCCGAGCAGGGAAAGTTTTGCTGGGCGTTAAAATTAAAAACAAAAAAATTAGGGAAAAAAAAAAGGGAAAAAAACACCAAGGGAAAGAAAAAGCACCGAAACCCTCCCAAAACCCGCAGCACTGAGGCTGCTGCTTTAAGCCCGAGATGATCCTCGGAGCTGCGAATTTCGTTGCACGCCCTGGAAATCGGCCGTGGCCGAGCAGAGCGGTCCGCGGGGCCGCCGGGCAGCCGCGCCCCCCGCCCAGCGCTGCCGGAGCGGCGAGGACCGGGCATCGCTCTGCCCGCTCTGCCAGCGCCCAGCGGCCGTACCTACTGGTGCAACTGGAAAGGCACGGCACTCACAGCGGATTTTTTTCTGCCGTCAATCGCATTTTAAATAAAAAAACCCCGATGGCCTCAGGCAGGGCTGCCCCGTCCCGCCCGTTTCTACCGGAGACATCAACTTTCCTCCCTCCCGCCCCGTCGGTGGGTTTGCTGTTGTTGGTCTCCCAGGCTGGAGAGGGACAGGCTCACGGAGGATTTCCCACCTTCCCGGCGGTCAGACTGGTTGCTGTCTCCTCGAGGGTTTATTTAGGGGCTTTTCCCGTGGATAGACCCTTCGCCGCGGAGACGGGAAAATGTCCACACCCGGGCGCGTGGAGCTGCGTCACTTTAAAGCGATGTCGCCGGTTATTTCTCAAATACTCGATTTCTTCTGTTCCCCACCTTCCCGGCCAGTCAGCTGCATCTTGTCCCTCTTCCAAAGCCGCCCTTGGCCGGCAGCTTGGAGGCGACCAAGGAGGGGAGAGCCCCCCCTGGGGCAGCCCGGCTGCCAGCTGTCGGGCAGCGGCGCAGGCAGGGCCCCCGGCACCTCCTGCCCTCGGCCCTGCAGGCTCGGGGCCGGCTGCGATCGGGGCAGCGGAACAAAAGAACTTCAGAGGAGGACAAGCCCAGGAAGAAAATCAGCATCGGTCCCGGTCCCAGCCTACCCCAACCTCGGGGATGGAACACGCCCGAGCTGGGAGCTGCTGCTCATCCTCCCTGTCCCCGGGTGAGGGCACAGAGAGGGGCCAGGTCACTTTTGCAGCGTCCACCATCCACAAGGCTGGGCCAAGTGTCCCTTTGGACAGGACCAGAGCAATGGATGTGCAGGAGCTGGTCCTGGTGAGAAATGGTGTCAAGGCCCCGGTGGGGTTTGCCAGCTCCTCGCCGTGTTTGTGGTGGTTCTCGGGCTCTGGCAGCCTCCTTATCCAACCAGGAGACCACAACTGGGTTGGAAATCTGCACTGGGATCAGGATCAGCATTGAGGTTGTATTTGGGACCAGGAATGGGACTGGAAAAGGCAGCAGGGTTGGGAGTGGGATTAGAATCAGGATTTGGATCAGCCATGCAGGGACAGGTTTGGGCCGGAGAGTCTTGCTCTTGAATAAAGCACCTGCCTTCAAATAACCACAAGGAAATTCCCAGATTAGACCAACTTCCTGATGATGTGCAAGATTTTGGGGGGTATTTGTGTGTGGGGTACAATCCTCATGCCAGAGCAGATTCTGTATTGTGCTATGCCCAGCCAAGGCCCTGGGGACAGATATGTCACCCCTAGACCATACCTGGGGCTCTCAGCAGCTGCATGCACTGCTACTCATGTTCTAATGACACTAAAATTATTATTACCATCATTACTATTAATGCCATTGCTTTATTAAGTTGTTTCAGAACTAGACTCCCCAAGGCAGGAATTCTGCCCATGTGTGGTGTCCCCCTACATCACCAGACCCTGGACAAGTGGGGTCCCAGGGATTTTTCTGTGGCTCCCAGCACAGACAGGAAATCCTGTGCTCAGACCACTGAGCAGTGCACGCTCCTTCCCTCTGCGTGTCTGCCCTTAAACCCCGATTTCCAGACTGCTCCTGTTCACAAATACATCAGTCAAGAGGAGATCCCTGATGCCAACTGCGTTTACAGCCACCTCCTCACCAGCCTCACTCACAATCCAGGGGTGGATTTAGGACTGTGGCCGTTCATCCCACCCCCTGGGTGCTGTCGATGGACAGGGCTGGGCTCTCACGACTCCTGTCACCGGTGCAGGTTTGTCCCCGGGGCCGATGGACAGAGCTGGGCTCTCACGATTCCTGTCACCGGTGCAGGTTTGTCCCCGGGGCCAAGGGACAGGGCTGCCCCAGGTGTTCCCAGAGCCTTTGGCGGCAGAACCCCTTCCACAGCTGGGCCACGGTGACTGAGCAGGAGTTAACCCAGAAACATCCGCTGGCGATGGGCAGCCCGGTGTCCTGGAAGGGTCTGGCTGAGGGGGGAATCTCCCAGGCTCTGCTGCACCCGATCTCCTCCCGAGGGCCGGCTGGGTGCTCGGCAAGGCCGTGCCCAGCACACACACACGGGGATGCTCCGCAGCTCCGCTGGGACGCTCCGGTACCCAAAGGAACGCGTGGTCAGGAGAGAGAGGAGGGCTCGGGGTGGGGGCAAGAGGCAGAAAAGGAAGGGGACAGGCAGCCGGGGGAGGGCCGAGCCGGGGAGGAGCCGGGCCCGGCGGCGGGGAAGCTGCAGCAGCGGCAGAGCCCCGTTACCGGTGGGTGTCACTGCAGGACAAGGAGCGGGGGCGGCGGGGGGCCGGGACCCCGCACGGGGCTCCGCCGGCACCGGGGACACGCGGGCTCACGGCTCGGACGGGGCAGGGTCGGGCCGGGGTCCGGGTGGGTGCAGGGGCAGGGGCAGGGCTGCCCCTCGCAGCCCCTCCGAGCTGGGGACATTTGGGGCACGACCTTGCCCAGCATTTCGGGGGCACTGGGACAGATGTGTCGGCACTGAGCTGCACTGAGAGGTGTCTCCCGAACGCACTTTGTTTATTTGTCTGCTGATTTTCGGGTTTCTGGTCTCTTTGCTGTTTCCTGTGCCTGTCCCAGCCAGCAGCTCTGCAGGGGCTTGGTTCACACCGTTCTGTGCCAGCTCTTCCCAGCCAGGCAGGACTCTCCGGAGGTGCCTCCTTCCCTGAGCACACCCCGGGGATCTCAGCGGCTGCTGCAGGAGGACACAGACGCTGTGGCTCAGCTGAGAGCTGGATGTGGCTCCCAGCAGGCAGAAGGACAAACCTCGTGCCCGGGTTTCTCACACTCTCATAAACAGTGTCATTTTTAGCAAGACAAGTCATTTAAGGCTCAGCTTCCTTCCTCCCTGGGGAGGTGGGAAAGGTCTTTGGTTATAATCCACCTCTGCCAGCTTGGCAAGCCCTGCCGTTATCCCCCTCATTATTTTAGATGGGGTTTATTTAGAGGCCTGGACTAAAAAGAGGCAACCACAAACCAGAGTTTTCCGGTTTGGAGCAGGAGATTTTGTTCCTCCCTCAGCTCAGGTGTGGGCAGGGTGGAATTTGTTACAGCTCCTTCTTTATAAAAGGGCAGGCTGAGGTCCAAGCTGCCCTAAGGATGGGGTGTGGGAAGTGCTGGAGCAGCTCCAGGGGAGCCTTCATTGTCCTGAGGGGTAAGAAAAGCTGCCCTTGCAGTTCACTTTATTGTTTCATCTTGAGCAATGCAGTTTAGTGTTATAAAGAACTCTTCTCTTTGATGTTTGGGGTCAAAGGTTTGGCTGGAAATCTGAGGAGCAACGAGCCCTGAGCTCAGCATGGGTTCTTCATGTCTTTTGGCTGCTGGTGGCTTTGTGTGGGGCTGGGCGAATCCCAGTGCCAAGGTGTGGGGGCAAACTCATGTTGGCACATCCACCTGAGCTCAGGGTGCAGTTGGAGCTGCCCAGCACAGCAGATGTCACCGCCCAGAGCTCTGGGGTGAACGCATCTGAGCTCTCCAAGTGCCAATGGGAGGGTGAATATGAAAACTGGGAGATAATTTGGCTTTAAAGGCTGGTAGCCCTGAGCTGTAATGGTAGATGTGAGAAGCAGACTACATAAAAGTTATTAATTACTAATAATACTTTACTATTAATGGAGATCCACAGTTTAAACAATGGCACTTTTAACCAAGTGGTATTTGAAGTGAAATGCTCTGTTGGGAGAAGATGGATTCCAAACGTGTTGGCTCCTGACTGAACCTGTGCAGTCACCCGTGGGTTTGGGTGCTGTGATATTGAGCTGGTGTTGGAAGACTTTGAGTTTATTCAGTGAGTGCTTGAAGAGGCTCGGCCCTGAGGGACTCCAGGCACCAGCAGCTATTGCAGGCTGAGTGTGGAGCTGGCTGGAGCCACCTTAAAGCAGAGGCATTGCCTGTGGTGAGGCCCCAGTTTGGCAGAACACTCAAAGCAGGTGTTTGAATTCCTTCACACAGGCAAGAGCTTTGCTGAATCAGGCACTGAGGGGAAGCTTTTTTGGCAAAGGAATGAGGAGTGATGCGACATTACAGATTTGATATCAGCTAGGATATGGCTGTATCCAATCTATTTGTCCAGAACCAGCAGGGAAGGAGCCTGTGCTGGGGTGAGCACCGCCCTGTTCCTGAGCATCATGAGAATTGTGCTCTTCAGGCTGGGCTGTGCACCTGACACCAAGCAATGAACAGGCCGAGACAGAATCGTTCCTCTTACATTTATGATTTATTTGGCTATATCTGCATTAGCATAACTGCAAAACCTGAGGGGAAGTTTATTGCATGTGGAATCCCAGGATCCAAGGGCTGTGCCCAGCACTGTCCTTGCTGTGGGGGCCCTCTGGGGAAGGGGACCACTCACAGGCACTCCTCAATGGGAGGCACTGAGAGCCTTTTTATAGGACTCAGGGTCTGGAAAAGTCCTGAGATGAGGCTCAGCCTATGAGGAAAGGAGCAGAGAGAGGATTGGTTACAGCCAGGAGCCAGCCACAGAAAATAGGCTGAAGCACAGACAGGGAGGAGACTGCAGATTGCACAGGGGCTTTTGCCTGACTGGGAGACATTGCTCCGGCTGAAGTTAAACACTTAACCTGCTTAAAACGAGGAGTAGCTTGACTGACTTCAGGAGATCCTTGTCCTGCTCTAGCAACAAAACCCTGCAATTATGTTACGGTGCGTTTGTTGTCTGACATTTTCAAAGGCTGCCATGACCTTGGGTGGGCCCTGAAATAAATATATTTGACTTGTTTTCTACAACACAGGCCTGGGGTGCTTCACTGAGGGGTCAGGATGGGCTCAGAGCTCCCAGAGAAGTCCCTGGTGAGGTCAGGGGGCTCTAAAACCTGCCCTAAACCTAAACCTGCCCTAAAAACGCAGAACCAGCAGCTGCCCAGGAATCACCTTGGAGTGGGGACAGGGTGATAAAATGCTCATGACAATAAACAAAAGGGAAGTAATCTGGGGGTAGAAAGGCCCCAGGGCCCTTTAGGGTGAGCAGTGTAGCTCACACACAGCAAACAGGAGATTCTGAGACTGGAGTGTTTTCCATGGGGGGCTCTGCCTGCCCCAGCACAATTCCCTGTGCCATACATCTGCCTGGTGTGGCTGTGCTGAGCCGCCTCCCGCTTCCCCCACCCTGCTCAGGCTGGCTGGATGTCAGCTTTTGCATATGTAAAAATACAGAGCAGTCTTTGCCCTGAAAAGCTTGCTAGTGATCTCATTAATCAAGACAAACAAAGCATATTTAGCTATTCCCCCTCTCTGGAGGAAGGCGTTCAGGTACTTAAATATGCATTTGAATGCCTAACTTCAGACAGCTGTTTCTGGATGTTTTTGCTTTCTCACAAATACCAGCGGTGACATAACCCCTCCCTGGGAGGGAGAGGTGGGGAAGGCAGAACCAGGGGCTGCTCAAGTAGGTGGGTAACCCCAGAGAGCTGGCAGGGACAATCCCTGGTCGTTCCAACTCCAAGCTGCCATTAAAGATGCAGCACTTTTCCCCTTGGAGCTGGGATTGTTAGAAAAATCCAGTGCTTGCAGGTAAAGAACAGCTGAGCTGCTTCTCTTGAATGTGCCTCTGCCGTCCTGCCTCACTCCCTCATCCGCCGGTGCCAGGAACTGGGCACAAGGACATTTCTGCCTGGGATGAGATGATGCCATAGCAGAGGAAACAGCAGTTTATTCACTCCAATCTCAGTACAAAGCTCCTGGGTGAGAAATGTCCCACTGAGGCACAACTGGCAGTAATTAAAGAGAGCAGAGCCTTGAGGAAGTTGTGAGGGATGCCAGCTCCTGCCCTCAGCATGAGTGAGTGGGAAGCACCAGGTGCAGGACAGGGGCAAGTGCTGCTTTAAAAAATGAGAAACCCTCCCAGTCATTAGAGTCCAGATAAGGGTGTCCTTGGGTCAAAGGTCTTATTATGATAGAGACTGGTGCTGAGCAGTCAATGCCAGTGATGAATCCTCGTCTCTGATGCTTCTAATTAATATTTTAAGTGATGAACCCAAAGGTACCTCCTCTAGAGACAGCGGATGATCTTTGCCATTACTCTGCTGCAGTTATGGGTTGTTATGCCAGGATTTTGTTTGGAGCACCGGCTGCAGCAGGACAGGAATATGGTTTGTAGGAAAAAGCTGAAAGGTTTCCCTTGCAGGATGATGGAGCTGCCATGGGCTCCAGGTGCTGCTGAGGAGCAATGCTTTGCTGCTGTTCGTTGCATTTATTATCGACAAATGAAAACCTGCAGGACCCTTGCAGCTGGGACATTGTGATGTCAGTGTTTGCCTCACAGAATTAGAGGGGCAAGAAAAATAATCACCATTCCTAAAACTTAGATATATCTTTGGGGGTTATTATCTTTGGGGGTTATTATCTTTAGGGTTTCACAGTTATAATAATGTGTTAAATCAGAGGATACATTAATGCAGGTGTGTTGAGGGCTGATAAATTGCATGTGAGGTGCAGAAAGGCCAAGCTGGCAGAGCTGCCCTGATGGTGGCAAAGCCCAGAGACTGAGAAGGGTTTTGTGGGTGCCACAGCTGCTGGGCACTGTGAACACCCTTGGGTGCAAAATAAGCTCAGCTTATGGCAGGGAGGTTTAGTTATTAGAGCTGCATTTAATGGTTTGTGGTGACTTGAGAAAGAAGCCATGAAAAGGCCTGAAGAAAGTAACGAGCAGCACCAGGCTCTCCTGCTGGCCTGAAGGATCCATGGAGACTGGATGTCCCTGCTCCTCTCCCAGCACCTGCCTGGCTCTGCCCACCTGCTCCCAGGCAGCTCCCCAGCCTTGCACCATTTTTCACTTTAACAACAAAGCTGCCCCGGGACTCAGCCTTGTTCCTCCATCATCCATTTGATCGAATCCTTTTAGCGGGTGACAAAACACTTTCTGTGCTCACTTTACAGGAAACCAATCTCTATTATTTTCGGTTTTTTCTTTTTCTTTCCCAAACCCTTCTTCATTTACAGGAGTCTAACAAATCCTGGGGCTTCTTTTTTTTTTTTTTTTTTTTTTTTTTTTTNGGATTTTTTTTTTCCAGGAAAGGGAGGGAGTAAAATAAACAATACAGAGAGGGGTAGGGTGCACACACTGACGCTCAGCGCGCCGAGCATCCCTGTACAGACAAAATAATAATAAAAAAAAACCCACCCCGCGCGCGCGCACATCGAGATGCAAATGATTTTTTTTCCCCCCCTTTTTTTTTTTTCTTCTTTTTCCCCGCGAAGCCACCGCTTGTAAAGCTTGACAGAAAATAATGAGAAACACTAAATCTTTTATAAGGTCAACACTCAAGCAGCTGTCAAACAAGAAAAGAATTTAGCGAAAGATCCGCAAAAACTTCCATCGCCTCATTAAATCCAACAGGGCCGGGGCCCGGCGTGGTGAGGAGGCACCGGGGCGCCTCCGTTTTGTGTCAGTAATTTGCGGCGGAGGAAGAGGGAAGACGAAACAGCCAACGCCGAAGGGGCCTTGGGGGAGGCTGGGGAATCGTTAGTGCGCCAGGAGCGGCCTCGGCTCCTAATTGGAAGCATTGGGCATTATCAACGGAGGATTTGCCTCGGCTCCCTGACAGCTCTCTAGGCCTGGAATGATAGCCCACTTGTCAGTGTAAAAGACCATTAAAAACAAACCATTTTGATTTAATTGGAGGCGGTGTGCTGGGGGCCCAGGTGAGGCGCTTCATCAGCCGATGTTGGCTGCTGATGCCTTTTTCCCCCTGTATTGATGGCTTTTTTCTTTTTCTCCCCTCCCTTTCAAAAACTGTCTAGGAAAGAGAAAGAGGTGCTGAAAGATCCTTCACAGCCCGCATCGAGAGCGGCTTTCAATAGGGTTGTCAACAAATGCCATGACAAGTTAGAGAGAGGCAGGTACTTTTAAAACAGACGTTATTCTGTCCAAGATGAGCTGTGCTCAGAGGTGAGTGTTGGATTATTAGGGTTACAAATAATGTGGCTTTTCCTGCCAGGAGCGTGCTTAACTGGCTTAACGAATGGGGTTGATTTTTCTCTCCCCACTGCTCTAAGAACAGAGGGAAATGCAGGACAAGGGAGCCCGGGCTAAATGATCTTTATTTGCTTCAAGCCCAGGAAGGTTTCAAACAGTGCTTGGCAATTTTGGGCTGCTGTATTTAATGTCCCATGGAGATTTGGGGCTGTTTTGTTTTTCCTTCCTGAAAATAATGGCCACAGATATTTGCTGGGGTTCACTGGCCATTTGGTCTGGACAACAGCACGAGGAAAGAAGAATTAACCCACTGGAGCTGTAACCTGGTGTGTGCCCCCCACCTCCCTGGCAGATGTTTCAGGGTCAGACCAGAGCTGGCAGCTTTCACACTGACCTCATGTGCTTGACATCTGAATCCTGACCCTTTTCATGCCAGGCAAGAGTTTTACTTAAAGTTGTCTGGATAAATAGCATCTCTGCAGAAGTCAGAACAGGGCCATGGATGAAACCCCAAATCCATTTAAAAAGCATTTCTGTGGAGTTGTGCACTGGAAGCAATGGCAGGTGCTCACTCATAACCCACCACACTGTGTGTGGTTTCACCCTGCCACAAGCTGTGAGCGCCCAAAATCTGTTCTTTCACGGGTGAGAATCTCCAGAAGAGCAGTGGGAATTGGTTGCCAACTGTTCCTTGTGCTGCCTTTGGATGCTGGAGCTTGGTTGTAGGTGGAGCCTGCCCTGGAGATGATCTAGGCTGTACAGCTGCACAGGAGGGATTTGTGTTCCTGTGTTAATCAGGAGATGTCCAGATCAATGGAAATGGCAGAGCGGTGATTGTCACCCTTAGTGAGACACAAGGAAGTGCTGAGGGTGGCAGGTAATGGTTTTTACTAAGAGAGGGTCAGTTGAGATATCTCCTTTTTTTTTTTTTTTTTACAATGAGGATGTTGAAATACTTGGACATGTCACCCAGAGTGGTGATGGATGCTCCATCTCTGGAAACATTCAAGGTCAGCTTGGATGGGGCTCTGAGAAACACAACCTGGTTGAGGATGACCCTGCTCACTGCAGAGGAGCTGGACTAGATGGCCCTTAAAGGTTCCTTCTAAGCCAAAATATTCCGTGCCAGAAAGCAGCATTGGGTGGGATGAGAGGTTGAGTGTCCAGGCTACAAGGGATAGTGAGAAAACCTGGATCATGAAAATGCTTTGCCGTGATTTCAGCAATTGTATTGCTGGAATCTTTGGCTCTGGAGGCAAAACAAGAAAACCTCCAGAATCTGCAAGGAAATGTAGTGATGGTGACAGGGGCCAGAGCCTGCAGTTAGCCATGGAATGGCTGTGAGGTGGGAGGTGACATCCCTCGGTGGCTCCAGAGGGGACATTCAGGGATGGTGCCCAGGGCAGCTGGCTCTGTTTGGAGCCCTGCAGGGTGCTGTGGTCTCTGCATTGTGCCTGCCACAGGCCAGCGATGCTGCTTTGGATTGTTACTGCAGGGCTGGGAGCCACCAGCTCTGTGTCACTTGGGCCATTGAACAACCATCAACTGACACTGATTTTAATTCTCTTTGGTCAGCCAAGACCCCAGCTGAAGGGAAGATTGATCTGGTAGTGTGGTGACAGGAAGCTCTTGGACTCACTGCTTTATTATTTAAGCACTATTTAGGCCCCAGGAGAGGAGTTTTGTAACACTCCAAGTCCCAGAAGTTTTTCTGCCCTCAAACCCAGGAGGACCAACGCTGCAGCTGAACAGCCAGCCCCGTGAGCTGTGTGTGTATCAAACCCAGGTTACTTAAGCAGAATCTGTGGCTTTTCTGACAACACAACAGCTGCAAGATTACATGAGCTGTGCTTGTCAGTTCGGCTCTATAGACAAAAATAGAGGTAAGGCATTAAAAAAAAATGCAGAACATTTTTGTGTGTACGTGTTAAACCTCAACTGTTAATTCTGACGAAGGATCAGGCTGCGAGCAGGTATCGGATCCCTGGTGAGAATCAAATTCCGGAGCCCAGAATTTTTTTTTGCTGCAAAGTTTATACAGTGGGGATTCCTCTAATTACTTTCAGTGGAAATTTACCTGACAGAGCTTTCCCAGGTAATGCAAGGCATACGCAGGAGAGCCGCTCAGCCGTTGACAGAGCCTTTGATTTTGTGCCAGGTTGCAAATTAAGTCTTTTGCCAAGGTACCCGAACACTTGCTCGTCAATTGCTTATCGCTTATTCATATCGCGCGTTTCATCTGCTCGGGGAGGCAGCGCACGGTGACAAAAGTCTTGTCCAAAGTTGCTGCATTTTCTTTCCTTCCCCTCGCTTGGTCAAGTAAACAAGCCCACCTGAGTGTCTCTGTGAGCTGGGATTCTCTAATGAGCAAAGGAAGAACCCTGGTGTGTGTCAGTGACAGGAGGTGCACGGAGCTGTTTTGACACGTTGGTGAATTCTGTCCTGTTGTTGCTGCTTTGTTGCCACCTGAATCCTTCTTGACTTGAAATATATTGGGGGTGGCCGGCATTGACTTACTGGTTTGGATAATGACTACCAGACATTCAGATGGAGGTTGCTGGAGCCTCACCCCGGCCTGGCACAGGTGGAGATGCTGCATTTGGGCAGCAATGTCCTTTCCAGAGTTTGACTGACACCATTCTGTCTGAGCCAGCAGGGGAGGAGTAACACAGGGACAGGACACATCCACTGAACATGGGGGACAGGAGGCTGAGAGAATTGGGATTGTTCAGTCTGGAACAGAGAAGGCTTTGGGAATGACCTGAAGGGAACTTGCAGGAAAGATGGGGCGAGACTATTTCTAAGAGCCTGGAGTGACAGGACAAGGAAGAAAGGGTTCAAATTGAAAGAGAGTAGCTTTAGATTAGATACTAGAAAAAAAAATTTCCCTGTTAGGGTGATGAAGCATTGAAACAGGTTTTCCAGAGAAGCAGTAGTTGCCCCATCCCTGGCAGTGTTCCAGACCAGGCTGGGTGGAGCTCTGAGTTAGCTGGTCCAGTGGAAGATGCCCCTGCTCATGGCAAGGGGATTGAAATGAGATGATCTTCAAGGTCCCTTTCCGACCCGAACCATTCTATGATTTATGTCTATGCTGGGTGCCTGAGATTACAGTCCCTGGGGAATGTAGTCCCACATCTACAAATAAATTAAGTTTTGGTGCACAGTCTCAGCAAAACCTGAGCCCTGGAATTGTGTCAAAGCAAGGCAGAGGCCGTTTGCTTTGGGGGGTGGCTGAGGAAGAGGAGGACAGTAGAAGCATCTTGCTGAGTAAGGAGTTAACATCTGCTTGGTTTAGTTAAAAAAAAACAACCAAAACCAAACCAAAAAAAACCCAAAAAAACCCCCCAAAAAACCACAACAAACCCAAAAAAACCCAAAAAACACCAAAAACAAAACAAAAAACCACAACAAACAAAACCCAAACCCACAAAAAAAACCACAAAAAAAAACACTTCAATGCAGAAACTTTCCCTAATGAACTGCCCATCAGGCCAGGACTGGCTCCCTGTGAGCTGCTTGTCTTGGGGGCCCAGGAGACCACAGGCCAGGTCAGTCCTGCTGAGCGAGACTGAGCAGGAGCACCCGGTGTGGGAGAGCCTGTAAATCACCCAGTTAGTTTAACAGTGTGGGCCATTATTCTAAAGCAGTGGGGCTGAAACCTAAATCCAAATGAAAATATCGTCAATTTGTCCATACTTTACTGACTGAATGACTACGTAATGTCATGCAGCTCTGGCAATGCAGGGAACAAGCAGATACAATTAGTGGGGAGGGAAAAGCTCCTTTGTTTTCTTCTCTTCCACTTCTTGGACAAGCTTTTGTGGTGCCAGGGACTGAATGGAAAGCCCAGATTAAGAGCCAGCAGAGACAGCCATGCCCTGTTTCTGTAGCTCTCTGTAAGGGGTCAAGGTGGGAATAAAAAAATTATTCTTGATGACTTTTTATGGGCCTAAAGGAACAAAATCTCACCTTCCTGCTGCCCTTGTTTTGGAAAATAACTATTTCAGTGGCTGGGTGTTGCTCCCCTCAGACCTAGAGCAGGCCAGACTGGAAGGTGTTATGCCAGATGAGGTGACTGGGTGACCAGAAGGACAAGTGGCTTGAGAATATCACACTCCTGCACCTCACACCAGCCTTGGATCACATGGAAATAAAGCTTAAAATGAGTCTGTGGTCAGGGCAATGGAGTCTCTGAATATTCTTGTCCAGTGTCTGGCTTTCAAAACTATTCCATCATCTCTGTAGAACCAAACTTTGCAGGAGTAGTTAAAGAACAATTTGGAGACCACCAAATGTCTTTGGGAACCCTTAAATTTCTCCAGGTTGTTACTGCTTTTAACTGGGTCAACATTTATGGATGTTCACGAGTTATTTTTCCATGGAGGAAACCATGCATTGAAGGTCGAGTGAGTAACAAATTCCTTGATCCAAGTTCCAATGTGAGCTGTGCCTGTTGGATGTTCAGCTGGGGAAGGGAAACCTTCCAGGGTAATGCAAAGAGAAAGGAGGAGTATGGAAAATCTGCAGAGGCTGTGCAAAAAGAGCTGTCCCTCCTCCCTGGATGCTGCTTCTGGGAAGGAAGGGAAAGAGAGGAGAAGAAAAAGGAGAAAGAGAAGAAGGAAGGATCCAGAGGCTTGAGAGCTGCAGCTGGGGCAGGAACCCAACCACAACCATGGAGACGAAACAAAAGGGAAAAGCACGGAGCAAAACCCAGGCTGAAAAATGAACAGTGATGGAAAGGTCTGGGGTGAGAGGAGCTCTAAAGAGGAGCCTTGCCCCAGTATCTCGTGTGACTCTCACAATCTGTTTAACAGCGATCGGTCATGTTCTCTCGCTGCCATCGCCGCAGCAGCAGCTCCGAGCTGACAGGCAGTGGGGATAAATGATTACTGACATATGCTAATCGGGCACTCTTAGACAGGACGGTAGAGGAATACATCAAGGTGGTGTAAAAAGCACATTTCTTGGGCAGAGCACTCCAACTTGTACAAGCAAATCACCTTCAGGAAATAACAGGGCTTCTTCGCTGTTTTAAACTGTGGTTAGAAATCAACAGTGTGGCAAAAAAAAAAATCACCCCATCAGAAGAAGGGCCAGGACAGAGAGATGAGAGCTTTTTGCAGTGGTATTTATCAATGCTAAATATGATTTTTGCCACGTAAACTCCCTGCAGGGTTTCAGTGTTTTCACTTTCTGGTGTCTCCTTTCCATTCCACCGGTCCAGCTCTTTCCCCTTCTCTCCTAAAATCCCCCCTAGCTCTTCACTAGAAGTTTCCATGTAATTTACACCACAAACAAAGCTAATGGAATTCTAACAAGTACTCAAAGCATAGCAGGTTCCACAGATGAATTCAGGGAGATATTTAGATGCCATCACTAGAACAAGAAATCTTCACCTTGGCTCTTATTTGGATCAATTAAAGGAAGTGTCACGGACATCTCTAACCTGGCCAGACCCTTTGCTTTGTCTCAGGGTGAATATTGTCAATCAGGTGCTTTAGAGAGGTATCAAGAGTGCAGTTTTTTTGGAAAGCTCTAATCTTGGGGTGGAAAAGCTTCTTGAAACATCTGGTGTGGTTTGACTATTAGTTATGGTGGGAGCTGATGAACTGGCAGGGTCCCAAAATGCAGGTGTGACTGTCCTGCTTGTGTTGGGTACTTGTAGAGCAAAGGCCACCCCTGTACTAACAGTGAGATTTAAAAAGCTGCTTCTCATCTCAGAAAGCTCGTGAAAGTGCACATAAGTTTTAAAAAAAAAATCATCTGAGCAACTTCTGCCTCTTTTCTAGGGCTTATGGCCAGCAAAAAATATCCCACCCTGATGTTCAAAGGGGATGATGGGTGAACACATTTGGGATCATTTGAAGGTCTGGGTCATGGGCAGCTCTGAGTTAAGAGCCTCATTCATTGCGTGCTAAGCATGTTATTGAGGCTTGTGGACAAGGTTGGAAAGTCCCTGATTTCAACCAGGTGCTTGTAGGGGCCCAGAAAAGTTGACTGGGATGGGTTTTGGGGGGCCCATACCTTCTCATAGCGCTGTGGGTGCCAGAAGGACTCCTCCTTCACCGGCTGCGGGTGCGCGCGCAGGAACGAGGTGCGGTTCTCACGCACCGCTCCAGTCTGCAACTAAAGGGGAACAAGGGTGGGCTCCAACAGCTGCACTTCACCTGTCTGCCACCAAAGGGGGACAAGGGTGGGCTCCAACAGCTGCACTTCACCTGTCTGTCACCAAAGGGGGACAAGGGTGGGCTCCAACAGCTGTACTTCACCTGTCTGCCACCAAAGGGGGACAAGGGTGGGCTCCAACAGCTGCACAGCCATGCACATCAGCTCTGCGTCATGAAATGCAGTGACACTAGGATGGATGAGGCCAAAAGTCGCTTTGGGCTGATGATCTAGGGAGTTTTCCGTGTCTGTGCAGCCAGTACTGATAGTTAAAACACATGAGCAGCTGTCAGCTCTCAGTGTCTGCTCTACAGAGCATCCCAGGGAGGTGACTGCTGCCCACTGGAAGCCCTGTGCCCTGAGCTGCCGTAATGGCTCATCCCTAACTGGGAAAGTCACTTCCAGCACCCCCACCTTGGTGGGGTTTTTCTGGCTCTCCTGATTAATTGCAGGTCACAGAGCTTGGTAATCCCAGCACAAACCAGTGCAGGTAGGTGCCTGGTGAATGTTTTGGCCACTGCATGAAACCCTGGGAATCTGTCTGTTCTGTGGTCTAGGATACAGGTTTGTGTTGCTTAACTCAGTAATTGGTGGCTGCAGGCTTTGGGAACTTGACGGAGGTAACTTAGTGATTAAAAACATCAGTCATTAATAGATAAAGTAGGGATGCACTTTCTAACATCCCAGGCTGGTGTATTCATAAAATAGCTGCTAATTAAGGACACTGTATTCCTGCACTTCAACTATAAAGCACAGTTTGTGATGGCAGTAAGCCCATTGAAATTGGTCATTACCATATTAGCCCAACTCTTCTTTGAGCCATTAACTAATAAAACAGTCATTGGCTGCTTTTAAATGATATTACAATGCTGGTGAGTTTAACAGCACAGCCTTACACTCCAACAGCTGCTGTGGGTGCTGCATCACCCACACCATGCCAGGCTCGGGGCTGGGGTTGTCCTTTCAGCATTTGCTGGTTGTTCCTTTGTTGTGGCCACTGCCACAGGTAACCTGAGCAGAGCTGATGCCCAAAGGACAGCCTGTGGGGCTCCTGGCAGGGGGATGCTCGTCTTTGTTAAGCTTCATCAGCCTTTTAGTAGTCAGGGGGATGTTTTCCCAGCTGAGAGCCCCTCCCAGGGCGGGGAGCAGCCCATCCATCCCTCGTGGGGTAGGACAGTGGGGGGGTCACACCCAGAAGTGCTGTGCACATCAAGGGAAAGCATTGCTGGAATATTCCCACCTTTTTCTTCACCACTTTCTGGACTACAGTCCGGGCTCTCTGCTGCTCCATCCACAGCTCCTTGTATCTGTGTTGCATGATGTCAAAAAAAGGAGTGGGAGGCCTGGAAAACATTGAAAAGACACCAATGTAATCTTTGCCTCCTCCTGCTGCTTCACATCTCTGCTCCTGAAAAGTGACTGGTGAGAACATGAATAAAGCCTGGCACTGGGAAAGGCTTCCTCCTCCCCAGGAAACCTCAAACCCACAATCATTTGCACTTAGCACACTACAGCCTGCACACACCTGTGGTAACCTGTGCCAGGGCACTCCCCAGAATTGGCACAATTTCTCTCTTTGCACAACCTTTCACAGGGCAGATTTTAGCAGCTCTGTCGGAGCCCTGGTGTGCTGGAAAGACCACAGAGCACAACAGGCTGCAGCTCAAGTTTGGGCCCTGCTAGAGCTTCAGGAGAGCATTTCCCAGCTGGTACCCAATGGAACAGCTCTGGCTGGATTCCCTCCAGGGGAAGAACCCCCGGGTGCCAAGTGTGTTTTGCTAAAACAACACTGCTTTTGCTATTAAAATCTCTCTGATTGCACCAAAGGCTGCAAATGTGCAATGATGGATGGGGTGAGAGGAGGAAGTGCTGTCCTAAGCAGTCTGAATAGGGCTAAAAATGGACCCACTGGTCAGGTGTCTGCAGCAGAAAGGGGAGCTGAAATGCTGAGCCCTGGTCTGGTGCCTCAGCTGCACGGAGCAGGTGGATTTGCCCCTTGCAAGAGGAATCCAGGGAGCAAGGAGGAGACAGCAGAGGGGAGGAGCTGCACATGAACCTGGCTCTAGAAGAAGAGTTAAAAGGCAGTTGCTTGTTGGCCAGTGTCCATTCAGCTGCTTTGAGCTGGTGTTAACCTGACCAGCTTGTGGCAAAGTTGCAGCCTGGAATTGTTGAGCCTTTCTCCTTGCAAGTGAGGATCCTTCATCAGCCACCATGGGAGGCAGACCTGGCAGTGGCAGGGACATGAATCAGTAATTTCTGTGGTTCTGCTGTTATTCCTTTCCCCCAGAAGCAAACGCTGGAAGGTGATGAAGGACCTCAAGCTCAAGTTTTATTGGTCCTGGTCCTTGCACACCTTGCTGAGGAAGGAAGTTGAAGATGTTCTTTCCCATCTTGGGATGGGAAGCTGATGACTGTGGAGGTCTCACTCTAGCTCTGCTCCCACCTGTAGCCTGCAGAACCCTCAGCTGCAGCTCTGATAGCAGAGCCAGTGCTTTCCCTGCCTGTGCAGGGACACTGGGGACTTGGGGTGGCTGCTGGGCTGCTTCTGGGCCACCGACTCCACCTATTTCTGTAAAAATGCCACAGAGTGAGCTGCTGCTCAGTGGTTTATGGCAGGAGTGGTTTCAGAATTGACAGCTGCCAGCATTTAGCAGCCTGGAGAATCCTTGATGATCAGGGAGGGCGCCAGCAGCCTGTATGCAAATAGTAACTCTTCTGTTTCTTGTTCCTTCACCCCCGTGGTGACTTTTATTACTTAATTATTGCACACCACATGCTTCAAAACAGCCTAATCTATGGTCGTGTTTTCTAATGATACTGGATGTGCAATCCAGCAATATCCATCCCAAGGGGACATTCATATCAGAGGAGACATCCTTCTGCAGGCCTCCTGTTTCATAGATCACATGCTGCAGGGCTTTTCAAGCCTTTGCTTGCAAATCAGCTCTGCTGCTCCAGACCGTTATCTGGAGACACGCGGTGCCAAAGGCAACACTGACATTTACCCTTTGTCCCCTCTTCTTTCCCCTCCTTCCCTTCCAGTTTGGCATTTCACGCTGAGCAGAGCTGGGCAAAATATTTAAAAGGTTAAAAGATGTGGCGAAGCAATGGTCAAGTGTGTTGTTATCTGTTTGGGTCTCCAGTCTTGTAGCGTGGTGTAAGTGTTGGTGGCATTCCCGACACGAGCACATGGTGAGTTTGCTCCCGTCCCTTTGCTCTCCAAGGCAGGAGCTTTCCTGGTGTGCAGGAATAGCAGGGTGGGATGCAGGAAAGCA
>VZDJ01000051.1:4058692-4073080 GCA_008694505.1 Cyanoderma ruficeps
TTTTTTTTTTTTTTTGGAAGTTGAATGTGTTTTCACATCTCTATGGAGGTGACTTTTACCATCTCCAGTGGACCAGCCAGTTGGTGACTGATTAGTCCACAGCTGGCTTGTAAGTAAATGCTTGAAAGGACACATTTGGGTTGATGCTCTTCAGAGATCCTTCCCTGCCGTGTGATTAATCGCATTTAAGTCCTGATCCAGCAAAGTATAGAATCATGCCTGGAATGATGCACGCATGAACTGCCTCTCTCAAATCGGTGGGAATGACTCCTGTGCTCGGTTATCCACGTAAGCCCTGGTGGGGCTGTAGGATGTGAGGCTTCACCTGGCTTTCCCTCCTTGGAGAGAAAGCCTGAGAGAGTGGGGAAGGGCAGGGGATGTCAGGGAACACCTCTTTAAGGTGACTGGAGAGATCTCAGTGAGGCGGCTTTTCCTTTGTAGGTCAAAGCCTGATCTCAGCAGAGTGGACGGGGAATTTGGCCCGATATCGCTGCTGCCTGGCAATGTGACAGCTCCTACTTGCAGCTGGCCTTTGGGAAATGTCCTTTTACCTCAGTGTTACTTAAGGACAGGGATCAATGGCTTGTGTGTTCCCTTTCCTTCTGTCACCCTGCCCAGATGAGCTGCTGAACAGGGAGGATTTTGCCGTTGCTGTCTGCGGATGCTGCGGGGAGAGCAGGGGAAGAATCCTCTGGAAATGCTCATTGCACATTAAAACTCATCTCATTCAGAGTAACTCAGATCTCCTTGTTTTGGCACAAGCACCCTGCCACGGAAAGGAAAGGCAAAGAAGTTCTGATAGGATGTAACAAATTATTTATAATTGTAGGGAAAAAAATACTCATCTGCTTCCTTTTATAGTCAAATAGTTGGAGCCACTTCTAATGCTGACATTTCCTAAATATTTTAAAATTTATCTGTGCACATTTTCAAAACTATTATCTCTGAAACAGTTCCTGTCTCTTTAATAGAATCTCTCTAATTTACTTTCAAGAGTCAGGGTACAGACCTATTTTCAACTGAAATGACAAGCACCTGCTAACTTGGTTATACAATGTGGAATTCTAGTCTGCCAGACATCTCCTGGAAGAGAAGCTGCAGCCTCCTAATAGGCTATTTTACAGTGAAAACAGTGTTAAAAAGTATAATAAAGTATTAACAATATTAAAATAAAACAGTGTAGGCCTTAAATGAGCTACAAACTAGCTAAATCTATTCCATTCAATATGAGCCTTCAGTGCTTTGCAGCTGATACCTCAGAGCTGGGATTTATCTAAAATGAAGGCACCAGGGACGTGCAAGAGAAATGGTAATTATAATCTGCAAACATTAGGCTGACACTTTTTTGTGTATGTGTGTATAAATCCTGACAGCTGTGATTTGTGCCAATGCCAAAAAGTGCTCCAGCGTGCGGGGAAGGGCTCACTTTGTGGCAGGCCATCCTCAGAGCAGCAGCTCATTAAAACTTTGGAGAAGGAGAAGTTGCCGAAAACAGGAAGGCGTCAGAACCATCTGAGAGATTTTTGGTACACGCTTGTTGAAAGGTGTTTGAGAAGAGAGCCTTGGGTCTGACAAACTGGAATTTTAGTACGCCTCCCCGTTCACAGTGGGGCAAAATAATTGGTCATCAGTGACTACTAATTTGGTTTAGTAGCCAGAGGCATTTTTTTTCTTCCCAGAAAATCAATGACAGTGCCGAGGTCTGTTCAACGTGATTCAGCTCAAGATGGGTCCTCATTTAGCTCTTGATGCTTCTTCCACTGGAGACAGCTATTTTGTTAAAATGAAATTAAAATCTATCTATAATACTCAGCTCAGGGAGCCGCGCCCGTCAATGCCATGCTGCTCTCGAGGTTTCAAGGTTGTCAGTCTCCCCTCAAACTTATTTTCAAAGGTTTATATATCAGCTGCACTTGGCAAAAGTGGATACAAAGGACTTTGCTCAGGAAGGGGGTTTACACCAGCATGAAAGGTGCAATCAATTTGATTGCTAAGTTCTGTTGCGAAAGGGTAAAAACTTGACTTGTGAGTGCTTTTTTTCTTGTATAATTCAAAAGCACGTAAATATTTTAGTGCAGACCTCAGCCCGTGGGGTTTGTGTGTGGCTCTGAAGCCGGGGCAGTGTTTTTCCTGCTGCTGGTCAGGATGGGCTGGGAGCAGAGGATGGGCACAGGGAGTGGCTGTTGGGGTTGTGCCCAGAGCAATGCTCCAATCCCAGTGGCAGCTTCCTGGCCCCAGGATCTGGCCCTGCACAGCTGCTCATGCAACAGATTCATCACAGAATGGGATTTGTCCCTGCCTGTGACATTAAAATTGTGTTGCTGCACCACTGCCTATGCTGAAACTTTAACCCTTCCTTGAAAGGTTAATGAGGTTTCAGGGGGGTTCGTCCTTGTTGCTGTCCTTTCACCTAAGATGTGCTTTTGCTGCACAGTCAGGATCTGTCTCTCCCAGGGGAGACAGCTACAGGGGCACCATTTTCATATTCTTTCCTTGTGTCTTCGTGCTGGGAAGGATTTTTCCTGCGATAGAAGTCCACACAGAGTCTCCCCATGGCTCATGGTCAGGCCAGCAGAACCAGCTCCCACCAGCTCAGGTTGGTTTCTTATAGAACTATTAGTGTTGGAAAAGACCTTCAAGGTCGAGTCCAACCTGTTTCTTACTGGGGGACCAGTTTGGAGTGTGGAGCTCTTTGGGGCAGCTACCACTGGTAGCAACTTCAGCAAATAAAGCACAAGCTGGGGACTGTGATTCTGTGTGGGGCCGATGGGGTACCCCCAATGTCGGCAGCAGCCAGGCATTAGTGCTCAGGCCCCTGTGCCCTGAAAGGGGCTGAGAGCACAGGAAAATTCAGGTTACGGCTCCCTTGCAGCGTTGTATTGCCTCCCTCCCTCCCTGGTTACTGATGGGCTGCAGGTAGCAATCTATCTCCCATTAATTTGTCTCCGTGTAGCCCGGCAGGAAGCTGGGGTATGATTACAGCTCTGGCCCTGGTGCAGAGCCCGCACGGCCCCGGCATCCCCCTGCAAACTGCCGGCCCCTGCCTCGCCTTAATTGTTCCCCTTTGGCCCGTGGACCTGTCTCTTCTAACAAGGGCTGCGAGGAGGGCCGAGGTAATTGAAGCACTTAACCACACTCCCCAGCACTGCCTCCTGCAGCTAATTAGGAAAGAGGGCCGCTGGGCTCTTCATTATTTCTTTTAATTGTTTGTGGGTTTTGCATAACAGTGAATGGCAGAATAGGGATGTGCAGTTAGTGGCCGAATCCTTGACTTTGAAATTTGTATGAAAGGTCACTTACAATTTGTTAAGGCTTTCACAAGGATGAATTCAATTAGCGGCTGGCAGTCCCTGCACACACGTGTGTGGGTGTGTTTGTGGAGAGAGGGAGACCTGGCAAAATGAGCTGGGTGTGAGTCCAAAGGCTCTTCGTTTTCCTAAACAGCTTGTGGAATAGACAGTAAAGTTATAGGCCCCTTACAGCTTTATGCTTCTCAAATAGGTCCTGGCAATAAACCCATGGAGAAGCCCAAAAGATCATTTTTAAATGATCTCCACTTGTCCTCACTTTCTATTAACTATCGAAGAAAATAACAAGAGAAAAATTGGTAGAAAACACTCAGGGACCAATTTTTTTTTTTTTTTCAGTCTTTGGGCTGGCAAAACTCTCAGTTGCAATAGTGGGTCTTCCACCCGTGTGGCAGCTGTGGGATCTGTGCCTCCAAAGCACTGATTACTCTGAATTCCTGAAGCTTCTTTACAATCCTTGTAATTTGGGTGAGGAAATAACAATATAAATTATTTCACTGCGGGCAGCCAATGAGGCAGTGGCTTCTTCTAAGTGTCAGAGGATCTGTTATTTTGCTCAGAGGGCTCATATGTACAGAACAGTAAAAAGAATAAAATCCATTGTAAACATGCACTTTAAAAGATTTATCAGATGCTCATAGCTGTACTTAGGAGTACACATGGTTACAAGAGCACCAATTTGCTTTACTATTCCCTCCCAGGCTGAGTGAGATGTTTGCTTGCACTGGTCCTAAAAGCACATATGGAAACGTGTGTCTTGCAGTGAAGATACCAAGCCAGCTCTTAGCCATTAAATAACTGGCTTGACAAGCTGGAATTTGTGTGCTAGCATTGATTTTAGGGTTGGAGATGCCCTTTGGCTGACTTAATTGAAGATTATTTAGGTTTGTCTTCAACACATTTGTCTGCAGCAATCTGCTGTTATCCTCTGAGAAACTCAGGTGGGACGTGGTTCTGGGACAGAGCTGTTCTGCCTGGAGGTCCAGATTTATGGCTGAGAGTGAACAGTGCTCAGTCTGCAGCCATCAACAAATGCAAAACATCCCAGTGAGTGAAAAACTAAGAAAAAAAACCCTCCAATGCTGAGCAAAAGAAATCAAAGCGTGAGGTCTTCCCCTTGACCTCCATCCCATGCTTGAATCTCTCTGGCTGGGTGGGAACATGACTTTGTTTGAAAGGAAAAGATGTTGATGAGGGCTGAAAAGCTTTGTTTTCACAGAAAAGGTTCTGTGGTTATTCCCCCCTGACCCAGGTTTTCATTGCACAGGCTGAAAAAGCAAAAGTTGGCAAAGACAAAGGTCCACTTGTGGCCAGAAGTAGCTCTAGATGGTAAAATTTTAGGAGAATTTTTTCAGCCTGTAATCAATGGAGATAAACCCACAGACAACAGGCAGTCTGTATGAGAGTAAATTACTTTCCTATTCAGTGTAAACCAATTGGTAATGAGGGATTTAAATCTGCCCTTCAGATCTCTTTTCCCAGCTCCGTGGCTGACGTGCAGGACCTGAACCTTATGCCAAACCATAACTTTGCTGTTTATTTTTCTCTTAAACCATCAGCCTGAAGCAGTCAGAAACACTTGGGGCAAGTAAATAACCACTCTGGAAGAATCAGCATCTTCAGGGTGCACTCAGGATTTTTTGAAGGGCGTAACAGGTCCTTCTGCCCAAGCAGATGCTGCAGCCACCGGGGCACGGCGCAGGCGGGCGGCGCCGGGAGCTCCGCGGTCGCGGTGTGACCACATTCCCAGCCTGGAACGCTTCCAGGAGAAGAAAACTCTTCTTGAAATAGAAATTCTTATCTTAGCAGTGTAAGAATGGTGGCAGAGGCACAAAGTGCCTTTCACTGTGGAATTGGGTAGGATATGTAATTATCCAAGCTGATGGGAGTCCTGTATTTTTTAACTTGGTTGCGTTTCTCTGTCGCCATGAGCCTGACAGTGATTCCAGTCAGTGTTAGATTTTTACAATCTGCTTTGTCAGTCCTCAGTGTGTTTTTGTTTTTTTCTTCTGTAAAACTTTTTTTTTGCCCTAATCTTTAGGATTTTGGTGGCTTTACGCTCTCTTTGGCTTCCAGTGATCATGGGTCAGATGCAGACTTGCTGTAATATTCAATTTTATTGCCTGTCCAGCTTTTTTTGGTGGGTTTTTTCCAGTAACACGCTCTGCTCTTCAACATTATTCCTTTGACATCCTTGCAGCTGGTCTAGATTAGCTTTCTTTCCACAGCCATATATTAACGACATGAAATGTTCTTTAAGTATCTCAAAAATAAACCTGTGGAAATAAATCAGTGGAAATATCTCAGACCTCTTGGGCAGCTTTCTAAACTTTGTTCTGGCTGTGTGCAAACAGCGCAGACACTTTGGGTGGAAAGGCCACTTGCTAAGCAGAGCATGAACATAGAAATCTCCCTTCTCAGGGAAGGTGAAAGGTTGGGATGATTGCAGATGATACCAGTTAAAGAGGAGGTACTGGGTAAGTGATGCCCTTGGCCAAGTGTAACAATTTGAAGAAGAGAGGTTGCAGTGACCAAATGCTTTGGAGAGGTGAGTTTGCTGCAGGAACATGATGAAAACAGCTGCCAAAGAATTAAGAGCCGTTTTAGAGAATGGGAGGTGGAACGGAGGCAGGAGATGAAGACAGAAGGAAAATGGGCTGTAAAATTCAGGAAAGGGACAGTTGAAGCGAAGGCAGACAGTGGGGGGGACCCGGCAGGAGCCCTGGGGATGACAGAGTGCCAGGGAAATCCTGCCAGCACACCCAAGGTCAGCCCAACCTCCAGGCCAACTGCCAAGCGCATGGCAGCCCGTGGGAGGCAGGGTTATGGCCATGCAGGGCTTGGAGCAGGTACAGGTGCAGAATGGCAGAGGATGGCACGTCTGTGCAGTCCTCGTGTCCAGGAATAGGTTCTGGGGCGTAGCAGGCAGAATTAGGACGCTCACCAAGAGGTGATTGGAAGGTTTTTTGTCCAAGCAGCCCTGGCAGTGCAGTGCTGGGCAGCGTGTCCATGCTGAGGGTGCACTCTGCCCTGCTCACTCCTGTGGATGGAACTGGTGCTCAGGGTACCAACTGTGTGCTGGAGTGTTCTGGCTTCAAACTCCTTGTTTGACCTTGCACAGATCAATAGCGTCTAAAATCTGGCTGTGGACAGCATCCACGCCTTTGTGTTTACTTCTCGTCCCAAAAATGATCCTTTAATGTTGGCTGATTTCAGTGCCCAGTGAAGCTCAGCCAGAAAAGGTGGTCAGGAGGACAAATGTAGACCTGGACACCTATTGATGTTTCCAAATGCACCTTGAATAGCAGGCTGAGGTGACACCAGTGAAGATCCTGGAGGTCTTCACAGACCCTCTGTGCCTTTAGGTCTCCAGTATCATCAAACCCCAGCCCACTCAGTGCTCTCCAGGCTCCTCCTTGTAAAACAAGGTCATTATTGCAGAGTGTGGGGGCTGGATAGACCTGTGGGGTTATTCTGAACGAAAAGACCTGGGAGGACAGGAGCTCTCAGCAGCTCTGTAATGTGTCGTGCACAGAGCACATGGATGAGGTTTAGCTCCTGGAGGGGACTGCCAAAGATGGGAATTTTCCTTGGAAGATGAGCCTGTGGACCTGTGTGTGGTGGGGAGGAGGGCTGGGAGAGGTGAAGCTGAGCCCGTGTGCTGTTAGCCGAGTGCCTGCACTCTGTGGACGTGTCCTCTCCTGCAAGTGTGCTTGCACAAGGCAGCTCTTGTAGAGCTCAGAAGCTGGAGCATGAACTGGGGGAGCCTGGCTGGAGGATGCCCCAGGGGGGAGGCTGGGACCCCACCACATCCTCGTTACTGCTGACCTTGGCACGAGCACTGCCTGCTGATGGATCGGCTCCGGAGCTGGACAAGCCCCTGGGGAATCGCTGCATTATCTGTTATGTCCCATCAGTGCCTCCCCTGACCCCTCCCAGCTCCAAATGCCACAGGCATCAGGGAAGGAATAAATCTCTGTCTGGTACTGAGAGAGAGAAGGGAGAGAGAGCAGGAAAAAGGAGAGATGAAAAATGTCCTTTTTATGACTCTCACAACAAAGCTGGCCACATGATTCGTAGCAAACATTACTCTGGGAAAAGGGAGGGAGAGAATGGGGGGGGGGAATCAGCAAAAAGCAGCGTTTCTCTCCCCTGGAAGGTGCCCAGGGGGAATTATAGAGGGGTATGGGTGACCTTTGAAGGTAAATATCCCAGGAAAAGAAAGGAAAGAGGCCTCAGAGCTTCAGAAAGCTTGCTGCAGTGTCTGAGGCTGCCTGGTGAAATGCTGCACACACCGTGAGCAGAAAGCAGAGGCACAAGTGATCTGAGTTAGAGCAGCAGCAGGGCCAGGCAGTGATTAAGAAGGCACTAACAGCAACCACGGCTCTTGTGCTTGTTTCTCTTTGGGATGATCTAGGAGAGCTCCAGCCTGTAAGACAAGGGAGAACTCCTGACCCTGGTGTCTCCAGGACCCTGAAGCCTTTAGTAGCACAACCCAGGGCCTGAGGAAGGGCTGGACATGAGTTACCAGAGCTCCAGAAGCCCCTTGCCCATTACACACAGACCCCTGCCCCTTCCTGGGACAGCTGCTGAGCTTTTTGGGTTCCCAGGGAAGCAGCCCAGCCCCAAGGCTGTGGGCTGGCACCAGCTGCAATTCCCACTGTGCAGAGAGCTGCTACAGGGCTGTGGCTGCAGACTGGGCAGGGTCTGCACTGGGCTTCTGGGCTGTCCCAGAGCCCCCCATCATCAGGCAGGGTGTCTCCAGCTGCTTGCAGTGCCGTGGGAAAACACCTTTGCTCTCTGGCCTCCTCAGCCACCCTGTCTGTGCTGGGGGATGACAGGCAGGAGCTGTTCTTACTGAAAAACTTCACTGCACCCAAGATGTTGATCAGATCTGTTATTTCTAAAAGACATGAAGTGCTTGGAGTTGTGAAAAAAACCCATTTGCCACCATTTTCTTCTGCCTCCAGACAAGCATGTGCCTTACTTGGGAGTCAGACAGGGCTTAGAGTCCAAACCCAACTGAAATCCATTGACAACCAGGTCATTTTTAGGAAGATGGGTCTTGCTGAACCTGGTGAGCCGTGACCAGGGGCCAGCTTGTCCCACGAATGTTCACCAAAGCTGATCTCTTGCCAGTCATGGGAAAGTATGTTAAACTCCCACTTTTACCAAAATGGCTGTAACAACTCCTTGGTAATCCCAGTAATTCGGTTTTATCTATAACGTGCTTTTAAAGTAAAGGGATAAATACAATCAGTCTGCATAAAAGGTAGCTATTAAGGAGCAGGCAAGTTGTACAATAATAACTTTCAATTAAAAGCCCTTTCTCACTACTTCTGCCATCGTGGGGTCCGCAGATTTTCCTTAAAACTTTTGAAGCATGCTTGGGGTTCTTACAGGCAGCCATTTAACCTCCGTTTATGAAGAGATAAAGCAAAATTGATGTTGATTTTGGCCTGCATTGGGGGATACTTTTGCAACATAAAAGCCCTTTTGCCTGCAATTTGCGGAGCAGCCCTGTCACATCGGTGAGGGCTGATACTGATAAAGATAAAGCTTTATGGCTGGGGCATTTGCAGCTAACAGCAAGCTAATGCTACATTTTCATTTTGATGCAATTAATGTTAATGTCTGCTACGAAAATTGTCATTAAATACCATTTTAAAATCCATTCAATTTGCATATGCAAAGCCCATTTACTATCACGTAAAATACACGGTGCCGTTCATCATGTCTTTTCTCCAGAATTTGTAGCTGTTATTTTTCTGATAGTGATTATTATCTAGCTCTTAAAATAAAACCTAATGTCTGGTCCAGACCTGCACAGAGCAAGAAACCCCTCTGGGCTCCAGCAGTAGCAGGACTTTCAGAGGCTTTGAGCACTGGTTTGTGCTGGAATTGCACTGGCAGGGAGAAGCTTCTTTGCCTCTATCCTGCTGTACTCCCAATTTCTGCCCAATGCAGGGCAATGAACTAAGTAGGAGAGAATAGAATAAAGAACTTGAACTGATCTTTAACTCCACAAAGTATTTCAACCAGTGCAGACAGGTAGAAATGCTGTTGCTCTGATTTTCTGACCCTGGGATGCCAATTTTCTGGCTGACAGCTCTTCATATTCCTTTAGATTAAAGGGTTGGCATTGAAGATATTTTTAAGAGGCTTCAAGCCTTTAATACCACAGGTGCAGTGAGGCTGTGTTGTGGCGTGTATGTTAGACACAGGTAGTGGATTGTCTGACAGGAGTGTCATCAGACACGGATGTGGTGCCATGACTCAGCATATCCAGGTTCAGGACACTTTTGTTTTGGGGCCTGTGGTAGCAGAGACTGGGGAGGGATGTAGGTGTGAGGGTAAGCAGGGATAATTTCACCCTGAGGAGGGCCCAAATGCTCCCCCTTACCGTGGTGGGCTGCCGAAAGTCATGCCTGGAGGTGCCTTGCCACCGTATCTGAGTATCCCCTTGTCTATCTGGCGGGTGTCCTTGAACTTGTAGTACAGAGCAAACTCCCGGGGCTTGGTGCAGCCTTCAGCCACAGCCCCACGGCCCATGGCCACGAAGTCTCGGGGCATGACCCTTTTACGAGGCTTGGCCTTCACTGAATCCCAGTGGCCTATGGCTGGAGATGGAAGGAAATAGAGAAAAAGAGGCACCTCAGTTAGCTCCTGTTGGGGAAAGCAGATTGGTGTGTGTGCACCGTGTGTGGGGGTCTTGTGTGGCTAAGGTTCCTTTTGGGAACTTCATACCCTGTCCCACTGCACCCCATATCCCATCTGAATTGGATGTCTTCTCACCCTTTACCCTGGCTTGCTCAGGACGTCTGATTTTACAGGGAAATTGTCCCTGAGAGCACAAAGTAGGAGCCCTGACCAAGTTATGACAGCGCCCAGGTATATCACCCTTTGCAGGTGCACCCTCCCTGCCTGGGCTCTGTGTGAGCTTCTGGAAGTTTCCAGTGTTACAGAGAAACTTCACTGATCACCAAGCAATTGGGATAATATTAATGTAAGTGAGTAAATGTTGGAGTTCTGCACTTCCAGCTTGATGAGAAATATTGAAGAGCCGTGGGAAAGAGAGGAGATTTCCTACTAGCATTAGGACTTTGTTGTGGGTCTGTGTTTTAGGGGCAGTGTCCTACCTTCAGGGACTCCTCCATCTCTCCTGTGCATGTAGATCCCATAGGTAAAATTAGGGCCTGGCAGGGGGTAGCAGTTTCTCATGGGCTTCCCCAGTTCTGGCTGCAGAAAAGGGAATAGAGAAGCATATTGAGCATTAGTAGAGAAGCATAAAGACCTTTTCTGATAAGATAAAGCCCCTGAAAAGAGACGTTTGTAACAGAATGTGGCCACAAGTACCAGGAGTGTCCATTTGGCAAGGATTTGAATCCCACTGCACAAGTGAGTGCCACAGTGCAAAAAGGAGCTGAATTTCACACAGGTTTGGTTTTGAGTTATAAAGAGATCTAGCCTTGCTGGAAACAGGGATCCTGACTCAATAGATATCACATGGCTGCTCCTGCCTGGGAATAATCAAGACACAAGATATGCTGCAGGAGGAGGAAAAGGGGGATGAAGAAGGGAGAGCAGAGCCTGGGGTTTCTAGCACAGAAAACAACTTCAGCTCAATAACATTATGTCTATTTAATTTTCTAAAGAACTCTTCCTCAGCTCATGTGTGTCCCAGCCTGGTGGTGTCTGTGGGATTAACTGACCTCCCCTCACCCTTTTGTCTCCACTCTCCCATCTCCATGATGAAGTCACTACAGGATGTGGCTTGAAACCTCGTTGCTGCTTCAAAGGGAGGCAGCAGAGGAGGGAAGGGGAGAGAGCCTGGCACAGAGGAAGCTGGAGCACAGTGCCCAGGAGCCCTGAGGGCAGGATGTGAGTGCTTTGGGACAGGTTCTTTTCCATGGGAAGGGTGTTAGAAGAGCTGGGGTGTTGTAGGTGTTGGCAGGTCTTGTTGGGAGAATGAAAGTGCTGAAATTCCACTCTGGTGGTGCTCATGGGTGAACCACTGAACGCTGACATTGAGATAACCATTATCACACTGCAGAATGAACATTCTGGGTCAGGAGCTGCTGAATCAAATGCAGCCCTTTCTGCAGAGACACAGTGAAAAAGAAACTGCAAATGAACCACCTCCAGCTTGCCACCACGGCAGGTTGAGGCTGTGCAGTTTATAAGGGACCCAGCTCACTTTGTATAGGAGGATCATCCACACCAAAATTTTTATTTTACTCACAGTCAGCACTGTGCAAACCCTGGCCAGGCCTCAGAGCAGCCCCTGTACACTGGTGGCTGCTTTCCAATGTGCATCACCCTCAGCTCAGGCAAAACTCTCCCTGAGCCAGTTTTGCCTGGAGAGTGAGGTTAATCACCCCTGTCCAGAACAGGCACCTTTCCAGAGGCCTCTGTATTAAGGTCTCTAAAATGTGCTTGTAATTCCTCAAACTTTTGCAGTTTTGACACTCTGAAGGAGGTGTGGCATTTCCCTGGCTCTCAGGAACACAAGTTCACCGGAAAATGAGTTTTAGGGACCTTCTCTGTGCGAAACTACAGATCCTTTGTTACAAACAGCCCTTTTTAAAACCCATCGACTCAGTGACGTGATGCAACCACAACTGCATTTCCCCATCTGCCTCCTGGGAGCCTCCAGGACAGGGAGGGACTGTCCCCTGTGCAGCACCGAGCAGGAGGGGCTGGAGTGGGGTTTTAGTGCCACCAGGGCTGCGGTGCCACCCGGCAGTGACAAACCATGTGTGCACTCTGTGTGCTGGGAGCTCGTGCAAAGCGCCCAAACCGCTGCCAGTGATGATAAAGGAGCTTTCAGGGCTGATCTGTTCCTCCTGTATTTACAGCTATTTTTAGATGAGTTGTCAGTGGTGTAGAAGGGAAATGGTGTGATGTTCCTCAGATGCCTGAGAAAAGGCGTTTTCCTGGGATCATGTTCTGATAATGAATCAGGGAAGTGAGGTCAGAAATCTGCTATGGTGGCAAAGGTGTGTCAGATGGGGGAAAAGTCACTGGGAAGCTGCAGGAAAGGAGAGAGGTTTGTAACCTGTGGCAAAGCTGCCTCCAGACCCTCGAGTGCAGAACTCGGTGGAATGGAAGAAATTATGGGATTTAAAGAGTCTCTTCTGCAGAGCACCTGAAGTTAACACAGTTGGGTGTTTACTCCATCACAAAATGAGTGCATGCTGTTTCCTTTTATGATCAGGTGGCATTTTACAGTCACTTTGCACTGAATAAATAAAGCTGGAGGTGCTGGATAATTAATTTAAAAAAAAAAATCTGGTCCAATATGTTGAACATGGAGAGAATCTGTGCCTGAAGAAAAATCAACAAACTCAGAGGATTCTGGTTGCCTGCCAACATCTTTTACCTACAAAAGCAAAGAAGGGGAAGGATGTAGCAGGAATGAATCTTGCTCAGTGTAATCCAAGATTACAGCCTTTCTCATTCATAAATTAGCAAAATGCTGATTCCTGTTCATGGGCTGGTTTCAGTTGTTTGTCCTGGGGTATTGTAGGTGTGCTCTGTCATAAAGCAGTGGGGAAACTGAGCCAAAGTTGATGCAGAAGGTCTTTTTTTTCCTTTCTCCCCCAGTTCCAGCACGGTTCCCTGTGTTCAGGTTTAGCCTGTCACAAAGCTGCTTGGCTGGAATACAGATCTGTCTGACAGCTGTGCCCATCAGCAGACAACTTCATTAAACCTCATTAAGATGTCATTTCTCTGCCTTATTTCCCACCTCTTGGCTCTAATTAAAACCGTCTCTCTCTGCATCCCAGGCGGTCCTAATTTTCTCTGGGTACCTTCTGCAAGTTTTCTCCCTTTACGACCTCAGTGAGGAAAATCCAGCATCCTAAATGCTGTTTATCCAGCCAGTTTGGAAAAGACAGCTCTAGACCTTTTCCTGAAGGATTCCCAGAGCACCCAGCAGAGATGAACACCTCTCAGGGCCACGAGAGATGTGCACTGAGGCTTTTTTTGCTCTCCCAAACTGTCTTTAAGGGTTTGGCTGATGCATCCTTTCCTTTTTAGACATGATAATTTCCCTGTTTGAACCAGGCGTGTCTGGGCTGGGTTTGGAGGGTGCCATGCTCCCACTGGTCATGGTGCAGTGCTGGGGGTCTTTGATCAGTGGGGATACCTTGGTTGGCTGAAAAGTGAGTGCTGTTGGGTGTACTGAGTTATCCCCAGCCTTTGCCAGGGAGTTTCTGATCTGTGCAGCCCTGGCCTTGAGCCCTGGATTTGTATTTGAGTGTTGGAAGATGTTTGCTGTGAAGGAAGAGGGAGGCTCTGAAAGGGGTCTGTTTCTAGAGGTGGAGGCATTGCAAAGGTTTAAGGAGGTGCAAAATTCTTTAAGGATTCCAGGTTTTGTTGCAGGACTTATTTGTGTTCCATCCCTGGTGTTCACGGCCCAGCAACGCACATTGCATCAATTTTCTAAAGATGACTGAGAGAGGTGGGAGACGTGTCCATGCAGAGAGGTACAGAAAGAGGCTGAGATGGGGATTTTTAATCTCTGCCTTTGCAGCCTTTCCCTGAGAATCCTCTGTGCTCCGACTCAGCTGGGGCTGCCCCATCTCCTCCTCTCTGGCTCTGCCCTGTGGACACCTGCAAACTCTGTGCCGGTGCATTTCCAGCCTGCCAGGCCCTGCCTCCTTCCTACCTTCTGTTCCCCTTTTCATGACACCCCCTTGTACAGTAAAGCCTCCCGTCACGCTGCCATTACTATTATTATTGCAGATTTACTGCACTTGCAGAGTGAAGTGATTGCAGTGACAAGGCCCAGCATTTTTCCCTCCTTCCCCCCGCGACAGCTTGAAATCAAGCCCTTCATTTGCATTTACATGATCTTGCTGTGCAGCTTATGAGATCGGGAGATTTATTTGCTACTTAGCTTGATGTTTGATTACACTCTAAGAAGGCAGTGAGCTACAAAGTGCAGGGATACATCAGAACTGAGCTACTGAAAGCCTCTGGGGGACAGTAACTCAACATCAGGTTTAGGTAGATGAGAAAGGGAATGTTCAGTGTTTTGAGAAAGGCAAATTTGATGAGACTTTTTTTTTTTTTT
>VZDJ01000051.1:4073110-4431697 GCA_008694505.1 Cyanoderma ruficeps
AAAGAAAACAAGAATGTTGTTGTAAAAACACACCTGAAAAATCTGGGTTTGTTAGTGCAGAAGAAATCCTAGCAGGGGCTGGTGGCTGCTGGGCTGCCTGGCGCCAGCTGCTTGTAACTTCCACTCCCAAGAAGATTATTAATAATAAGTTGGCAGTTGTCTTCAAAGCTTTTCATAAGCATTAAAGGTCAAAGCCAAAGGAAGTTTTGCTTGATGGACCACCACAAGATCTGTCCCTGATTTATTAAGCTTCAAAACATGCCACTGAGCATTAATGCTCTGTAATAAAAGGGAAACTGAGGCAGGGAATCACTGTGCCCGCGTTGGACAGCAAAGGGAATGGAGTTGGACTGGGGAGAGAAGAGAGTGAGACCAAATCATCCTAGTCTTTGATAGCAGTGTGAGAATCTTTCTCTTTCCAGAGAAAAGGGTGATGGTTGGGCAAACTGCTGCCCTTGGAGTCAGAAACGGCGAAACTCAAGGATCTTGCTGTGAGTTTAACTCCTTTCCTTACAAAGACTCCAGACAGGGCAGCATCACTGCTAACCCAGAATACATCTACAAGTGCAGTCTTCACTAACCTGTGCTCTTGACTGACCTGCCCTGGGAGCTGCAGCCTTATTAGACACCAACCTTTGAGTGTCAGGTGTGGATTTGAACGATTTTGCCCTCTAGAAGCCACATTTTGTGTAAGGCCAGCAGCAGAGGCGTCCCCCTCACTGGGTTAGAGAGGGCAATGAGAGAAGGCAGAGAGCATTTCCAGCCCAGGCTCTCCCTACACAACCCCTGGCACCAGCCTCTTGCCATTTTCTTGCTCCCAACAGGGCTGGAACACCAACAAGCCAGGGCCACACACAGGGAGCCCGACACAGAAACCCCAGTCCAGGGCAGCGCCCACAGCCTGACACAGTCACTGAGCATTCCGACTGTTTGCACTTAGCTTTTAGTCTCGAAAATTGCCATGAGATATGCTATTACAATTAATCATTAAAGACTTAAGAAAGAGTATACCCTATTACATAAAAGACTCCAGCGATGATCTTTATCCAACTTGTAAAATGGGCAAGACTTGATGCGACTGAATAATTTTTCCTCTCATCTGCACAAAATCATGAATGCAAGTCAGACTTTGAACCTGAAGTGAACACTGCGAGACCAGCTTATAATTACCAAAACTGAAAAAAAGAACAGCGTTTTCTAATGAATGACAAGCCACTAGGTGGAAATCTAATTTGGTCTAATTAAGCAGCCTTTGTGAGGATTTGTCTTTAGATGAAAAGAGGGAGCCAAAGAGATCTAAATGCAAATGAACTCTATCATTTTGGCTTTAAAGGGCCAGGCAGATATGAGAGTATTTGCATACACAATACTTGCATTTGTCTTCATGGGTGTATTCACCTTGTAGTTTTCCATTGAAAAATCCTGTTTGCCCCAAAATTCTGGGACTCTGAACATTAGTCACTCTTTATGGAGTTAGTAGATAACGTGCTGTTGGAGGGGCAATTTTAGCAATAGGGCATTTCAACTGTTAAAACTGCCTTTCTCTGTAACGAGACTGCTTCTTTCTGCTGTTTGGAAATGGCTTTAGAGAAAAAAAAAAAAAAAGGATGTTTTTTGCTAAGGAGTCAGATCCCAGGTCTGCCACTGTCGATGTGTGGCACCGTATAACTCTCAGGTCTTCGGGGGCACCTGCTGGACCCTGAGCTCCTCCTCGGCGCCTCCGTGTCAGGATGAATTACTTCAGCATTGATAAATCACCAACACCTTGCCCAGTTGTGCTATTTCTGCTGATTCTGCCGACAGTCTCCACGCTGGGAGCAGCCAGCCCAGGTACAGCCCCAAAGGCTGAGACTCACCGAGGTGTTTGACTATAATTGAGATGGAAATATTGAAAACTATCTTCTCCTGCTCTATTAAACCTGCTCCTGACTTTAAGATAAATTTGTGTCTGTGTAAGGTTTTTTGTGCCAGCGCTGAAGGTCAAAGAAGCATATGTGTTTCTGTAGAGGGTGTCACAGCTTGTGAAGTTCACATCAACCCTTGCCTGCTCTCAGCCCTGAGGAAGAAACGTGGGCTGTAGTCAGAAGACAAAGCCTTTGGCAGGAGGGACGGGTTATTCAGGCTAAATGAATGTTCAAGTTACAGCTGCTGCTGAGTGAAGTCTTACCTGTGCCTGATTTTTCTTGAGCTACAACCACAATTTGCCTCTAAGAGACAGAACGAGCCTGGGATAGATTTGAGGGCATGTAGGGACAATGGCAGGGAGGTTGGGGACAGCATGGGCTGGTCCTGGAGCAGCTGGATGGAGAAGGACTTCTCTGAGTCCTTGCCCTCCCTACAAGCAACATCGGTGGGAAAATGGAGGCATGGATGGGAAAATCAGGAAAATAATTCTGTCTTTGATGTGGCAGCAGCTTTGGAAGCTCAGGATATAATGTGGGCAGAATAGCACGCAGAACCTTGGCAAAAAAAAAAAGTAATTTTATCATCTTTGCTGTTGATTTTCAGAGAAAAGCGGGGCCCAGAGAGGAACTGGAAAGGGTGTAGTGGGGTTGTCATTTCCCTGAGAACCACAGCCCTGCTGTGCTGCAAACCCTGAAATCAAATTCTGCCAGGGAATGCTCAATGACTGGCTTCAGTGAGGAAACTGAGGTTTAGCTGAGAGAGGGGTGTAGGCTACTTGAGAATGAGAGAACACTCTCTAATTGTTAAAGAGAATGGACAATGGCTTTGTCTTTGGTTTTTCTTTTTTTTTTAAAGGTTCTGTCCCCTTTCAGCAGTTGTGACCTTTTCTTTGTGTTTCATCCTTAATAATATCTGTTCTTTGAACCTCCCCATCTGCTACTTCAAGAAAAATCCCTTTATGCTCTCAAGGCCAGATGTTGGCCCAGATTATGTCCAGAGCAACTCAGCTCAGTGAAGCTGCTGCTCACACCATCTAACTCCCTGCTGCTGCTCCAACTTCATGCAGGTAGTTTTTATTTCACTCCCCTGTTTTTATTTGGGTGCAATAGAACATGCTAAGCTAAGTGCTGCCAGTACAGCCCTCATATAAGTCACACTGACATTAAAGGAGTTGAATTCAAGTGAGAATTTGACTGTGGGCCTTTCCGAGCAGACTGGATATGACATTTCCTACATAGTAAAATAGTTCCCCAGCAGCACGGACCTCTGATTCTTAGGCCAAATTAAATCCCTGGCTGCAAATGAGATACTGGCTGCCTTGAGAGCTACTTGTTATTTCACAGCAGAATTTGTCTGAAGTCAATACACCTGTGGTACCTCCTAGAAGAAAATTCAAATATTTTAGATGAGGAGACTACTTGTTAAATTCAGGCGAACCTCTGGTTCAGGAATCTCTCGGTTTTCACTCAAGGAGAAGCTCTAATCTCTGATCAAAGATGCAGGAACTTACCAACTTCAGTCACCTCATGTACGGAATAATCTCCATTTTCATTAGAGAATAGATAAAGTTTTTGCTGTTAAAAAAGAATGCTGTTTCTTTAATGTAATAAAACCTCAGCAGGACAGAACGTCTTTACTAGACTATCCCTCACTATTCCCGCAAGAAATCAAATATAATCCTATTTAAGAAGCTTTAAATAATTTTGAGCTTTCATATTGACTTATTAAAATGCAGCTTAAAAAATGCCTTCCCTGCAATCCCTTTACAAGGGTCAGGGATATAAAATTTGAAGAAATATGATTAGTAGATCAGTTGGAAAGATATACGGCAGCTTCCAATTTTATTATTTAAAATGCCCTTTAGGAAGAAAAGGTGGTTCTGTAAAAAAGTGGCACCATTTCCCTGAAGGAATCCAGTCCTGGGGCTTCCAGTCCTGTCTCCTGCATTCAGAATTCAAGACTTCTGCCAGGTTTTTCTTAGACCTGGAGAGCCCTTGCAGCTGTGACAGAAGAGCTGGTTTCTGTGTGCTCGTAGTCCAGAGAAATTGAGGCTTATCAGGCTCAGGCACAGAATAAGCCAGGAGCACCTGTGGCCATTCCTGCCTGGTTCAGAAGACAAAGTGATAACAGAGATGCAAATATGCCCCAGAGGACAGAGCCACTTCAGGGCTGAGCACAGGTACATTTTGGCCCCCAGAGCCTTTCTTTTAGCACCTGGAAACTTGGAGAGATGAAGAGCTGTAAACTTTCAGATGTTGGTTGGAGTGGGATCAGTCCCTTTTTCACTTTCTAAACACTACGTGTTGAAATAGAAAATTATAGGATGAAACAAGGCTCCTGCTGTGCTGACTCGAACTCTCTGCAGGGTGAACCGTGCCTCGAAGCAGCAGCTGCAGACTCCACCAGAATCCTGAGGGGTCCAGGCAGAAATCTTCTTCCAGCAGATTTCAGTCCGGTAGCCCATGTTCATTCCTGTGGAGTTCAGAGGAAGTGCAGTTCCCCTGGGATCAGCAGGGTTGTGGGGATGTAAATGATGAGACAATTTGACCCCCCGCTCTTGAAGAATATTAAATACAGCGGCCACTCAAATCAGGCTGTCACTTGGGCACAACTCCCATTAAGCACCGAGGGCCTTGTGCTGATGCAAGAACCTGCCCGAATCATTTGCTCTGTCCTACAGCAAAATGTATTCAACCAGCTGAAATGTAACTGCAAAAAACCCAGGGAGCAAAATCACACCCTGCCCATTACACTTACAGCCGGCTGCTGTGAAATCCTAATGTGTCAGGCTTTCTCCAGGAAATAAGGTAACTAATAACTTTACTCCTGCCTAAGGCTGGACTTTGGTCAAGGCTGTCAAGGCTGCTATGATTTTCCAGTGTTTTTGAAAAAAAATATCCATGATTTTGACATTTTGTGTGTGTGTGAGCAAGCAGGGAGCTGTGAGAGCTGAACTTCCCAGAGCTGCAGTGCTCAACCTTGGGTGCTCTGCAAGGAAAACACCACAGGGTCCTGAGCCCGCTGGTGCCTGTTTGCAGCTCCTGAGGAGCTCAGTGACAGTCAAACAGGGTTGACTCCTGCCCAGAGTTTTCTCCTGTGGCAGAAAAAGCAGCAGTGACACCAAAGTCAAGACCAGCAAGCACTGGAGAGAGCCTTAATCCTCCAAGGAGCTGTCATGAGGTTTTTTCCCTGCCCTGTCTTCGTGATTTTCTACATTTAGGACAGTAATTTCTACATTTAGGACAAGCCAGTAAGAAACTGGCTGAAATAGCAGTGGGGAGTTGCTGCCAATGTTTAAAAACTCTCATTGCATATAGGTTGATCTTATTAATGGTGCTAAAAACATGGCAGAAGTTATGTGGCTTACAAGTGAATGCTTGCTTTTTTCACTTCATTATATATATAGAAATAGATGTATATTTCTAGAATTCCCCATAATTCTACATCTGACTCCCTCATTGCTTTCCTCACCAAATTTTCTCAATACAATTCCAGCTCTGCTTTGTTCTGCTGTTTTTCTCTCCAATCTCATATTTTTTTTGTTAAAGGATAGAACATGAGGGGCTAGTTACTGCTCAGGTATGACATACACGAGCAGCCCAGTTGCTTTCAAAGGGGCAACCTTCCGAGGCAACCAAGAGTTGGCTCAAAAAAGTCACTTCCTAATTGCATCATATTTGCTAAATCAGAGGTTTTATGTGCTCAAGAATTCTCCGTGTTCCTTTCGTGTTCAGCCATTACAAAAGGCTCCTGCTCTGCTGGAGTTCTGACCCATATTTTCCCTGCTGCAGTCCAAATTTGGTTGCTAAAAGGTAAAAGGGAAAAAAAAAATAAAAATCTGTGCCTCATCGCATCTCTCCCAACCCCTGTTCAGCTGCTGTGGTATTTTCCTTCATTATGCTGCTGCCTCAGACTGTAAACCTCTCTAATTTCCTACATCGCAGCTATTTATTTAAATGCTAACTCGCATTATGAAGTGATAATCCACAAGCGCAGGAGATAATTTATGAAGCATTTAAATTAAGAGGAGCAGCTAATTGGGAGCATGTGTCTTATAAGCCTTGCTAACACCAGAAAACTACAAATTAGGGAGAAAATGGAAGATATTTTTATCTTGCTTTTTTCTTTTGTAATGCACTGAGGAAAAATATTACCATACATCACACAAACACTGCTGCTCACAGAAGTCTTCTGTTGTTGCCTTCGTAGTTACTCGAACACACAATGCTCTCGTTATTACAAATTCCTCATTATAACACACAAAATCATCTCTGCTCTCAGAGAAGGTGGAGCGAGGTGGGGTTTTCTCCAAATAAAGCGGAATAAATTCTCCAGGAAAGGTCCCCTTCTCAGCTGCATGCATTAATTTAAAAGAGCAAAGACTCCCTTGTTATATAGCAATGTTAAAGTGCATTTAATTTAGGACTGCCTCACGCTGTAAGAGTTTTATAGGTTTTTGTTGAAGTGGGAATGAGCATAAATGGCTGTGAATCAGGGAAAAGCAAATGTGCTGCACCCGCAAGGCTGAGGGAAGGCGTTTTGGATGCTCTGCTCAGATTTTTGACACCAAAGTCACAAACTTTGTTTTCACTGCAGCTTTGCGGTGGTTTATTCATTAAAAAACTAATATTGACCTGAATCTGAATAGCAATGTGCCCCATGCTGTGCAATTCCCGGGATCCGGCTGTATAATGGAGATGGCTCACTAAATGCTGCCCGGGATGGGCTGAAGGGAAAGGAGGACACCCAGGCCAAGGCAACAGCATCGGGGAAGGTGATAATTATCCCGATTTGAAGGTCATAATCCTGCACCAGATTCCCTGGGAGGCTGTTGCCTCAGCAGGGAGGTGCAAGGCTGGGTGTCCTCAGGAGGCAGCTGCTTTTCTCTCTAAGTGCAGTGCCCCTTCTGCGGGGTTTTTGGGTGTTGGTGCTTTGATCAGAGGAAACGTCTGGGATGTTCTCCCGTAGGAGCCAGAGGGTTTCTCTGCACTCCCCAAAGAGCATCCCGGGCATCAGAGGATTGGATGAACAATTCAGAGGGAACTCACGGCATGTGGAGCCTCAGGCTGACAGTAAGGGCCACCTTAACACAGAGCCCTCTGCCAGCCTTCAGCAACCACTTCAGTTTTCAGTACAGCTGAGCGAGATCTTTAGTTAGGATCCTCCTTTACCCAGCAACCAATTCTTGTGGCTCCCTTGTGTGGCTGCTGGAGACAGATTTGCTGTTAGAGTGAAATATTGTGTGCACACCCTGCCTGGCAGGGTGCTTGGGACCCACAGCGAGATCCTTGGACAGAGGATGCTCTGACAGTGTGTGTGTGTGTGAGTCCAACCCCTCTGCATATGTGTGCACTGCATGTCTAGAAAATACCTGCCTCTAATCTCTGCATTCCTGTTTTTGCTCTTACAAATCTCCCTTTCTGTGTATCCTGTCAGCAAACAGTCAGCAAACAGGCTCCGGCATTATTGGAGTTGCTCCTCGATTCGAAGGAAACCATAAATCTGAAACTTCAATCATATCTTTATGATCATTCAGCAAACAGAGACGGAGGATTTATTCAACATGGGATAGCAAAGGGGAAACTGCAGGGGGTTATTGCAGGAGATATTGGTTTAGCTAAGGCAGAACTGCTCCCTCGGGCCTCTCTAGGGCCGAGCCAATGAACAATGGCACCAATGACAATAACAAGGCAATTATGGGGAAGAGGGTGAGGAGGGGGTAATGCTTTGTTAAAGATAGAAGTAAGATTCCAGCATGGTGTCTCTTTTGTGTGCTTTCGGAACTAAAGGATGGTGTGTCTGCCCGGGGTGGTCTTATTAGGAGCTGGTGATCCTAAAAACACAGCAAGTGCTTCAAAGTGCCTCTGGCTTGCATGTGACTGTGCTGCTCTTAGGAAGTTATGATGATTTCCTCCCTAATTGAATAGGGCTGGCAGTGGGTTTCCCTAATCCATGCTGCACTCCAGGGCAGGAGATGTGCATAGAAACCCCTGCTGACGAAGGTTTGTCTCTTTGGCTGTGTGATGATGTTGGGTTTTCTGCATTTAGAACTAACCCTTACTCCCAGGAGGGGATTCAGGGGATGTCCCCTTGCTGGGAAGATGCTCAGACCTTCACCCAGATTGGCCACAATGTTGTGCCACAAACACTAGAACAGCCCTTCCACCAATTTGGCCTGGCAAGGCTGTTTTGAGATCATCCTGTGACCTGGTGCCCAGCCTTGCACTGCTCCCAGCTTCATATTCTTGATGATATTTTTAATAACAATAGCCAACTTTCAAAACCCTGACCGAGAAGAGATGCTCAGTCCTTAGATTTCAAATACAAAAATACTTTTGAACAACAGAAACAGCACCTGTATTTGCTCTCGTGGGGCTCAAAGTGGATCCAGCACTGGAGGGGTGACTCCTGTGGGACCCCTCCGTTTCAGCAAGGAGCAACACTGGGCTTAGCCTTGTCCTCAGGTCCTCCACCAACAAAGTATCCCGAGCACAAAATGGGAACACAAAAGCCTTGGCACAAAGGGGAGGAAATGTTCTTGGGCGAGCTGGATGCTGCCACTGCTGCCAATGGATGGGACCTGCATGAAATCAGCATCTTTTCAGGGTGCAAGAGACACAAACATCTCCTTTCTTTATAAAAAAAGATGCGATGGTGCAAAAGCAGGAACCCAGCGATCCATCCCCACCTGTCCTGCCTCCCCTCCCCTTCTTTTAGCAATTTTTTCCTCCTTTCCTTTCCCTCGCGAGCCCCTGGGCGGTTTGTTTTTGCCTGCAGAAGGAAGCTTGAAATATTGTGAAGGGTGCAGGCAGCGCTCCCTGTGGCCTTGCCCCTGATGGCAGGAATGCGGCCATAAAATAACCCAGCGCCATCCGTAACCTGTCGCCGAAGCCCCTCTCCGAGGTGAGAGTTTTCCTCCCTGCCGTGGCTGTTAGCTGCAATGTATTTCTCCCTGCACTAAGCACCGTCTTTCCCAGGGCTGCATTACAATGATTTATAAACCCCATTTCTGGGGAAAACTAATAGATCAAAGTGAGGAGAAGGAAAAGGAGACGTGAGCAGCTGGAAGAAGATATTGAAGCATGAAACAAAAACAGGAATGAAAAAGTAGTTTGTGGCACTAGTGAGTTGTTCTGTGCTGCGCTTCTATTATTGAAAAATAATAGGGGGAATCTGTATTTTAATCCATTTTTTTAAAGAGATGTTCAAGTAATCTGAAAAGCTCTTTCTAGAGCTAGCTTGCTTTTGTGTGTTTGTGCATCTCTTGCAGAACCAAACACTTATTTTGCTGTTTAGCCTTTCCCTGTCTATTCTCATGTCACGTTTAGATTTTCCATGTTTTTAAGCAACATCTAGATTTTCTAACAGGGTAACGGAAAGCATTGCATGGAGGATTGATGCTCTCCTGGACCTGAGCCTAGGATGGGCTTGTTCCTGAGCTAAGACTTGGCCAGTTTTTACAAAGGGACTTCATGGACTAAGGTCGGGGTGGCCAGTGAGGTGCTGTGCCTTTGTTTCTGTTCCCTCTCCTGCACAGTGGAGATGAATGGATGAGATTCATCAGCATCAGTCAAGTTAAAACCTGACTGAACTGAGCCAGGAGCACAGACCAAGGCTCATCTCTTAGTTCTACAATGATTAATGCATTAGTGTTTGTAAGAGCTTTGGTGATACAGAGCTAATTGGGCTTTTGTGTGTGTTCTGCTTGTCTGGTTCAGCACCAGACATCCCTGACTTCAAACGTAGGCAGGGGTGGGGAATTATTATGAAAATAATCATAATCCTTGTGGAGCGCTTCATGTATTCATGGGGCTGCACAAACCTTCTACCTCCTATCTCCCCATGTTGAGTGGATGTGAGAGCAAACCTCTCACACACCTCTGATGAAATGCACTGAGTAGGACAAACAGCAGATTTGACAGAAAACAGACGTGTGTGGCAAGACCACAGGGGCTTTTCTAAGAGCTTGTACAGAGCCAGGAGAGGGAAGCTGAGGAATTATCCCCAGGCACATCCCAAACTTCTCTGAGGTTTGTAGGTTTCCATTCAAAGTATTTTTCTGTGTTCCTATTGTTTAAATTTTCACTCTGCCTGGCAATTTTCTGTTGTCAGTTAATGCTGCAGTGCCGTGTTCACTTTAGGCTGCCTGGTTTGCCTTGGTTCCTGGTTTCTGCTCCATCCTTTGGTGTTGGTAAAAGGGTTCCTGAGGGAATGTGAGTGCAGGGGATGTTCATGGATGTGCATAATTGATACTTCTCACAGACAACACAGGAAACAAGCACGTGTTGAACATCCCTGCTCTGCACAAGGAAGGGCTGTGCCTGTTCACACAGAGGAGTTGTGGAGGCAATCAAGTGCTGTATTTTCCTTTTGGTGGCTTTGTAAAAACATGGCCAGGAGAAGACACATGCAGGATGGCATTCAGGAGCAAGCATCCATGATCTGATCTGATCTGCTTTCAGCTGCATGTCTGGCTGTTGATAAGAGAGCCAAACACGGCCACTGGCAAGATCAACACCTGCCCATTCAATCTTATGGGTCTCTTCCACTGTAAGACATTCTATAATTCTGTGACCCTCATGGCTAAGCCTGACTTTTGGCTCAGGGCTTTGATCAGTAAGAGCTGGGTGAGTTAAAATGAAAATACAATTAGGCTTTTTTAATTAATTTTTTTTTGCTCATGCCCCGTGCGACGCAGTCTAAAAACATGTTTAAAAATGCTTCAAACAAGAGGGGTCATCTTGCCAAAACATTCAACCCCTTCCTTCCTTTGACTGTGCAGCCCCAAGGAGCCCCACCTCTCCAGAGAGCCAGGGTGGTGTCACAGAAGGCAGCTGCAGAGGCCCTGTTTGGGATCCTGCATGGATCCATTACTCTGCTGACCAGAGCCCGATGCAGCTGCCTCTCTCCTGGATGTTGCTCTAGTAGCTGCATTCCCCTATTACAACAGGTAGAAAAAGCATCCGAGCTCTAATAGCTATTGTAACCCTCCTAAAACTATGACAAAATCTTTCTTCTGACTCCCTATGGCCCAGCCAGTGTTTACTCTTCTTCTGTTTCCTGTCTGCAGAGAGAGCTGGCAGGATGAAAGACAGCTGGGAAGGTAGGGAGAGCTGAATGTGGACTAAGAGCTTCCAGAGGAATATGAGAAGAGAATTTTGCCCTATAAGCTTTAATAAGGTGGTGGGTTAAGAGAAATGCAGCTAGGGAGAAAAATGGGGAATGTTCTTTCTCCAAATGGGCACTGCTTCAGTTTGTAAAAGCACCAGGGATTCCCCATGTGGCTTAATTTATTATTTTCCCACTCGTTAAATGCCAAAACAATAAAGCAAAATCTATTGTTAGCTTTAAAATGCAGGTGATTTGCATATGGCTGTGATAGTCCTACTGCTGCCTTCATTTAAACTCAGTAAGCCGAGGTACCTTTAAAAATTATGACTTGTTTTACATTTAATATACTGAACTATGTTAACATAATATTAAGGGGCTGACTTCACAGCTTAATTGCTGATCACGTAGAAGGCAGCTTTAGCAGCAGCATTAGTCTGGCAGAGCTGTGCAGCCTGAGATGAGCAGCTGGAAGAGCAGCCTGCACAAAGGGGCTCAGAGCTGCTCCTTCCCTGCCGTGATGCCCCTCTAAGAGCACCCTGGAAACCCACAATCATTTTTACTTCCTTGTCTTAGAAGGTATTTGGCTCCCTAATGCAGAGCCAGAGGCTGTGCGGGGCACAATTGCACCTGGACAACGCAGTGTCAGAAAAATCAGGTGGGTTTTTGCCCCATCCAGTAAGGATTTGCAGAGGGGGAAGGAATTCACCATTCCCTGGCAGAGCTGGACACACACTGCTCTTCCCAGCCCCGGGTCTCTGAGGTTGCTGCAGGGATTGTGCAGTTCTGCTGGTGGTGTTGTATATTCTCATTTTCTTCCTTCCTTCTTTGACCCTTGGTTGTGTCAGGCTGAATGCAAAGAGGGCAGGAATGGGAATGGGAACCAGGCCCACGCAGACTCTTAACCTCTCCTTGAATCCAGAGACCCTCTGACAATATTTTGGTCGATACAGTTGGCTGAGGCTGCACGAGGCTGCTTGGGAAGGGTGAATTGCTGCAGTTTCCTTTACTCCCTCTGTATTTTCAACATCCTGAACCCTGGGCCAGCACTCAACAGCAGGGCATCACCTTTAAGGAGGCAGCTCCTGAAAGTGGCTGACTTGTCCTTGATCCCCAAACCTCCAGCAGGTAAGTGGCCCATGGTGCTACTCTTCCTGTACATTGCCAGAAATGTAATTAGGATCCAAATATTGCCCCAGGATGTGCCCCAAATAAGAGGGATCCTAGGCTTTTCAGGAGCTGAAAAGGTGTCCAAGCATTACCAGCTACTCACATCCATGTGTCTTTGACTTCCACACATGGCTCAGATTTGGAGGTCTGGACTCCTTAAAAAAATTGCCTTTTTCTCCATGAAAAAAAGCACCCAGATTGACAGAGATGTACACCAAGTTCTAGCCCTCCATGATTTAAAAGAGCAAAGTTATAGGCCCCTGAAAATTGAGGTTTATAATAGAAGCACTGGCAAACCCTTAACTACAGAGAAGCTACCAGGCATTGCAACAATAATTGGGAAGGGAGGGGAAAAAAAATCACACTGTGTTTTTCAGTGCTTAGCTAAGAAATACAACAAGAGAGTTTATTGCTTGCAAAACACAGCTGCACTGCCTCAAATTGGATGGAAAAACGAACCCTGATAATTTATTACACCCCTAAAGTCACAAGAATGTACCCATAAATTACTTTTTTGGAGGGGGAGGGAAGTGGTACCACTGTAGTCCATTCTGCACAACCTACTTATTAGTATCATAATTTATTATTATTATGCCCTGCTGCAAATAGAGAGGCAGATAAAACTCAAATCTATTAAAACAACCGCTCCACTTTCTCTGAGCCACTGAGGGACACCATTCCAAAGGAAATGAGATAAATTACCAAGACAAATGTATGAGTCTTGCATTAGAGCACGTAGCTTGTATATATGCAAGAGCAGGAGGATAATTCAAGCAAAAAAAGGAGTCATGTTAAGTTTTACCATTCAGGATTCAACACAGAGGGACTGGGATAACATCAAGTGGTCAATTAAATGTTTCTAATGTATAGATTTTTTTTTTTTCCTTTTCCCCCCAAGATCCTGTGTGTTCACTTGGAATGAATTTGCAAAGCTGAAATAACTGCCCTGCTTCTATTGCAAATGTACCTGGATCAGCATGTGTTTAAAAATATGCTTTATCCAGCTATTGTGAGGAAGCAGATGCTGTATTGGTAAGCCTGAAAATTACATTGAGAGAATAAGTGTGTAAAAATAGATAGATCCAAGTGGTGCTGATCAATTCCAAAGCTGATTTGAATTTCAGGTTGGTGAAAGATTGTTTTAGATTCCCAAAAGGGCAGAGCCAAAGGTGCCTTTATCAAGTTCACCATGTGCCTCTGCTAATGGGTCTCAGATATGTCAACGGGAATTTTTGTACTATTTCTCCTTCTCTTCATTTTCTGCCAGAGCAGCAGGTTTTAATGCTGTCCTCCCCTTTCCTGCCACATGGATGGATTAGCAGAAATGATAATTGTTTTGGGAGGTTATTGCTCAGTTGCCCTCTTCAGGACATGGTTATTGCAAAGTCAGGATGAGTGTGGTGTTCTTGGCCATAGTCACTGGGGTATAATAGAGCCCTGATTTTGGAAGCTCCTACTCCAGAACGGGCTTGGGTACAGAACTGCCAGGTTTGAGAAGAAACCTGGCAACAACCTTCTTTCTACACCACCAATTTGTGGTTTTCACTTTAATTTTTTTTTTTGAAAAATAAAACCACTTCCTGTGTGATACAAGTTCATGTGGACTTTCCTAAGTAGTGTTTACTCTTCATATTGATGGTGATACTTGGAGTGAAAAATGGAAGGATATAAAATTATTTCCTTTCTAAAATAAAAGGTACATGAAATACACTCTTAAAGCTACATTTGACACTGCTCCAGGATTGTGCTTGGACATTTTTGCTCCTGCACCTTATCTAATTGTTTCTGTAAAATCACGAGGGCAGAGAAGGCAGGAATTTGTTCCACCTTCATTTGAATGTCAGTTGGCAAATCCAACAGTTGTAGCTTTTGCTTTCTGACCCTTTGTTCCGATCCAAGGCATCAAACTTCCCAAAGAAAGCTGAATTTCCACTCTTCAAATAGCATGCTGTTGGTATTTCCTTCAGATGTGGCATCTGCCTCTAGCAAAGTGCAGGGCTACTACTTGGGCTCTTTTGTCAGCTTTTCCTCCCACTTTTGTCTTTTCCACAGGGAAATGTTCCATCTGCATGGCCTGGTCGTTTCTAGCATTTAGTTTGGTAGCTGGTTACCTTCCTCCTGAGGTTCTGGCACTGCCCATTTACAAGCATGTTGCTGTACAAAGCCAAGTTTCCAAGCCACTATTCCCTCTCCAAAAGGAGAAGAGGAGCCAAAGCAGAGCAGGGAGAGTGAAATTTTAAAGTATTATGACACACATACATTTAATATTACATCACATGTAAGGGAACAAGCACATAGGATTGCAATATTATATGACAAATATAGGTCCTACAACATTAAATTTAGTGCCTTGTGATTGATGATCCTTTGTTTCCAGGTTTTCCTCTCTATATATATTATTTCTGTAGGATAAGCATCTTACCAGCCGGAAGAAACATACAACTTTTTTATTTTCTAGCATGTAATTTCTGTTTGATTCACAGCTAATAAATAGGTCATCTTGTACTTTTGAAATGCCAACATGCAGTAATTCAGCGAAATAGAGACTCTACATTAAAAAGCTGTCAACCCCAGTGCAATTTTCCTGCACCCTACGCTCTGGAAAGATACCTTGTCACTCATGGTTCAGCTCTGTTTTCCTGAAATATCTCTTCTTCTGCATAAATAATGAATATAGTTGCATGAAAATATCTGGCACAATGTCTGTTCTTCCTCCCACTCTAAGGAGCTGCAGTACAGGCTCTGTATTTATTGGTTGATCTTCCCAACAAATCTTGCTGAAATCACAGGGGTGGTAATAGCGTGGCCCCCTCCCAGGTGTTCCCTGTGCTAACCCCATCCTGCCTGCCTGCCTCAAGGCAGGCGAGTGCTGCCTTCAAAAACACTTTGCTGTTTAATTCTTTTCAAAATGTAAAGGCTGCAACCACACAGAGTAATTCAGAACACTTATTTGCTTTCAAGCTCTTTCCGTCTCTAATGTGTTACGCAGGTCTCGCACAGAAAAACACCAGCCTGAAGCGGATCCCAATTAGGAGTTTTTCAAATTAATTTTATTCTTTGAAAAAGCTTGCTATAAATCCCACCAGATTACTAAACCCGTCTTCTAATTCATATGATCTGAAACACACAATTTACTGGTTTTTATGGCTTTCTGCTGGTAGCTCATTAGAGGTGACACAAGGATGGCAAAACCTGGTTCTGAGGCTCTGATTTCCACCACAGACACTGGGCTGCTCTGTTTGCTCGTTGAAGGAGCCCTCCAATTTTCTATTTTGATCTGCAAAATAATGGTGCATCCAAGGGATCTCACTTCCTGAGACAGTTTCCAGATGCAATGCAGGGAAATCTCTGCAGTGCCGATCTCCCAATCCCAGAGTATTTATAACCCACCCCTACAGAGCACAGACAAAATTTGAAGGCAAAGATTGAATCCTGCAGGTTTTGCTCACATAAATGGTTTCCCCTGACCCCGAGCTCAATAATGTGACGTGAGGCAGGGGCGATGCTGTTTGAAACTGGATCAGCTCAAACCATGAAAAATTTGGCGGTGCCTTTTGTGGGTTTGAATCGAGAGAAAGTTGAAACTTGCAGAATGTCAACCCTTAAAAATAGGGAAAGCGGGGTGTGCTAAACCACTGAGAGCCAGGCTTTACAAGAGATAAAGCTGCTGAATCCTCACAGTGAGGTCCAAAAGTAATTTAAATCTCTTCCCCTCTCCCCCTGCTCCCAATTTCCCCATCCCAGTTGTTGTGAGATGCATCAGCTGAGAAGGAAAGTTGGAAAGTGACACTAATAAGGAGGGCTCAGACACACTAAGAGTATTAAAAGGTTAGGTCATGGTGTGTTCTATTAAATAGAATATTAATTGAATTCTTGACATCTGAGGTGAACTGTGACATGCTCATGGGATAAATATTGCATTTAACAGAGCATCATGACCTAAAGCTGTAAATACTATTGAGCATCAGTGCCAATCCTTCACAATAGATCTTAGCCCCAGTCCTCAGGGTACGAATGCTCCCTTGGAGCTTTGGAAGCTTGAGCTTAAAACCAGCTTGCACATTTCTTGTCTCTGGTCTCAGTTAAGTCTGAAATTGCTTCTTCCATCTCAAGGCTACACTCTGCCCCAGACCTGTGGTTACAGACTCCTCATATAAAGCTAGAACTGGACATTGCAAATGCCACATGCTGCACGGTGCAAGAAAGGTTGAAAGAAAATTTCTCCATTTCCACCCCCACACCATAAAGAAGATTAAAACATTACAAAGACCAATTAAAAATAGGGAATCTCACTGCAACATTTTCATTAACCCTCCCTGGTTCTTCTTTCTGTCTCATTAGTCATCACAGAGAGAGGAAGGATCATTTTAATTAGCAGCATTGTAAAGCTTTATTGAAGGCAACTGCCCCTCCTGCTGCTCTCTGGATTACCCTGACGGCTTATAAATACAATACCAAATCATTACCAGCCAAAAACAACGCCGCTGAAGGGTTTGGGAGAAAGAAGATCCACTATGGTCAATGTTTGGGGCTCTTTAACAATGTCCTTTCTCCTTATTCAGGCATAATTCAAGCGTAATATCGGCCTTTACAAAACAACCCGATATCCTCTTACAGCAAAGTCCTTTCTAGTTGAGGATACCATGTGTTCAACTCTCTTCCCCTTTGTTTTCAAGGCAGGGAAAGCACAGAACCACATCTGATAGGATAGACATGGTAGATACGATCACAGGTTTTCCAGCATCCCAATTTAGAATTACTTGTTAAATTCCTAAATTAAAGGGACTGTGGGATGCTGACAGCCTTGCGGGAGGGGAGTGAGCAAGGAGACCCCAGCTGGAGGAGGCTGTGGAGGGAGCATTTTAGAAAAGAGGATTTTGAGAGTTTAGGAGGAAAACAAAGTGAGAGCCCACATTTCATGGAAAGGAAATTGCTTTTTCCAATTATCACTTCCTGAATTTCACGTTTTTTGTAGAAATTAACCCAATGGGTCCGTTCTTCTAAAAAACCTTCAGCCAGCATTTCCAGCCAGCAGTTTCCACAGCTGGGAGTGCATATCAAGAAGAGCTCATTTGCTCTCCCTCACACCCATGAGGGTGTGAGTGACCCCACTGCAGTGCCCGGGTTTATTTGCAAACAAGTTGGAGCCACTACATTGCAGTCAGGGATTTGATGCAGCCCAAGATCTCTCACACATGAAAACATCACATTTCTTAAGATGTCAGCTGCACAAAATATCCTCCTCCACTCTGTTAGGGTTACTGGGATTCCATTAGGATTAGTAGGATTCACCATTTAGATCCGTGGCCTACTTTCCCTGACCTGAATATTTAACTGTGGATTCTTCAGTACACCTGTGTCCTGCAACCTCTAATTGTTCATCACTGTCCAGCCAAGGCAGCTCAGTCTTTCCCCTGAAACACCCTATTAGCTACACGTGGGAGTTTCAGTGCTGTGAGTTCTCTGTGGTGGAGTATTTATGGTGGGGTCGCAGTCAGGATTTGATTTCTTTTCTCAAAGTCAGAACATCACACAGCTGAATTTAGCTGAAAGTTTGAGGTGCTTTCTTTGCTGTGGGTATCAGCAAAGGAAGGTTAATACACCTTTGCATTAAGGTGTATCAACCACCGAATTCTTCCACTTTATTGCTTGACATGACAAAAAGAAAAATCAGACCAGATGACAAAAACTCTTTATCACTGAAGTGTAAAAGCACAAAGTTCAGTTCATCTCCCCTGAGAACAAATTCACCCTGACTTCAGCTGAGCACTGAGAACAATGTGGAGATGATACTGGCTTCTTCAAAAACCGTGTCTATTCCTTCACAATGGTATAAAAATTATTCTGAGTGCTTGATGTTGCCTATGTGAACTATTTTAAGTAATAACAAAAAGGGAGGCAGTAATGATGTATCACTGAATGATTAATGCCTTGCTATATAGAGTTTATTTCATATTAAGATGTGTATCTGTGGAGGCTTGCAAAGAGAAGTCATCTCTTTTATGGAAGTAACTGCTACACGTCAGACTGTCACAAATATAATTAAAATATTTCCACTTTAAAAAAAAAAAGAGAAGGGGGGACACCGAAGTTCCAGTTTGGGACTGACCAGAACCTCATCCCCCATCTCTGCCCAGCCAGGCTGAGCAGGTCACACTCCTGAGCTCCTGTCACCAAAGGCTCATCATCCAACCCGGTGGGAGCCTTAAAGAGGCCAGAGCACTGCCAGGACAACTGCAGCTTCAAGAGATCTCAGTCTCCAGAGATCACAGATGCTAAACTCACTTAAAGCCAGACAGTGAAAAATAGTCAGAGTAGCAGCAATTATAAAAGTTTATATAGGAGTTGCTTTGTTTCCTATTTATAGCTGCACTGTATTTTTCTTGTAATACATTTTTAATGACTTATAAGGCCTAGTTATTTATTCTCCTGAAGCCAAATACTTTCTCTACCCCGATGATGCAAGGGAGTGAGCTGTGCACAGAGGAGCTCTGTGGGAATGGCTGGATCTGCTCCCTGCACTGGGCCCAGGCTGGGGGGACCCTGCCTGGCCCTGGGGACCCCACAGCACCCAAGGCACTGCTGCACCCCAAGCATGCAGCTCCCCACTGCCTCTCTGCACAGGGACTGCCTGTGCACAGCCTCCCTGGGCCAGAATATTTTCAAATTGCTGATTATTCTATCTGCACACAAGGGAGCCTGTTTTTATGGTTATTTTGCTTTACATTTCTTAATCCAAAGTTAACTTTTCTCCAAAAAAACAAAACAACCCCCAAACCTGCAGTGCCTCATAGGCAGTGGTCCCTTCCATCTGGGTGTTGAAAAGTTGATTATGAGCAACAGACCAAAAAAAGCAGAAGATGGGACACTTTGAAATGGCAGTTTTAGCACAAAATATAATTAATCTGCAAACCCAGCATCCATCCCTAAGCACAAATGCTGATTGCCTCATGATGAGTCTAACCAGAATGGTATTAACTTGACTGTTCTTTCTAAATTGTTATATACCCAATATTTTCTTCTGACTCTTCTTCATATTAGATTAATAACTATGTAATCACTTCATTAGTTTATTTAGATTATGTTATTTTAGGAAATTATTGTTTAGATCGGCCTTGTCCTTCCCATCTCTCTGTGCCTTCCCAGAATTAAATGATATCTGAGGAAACCAATTAATTGCAACTCGACCGCTGTAATGGGGTCTGTTCTGCAGTGTGGCAAAGTCTAATGGAGTTTTAATTTCCCCGTGGTGAGTCAACATTTGCTTAAAGAGAGAAAACTCTTAGAGCAAAACACTGCCTGAAAAACACACAGCTTCTTCTACATCCGTGGGGGTTGAATATTTGGGGCTGCTGCTGCTTTTGTTGGGGGTAAAATTCACAGAGGGGCATAGCTGGGGCACCAAAGAGCATCAATTCCCACCAGGGGCTGAGGTTTCCTGTGGACTTGCAGGGCATGGAAGGTATTCAGCCAAATCCTACACAGCTCTCAGGCTGCACCTCCCAACCCTGCAGGGTCCTGGGGGCTAAAATGAATTTGTCACCCAGTGAAGCTTTGACAGCCCTTTTTAATGCATGGTCTTCCTCAGGCAATATTTATTTAAGTGTCCTGGGCCCTCACTTTGCAGTGGCACCAGCAAGTCCTGGTGATAGAGCAGAAGCCCTTTGTGGTGGGGGGGCTGTCAGACACAAAACCTGATCTCCAAGGAACCTGCTGTGAAACACATGGGACAGCAGAATTTACAATGAGATTTTCCCATTAATTGGCTTGTTGAGAGTATTTAGTACTGCCAGAAGTTACATTTGGGATTCTGGGTGGAGACAAAGCACCCAGAGCCCTTTGAAATGTCCCTGGACCCTCCCTGTCTCAGGCTCTGAGCCCCTTCCCAAACCTCCAATGCTGTTTTGCTTGGCAAAAGCTGACAAACTTCTAAAGTCAGTCTGGTCTGCCTTCCCCAGTTATCTGACAGCTTAAAAGGTTTGAAACAAAGCTACATTATGATGCAACCAAATTCAGCAGCATCTGATTAACAAAAAGGAGGCCACAGCTACCTGACAGCAGCCGGTGGTTATTTTTTATTTCTGAAACAAACTGATGGCCTCAAACATTCATACATGTTTGGGCGGGTTTTTTTTGTTTGTTTGTTTGTTTAAATGTCTCATTTCCTGGTTTGTTTTTCTTCTGCATCGTGCAGGGAAATAAAGTTTTGCAATTCTTCTTCTCATAATAAGTCTGTCCAAAAATGATGTCGCTCGTTGTGTTGAAAGATGGTTTCATTTTCTACTCAAAATTGGTATGAAAAATTTGCCTTGCCAAATGAACATTGTATACTGAACTTGTCAAATCCTCTCTCCTGACACAAATAAAAGATAACATTGGGTGGCAGCATGTAAAACAGCACTGACAAGACAGCTGGGATGGAAGCAAAGAAATGCATATTTTTCTCTTTCTCTCTTCCAGGGAAGAGAATGGGAAAGATCCAGGTGAGTGAATGCTGGCGTGTTACAACCAAAAATACATCATCTAAAGACTTAACAAGCCATTTCGAGGCAGCTTCTGAGACGAACATAAGCGATTCCATTTCTGATTAGCAAAATCATGACAAAAACATCAACTTTTTTGCAAGCAACCAAGAAAGCTGCTAGGTAAGAAGAGTGGCTGGGTAAAAGGGATATTCAGTTAAAAGTTCACAACTCTGTTGTGTAGGCTGGAAGGACTGTTCCTAGCACTGCAGAAAATTATTCCAAGCATATTTAAAAATAAATAAGGTAATGATAACACTTCCATTAGATCTGCAGTCTCTCCATGTAAGTGAATTGGTTTTTTTCCTATTAAAATCGTTGATTGAAGGCTGTTAGCTATTTATCAGCCCCAAAATTACATTTCTTCTCTCCTCTTAAAAATCACAACAACCTCATAGTTAGTAAAAAGAAAAGACTCCTAAAACTGCAGTTTCGGGGTGGGGGGGGCAGGAATACAAGCATGAAACACAGATTGCACCTTCAAATCCCCGGTGGCATCACGCTTCTTTGTTCTGCTAAGAAAAATTAACCTCAATCTCGGCTCAAGGTCCCCCGATTGATTATCATAGTCATTTAAATACTGTAATCTCATTTTCAGCATCAGGGAAAGGGAGCGAAAAGAAGAAAAAGAGAAAGAGGTGGGGAAGCGAGGGGGAGAGAAAGAGAAAGCAGAATAAATTATCTGACAAAAGGAAAAAGGCCCTTTCTGCTTACGGAGCCTATTTCAGATCCTTCCACTTGATTGGAAAAGTTGATGAAGTTTAAATGAAGCAGAATTAGAGGCTCAGGCCACTGAGTATTGACAGGGGCCCATGGAAGAATGTGCAATTCAATAGGCCTGATTTCTGTGGAAAGCAGGGGAAAGGCCTAAATGGTATAATCTTCAATCAAATCTAACATCGACACTGACAAGGCAGGGTAATGAGATAGGCCAGATCAGGCATGTTGGTTAAAGAAATTAATCCCTCTCGCTGCACCAAGAGTTCAGCTTTGATGCCTATTGTACAGGGCCCCGTCCCAGCCTATCTAAATGCTAACTAACTGCGAGTGCGATCTGGGACTGTGCTTTTCAGCGCTGGGGCTAAGCTGAGAACAATTCGAGCTCCCTGATTGCGGTGGCAGAGGTGGGACAGCGCCGGGAGCAGAGCAGGGGTGACGGACGCAGCCGCCCCCGTGCAGGGAAAAGTTGCATTTGTGCTTCTCTTAAGGCTTTAACACACTGTAATAGGCGGTAATTAATGGAGTTGCAGTCCTGAGCAGCCCACTGGAATCCCCTGGGAGCCACCAGAGGGGCTGGGCGGCCAGGAGGGTGATGGAGAGAGCAAATGGAAAGAGACGTCGGGGAAGTTGAAAAGCTGCAAACAAAGGAGCTCTTCTACCTGGGCGAGCAGCCCAAAGCTCCCGATTAAAACCAGCCTTGTTTTTCAGGCTGGTTTGCTCTTTATGGAGCAATGCAAGGTTCGCTGTGTTTGCTTTGATGGGTTTTTTTTTTATCCCCCCAGCCTGGGAGTTACTGCTATTATTTTTAATCAGGTTTCACTTGTAAGATTTTTAGGCACAAACCTCGTGTTGGTTTGCTTAAACAAATCAAACTCGAGATATTTCCCATGATATTGAGGTTTTCTTAAAGGCTGTTGCTGGAAATCTAGTAGGAGGTCCCACTTGCATTTATCTTTGCTACTTCAAATAAATGTGAGTGGGAAAGTCAGCGTAATTTATTTTATACAGTACAAATGGTTAAAAACGAAAATATTCTCAGAAATGCAGGTTCTGTCTAATCTGTTCAATGCAAGCAGCCAGGCAAGAACAAAACCATCCCTGCAAGATGACAAAAGCTTCTGAAATCCAATAATTAGGCATAAGAGCATCTCTAAGAATTTGCATGGAAAGCAATCTGCCCTTGGGGAAAGTGTGGCTAAAAACTCCCCAAAATCAGGAACTGAAAATGCTGGTCTCTGTGAGTGCCGACAACATGCTCTCTTTGCTCTACATCCTGCTCGGCAGCACTCAAAAAGAGGGGAATGGTTGTGGGAAAGGTTTAAAAATAAAGAGCTTTTCACCTTTTCCATGGGCAGCTGCCAGCTCATTGCCTGCCCAAGGCTCTCCTGTCCAGCACTGTCCTCACTGAGCCCCACCAGCTTTTCCTCTACGCTCAGGGCACTTTCTGGTGCCTCTTCCAGAGAAGGAGAATTTTTATTGGTGTTGGAGAGGAAAGAGGGCAGAGAGAGATATTCCCCAAGTTTTAGCTCTGGTGCTGCTCTCAGCCTGCTGGGCTCGGTGTTCCTGCAGGAGGGTTGGTGGCTTAAGGGCACTTTAGTGGGATTTGGGATATCCCCGACGTTCTGTGTGGTGTCTTCAATTTGAATTAGTCTGAAAATCATCTCTTGGCTTAGTTGGGGGCAGCACTAAAAATGGGCAGTGGTTCTCCCCCGAAGTTTCTTAAATCTTTCCAAGAATAAAGCCTGAGGTTTTGGTTAATCCTAAAAATTTATAGCAGCAGCTCCGGATGCATTGTGAATGTATGGATCAATTTGTGAGCCATTTCATTTTAGTTTTTTTCCTATCCTGCCTGCATTCTCTCGTCCTTTGGCTTCATTTTTGTTTTTACATGCCCACCAAATTGGGCAAGAGGCTGTACAGATGTCCTCTGCTCTGACAGCACTGTTATTAGGGTCATAATGCAACAATTTGGTCTAACCACTATTATTGTGCTGGCTGACTTCAATAATGCACTTTTAAATCAAAGAGCCTTTGAAGCTTTATTTCCGTTGTATTAGACAAATAAACATAGAAGATTTTCAGAAACATAAAAGGCATTCACCTTGTAATGTTTCTGGGCTTATTAGTCTCACCAATTTGCATTGTTTTGTTCACATAAAGGATCAAAATGCCCTTTTGCTTGATTTTACATCCTGCCTGTGGATCTTGGGAGTGAGCAGCTCCCAAGGCCCGGCGCTGCTGGGGCTGTCCCCCTGCCTGCTGAGTCACAGCTGGCACTTTGGAGCCTGTGTTCAAACAAGGAGGAAAACCCCACTACTTTCATTCATGCAGGATGCTTACTTGCCTCTTGGAAATACCTGATTTATTTCAGCAGTGCCTGTGCAAAATATGGGAGGGCACTGAAGCTCGTAAGGAGTTTAATTTTTAGTGTACCAAATAATTCATTTAAAATCTTAAATGAGTTCATGCTGAGAAGAAAACCCTTAGAAGTCGGAGCATTGGAAGGAAAGCTCAGAACCAAACCTAATGATTATTTGACTAACCAGCCCTTCATTAGTTTATTTCTCTAATGAATTATTGAGGCGCTGCATAGACATCTCAGAATACATTTTTAAAAGCACAACACTGGTCTTAGACTGCAAAAAATATAATAGTGCTCGTGATATAATAATAATAGCAATAAGCACACAAAATGCTGCATAAACACTAATTAAACCTCAGCGTCCCCAAGCAGCAAGCACAGAAGGCAGGATGCTCAGCACATGTAGTGATTTGAGGTAAAGAGTATAATTAACAGCAAATAAAACAGCCTTATTGCAAATACAGCTCATGGATTGTGGCTGCTCTGCTCTATATAACGGGAGAGACAGAAAAACTGAAATTTGCTCTCTGGCCAAATTTCCAGTAAATGTATTGAACCCAAAGAGCTGTGAGCAGGTTTAGGTTAGGGGAAGGAACAGAGTAATTTAAATCATCAAAGCTAACACGTGAGGGAACTTGTCCAAACCCTCTGGAAGCCGCCTCTCAGGGTTATGATCAGCAGTTTGCCACGGGAGGGGTTCTTGGTTCGTGTGGAAACAGCTGTGAGATCCTGGCTGTGGCCGGAGATCCCTCAGGGGGAGCAGAGACTGCAGGACCTGACAGCCCTCCCTGGGCTCTGTGGGTGCTCTGTGGAAGAGGAATGGTTTTGCTCCTGTCAGTCCCATTCCTCACCCGCGCTGAGTTCACCTTGACTCCTCGACAGGCTGGTGCCAGAAGAGATAAAGAAGATGAGTGGATTTGGAGAGAATGTTAAAAAAAAAACAAACAACCCCAAATCACCCAGGAAGCTGAGGGTTAAAGGCTCAAAGATAGAGCACAACATTCAGATGTAAAAGCCCTGTTGCAGCCACAGTCCAGGTCAATAACAAAAGCTTCAGAGTGATGGAAAACCTGCCCTGTCAGTAATTTCTATTCCAAGAGATGTTTGTGATGATGCAGTTTACAGCTCGAAGTTGTAATATTCTTTCTCACGCCATGCACTTGTCCATCTTTGTCTCTTGCTTAATTACAGCTTTTTCTTTTCTATTTTTCACTGTGTGACACAACTTTAGTTTGACAAAATGGCCCCGCTTGCTTTTGTAGTGCCCATCCTATGGATCATTCCAGAAGTCAAAATGATTTTGCAACAATCGTCAGCAGTGCCTTGCTCTGTAACAGTCAGACAGCTCAGAAATACTTCATGCTGAGCTTCGATAGCCACGAAAGGAAAAAGAAGAACGCAGTGGGCGATTTCTGTCTTTGCTTGGTACTCACGTAGGGAGGGGAGTCCCTTGGTCACCTGGCTGGGCACGGAGCAGGCTCCCGGGTGAGCCCAGGGAAAACTCTGTTCTGGGCGTGTTCACCCACCAAAAAGGGCAGTTCACTCTTCCTGGGCTGGCTAATCCCTCCTTTGCTGGGAATTCCAAAGCCAAGGCTCTCAGTGTGCCAGTTCCTGTGGTTTGAGGAGTTTTTTTGATCATATATTCCTCTTGTGGAGATCGTAGCTGCTGAAATTTATTGCCTGAATCCTGTAGCTTCTGTTCAATCTCATTTGGAAAAAAATGAAAAACTTCCAACCCTCAGGGCTGTAGAGGAAAGCTTAGGAAAATGAACCCTAAACGCCCTGGCATTCAGACCAATAAAGACAGGCTGGCATCAGTTGTCATGTAAATAACAAGCTTGTAAAACAAACACTGCACATTCCAGCGGTTCTGTTTGTTAAATCTGCTTCTCCTGCAGTCTGGCCTGGGACCTGGTGCCAGCCTTTCCTGGCCAGCAGAGCACCAGCACCATTCTCCTCCTCTTCCTCCTCAGAAATGCCAGTTTGAAAACAGCTTTTCAAGGGCTGTGAAGGTGAGCCCGATGCTCCTCAGGGCTTTTCCTGGACAGCAGTTCCCTGCTCGTCCCCTGGCCCCACCTGGACAGGTAAGTGGATGCTTTGGCAGGTCGGGCTGGATTTCCCATTTACCTTCACACATCAAGGAAGGTAAATCCAACTCCTCGCTGGTGACATTGACTTTGTCAGTGATATGTTGAAGTTATTTATGCCGTATTATGCAGAAGATGTTAATTAAATGTAACCAAACTGCCGTGGGTTACTATTTCTGAAGTCTGTGTCAGGCTTGCCAGGGGTTAAGTGTGGTAAACTCTTATTTCCTGCCCAGAGCGGGTTTATTTTTGTAACACAGGAGTTTTCAGTAAGTTTGTTCTGGAAAAGTGCTTGGCTAAGGCTTTTACTGGTGAAAACAGACCAAAAATGCTTCGCTCAGATTTTTACTGGCATCAGTAGATGAAATGCTTTCCTCAGTTTTATGCAGCAAGCAAATACATATTGACAACTAAATTAACTCCTTGATGAATTAAAACACATCATCCATTCTAGCAGGGAAACAGAGCATTCATCCCTAGGAATCTTTACATGAGAAGATGATGGTTTAAATCTGTGATAGCCAGAGTGTATGGAGAGGCCGGGGCTGGGCAGAGCTGAGGCAGAAACACAGTCTGGTCAGGGATATTGTTTGGATATGTGATGCCACATCTAGAAGATGAAAAGAATCTAGAAAAGAACTGAAAGAGAAAACAGGGGGTCCTGTTGTTGGCTGCTGCAAAGTGGGGGATCTGTCATACTCGCACCAGGGTTTTGGGATCCAAGTGCTATTTGGAGGAGGATCAGGATCTAAGTGTCCCATCCATCTCCACTGGGCCGCAGGTTCTGGTGTATTTCCTGCCCAGAGAACCTCGCTGGCAGCTGTTGGAGCTGTGTGTTCCTCATGCCCTCCCTCGGCTGCCAGCAGCACTCGTCCAAGCTGCAGTTGTCTCTAAACCTTTTGTCCTTTTCTTCTAAACCATCTTTGTGTCCTTCGGTTTCAGCATGAGGGCTGGGACCTGCTGGCCGTCCTCTGCAGAGCGCTTGGTCCCCAGGGCTGTCCTGGGGAGGAGGAGATCCCAGGCTGCAGCTGGAAGCAGGAGGAGGAAGGGCAGAGGGCTGCTGTCTGTGTGTCACCGCTGTGCGTGCAGTGCCAAGTGCCAGCGTTTATCCGGCCAACTGCCACCCCACCCCTGTCACCTCCCGGCAGAGAGGGACACCCAGGTGAATTCAGCACTCCTCGGGGCAGGGTGGGAAGGCAGCTGGCAGGAGGGCAGCAGTTCGCTGCACAAACAGCAGAACTCACCATGAAGTGCAATTACTGCTGGTTCTGAGAGTGAAAGCATCCCCATTAACACCCCACTTACTCCGTGCTCGAGGATTGCATCAGGTGGATGCAAATGTCACATCCCTACCAGCAGACACCCTCCTGCAAGGAAGCCTTGAGAAAACAGAAGTCGTCCAGAATGCTAAAACTTAACACTACCTTCTTCTTCTAAAACTTGCTCTAAGTTTAGTTTCAGCGGGCCAGAAATCCAGATCGTGTTTTAATTTGTTAAAACATCCCAAGATTTAAAATTGCTCAGAATTCCCAGTGCCAGGATGCTCTGCAAGAGTTATCCTTCCCGTCAAACTCAGAGGATCCAGGGAAAAGAAAGTAGAAGTTGTAGATTTGAACAAATGAAGTCGCTTTTGAGTTCTGATGTAAAGCCTGCTTTTTTCTTATGCCTGACAGAATTTCCCAACAGATTTTTAGAGTTTCATAAGAAAACAAAAGAATTAAACACTGCAAAGTCTCGAATTTCCAGCGATGCTCCAAATCCCCAAATTTCACGGCCAACTTCCAAACCTGCCGGTGCAATGTGCGATTACTGAGGGAGCCGGAGAACCGAACTCCGGCTGGAAAGCCGCGGTTTAAGCGGGGAAACAAGGCTCGGGAGCAGGAGCGGCTGCCCTGGCAGGGGAAGGGCGAAGAGCGGCCGCTCCGAGCGCTGCACCCGCCGCGTCCCCGGCCCGGAGCGCGGGGAGGGCTCGGGGCTCGCCGCGGGCTGGGAGCGCCGGTTCGGGCACGAAGCCGTTCTGCGAGTGCCATCCAGGGGACGAGAGCTGCACTTCACCTGCTGCTCGGGCACAGGACGGGGTTAAAGCGTCACTGGTGGCGGGGTGTGGGTGTCGAGGAGGAGGAACCAACCCAAGCGACACGCTTAAAACTTTCCGAGACGCGCCCCGAAGGCGGGCAGGGCAGAGAGACGAGTAGGGTTAACAAACAGAAGTGCCAGGAGTTTGGAAAGGGACCGGAATCTCCATAGCAGGTCTAAAAATGCTAACTATGGAACCACAGAATCACTTAGGGTGGAAAAGACCTCCAAAATCATCGAGTCCAACCTGTGACCGATCACCACCTTGTCACCCAGAGCAGAGCGCTGAGTGCCACATCCAGGCGTTCCTTGGACTCCTCCAGGAATGGTGACTCCAAACCTCCCCGGGCGGCCCCTTCCGACGGTGGTGGTAGTTCAGGTGGATACAGTTTGTGTGACCCTTCCCCGGGACCCCTCTGCTGTGTCTGGCGACAGAAAGCAGCCCAAGCGACATCTCGGCCCCTGTCCCTGAGTGCTTCCCAAACCTCGGCACTTACGACCTGGGAAAACCCTCACAGGGAGAACCCATCCTGCTTTGTGCCCGTCACCGGCTGGGGACCGACGGGTGTTTAAAACACGACCTTGTGAAGAAGCAGCGGGGAAACACAATTTCCTTGTCATATAAATCAGTGTGTGTGGGGGGGAAAACATGATTTTAACCACTTTAAGGGGAAACTTTTCTGCTGTGGAGCTGCCCGCGACGACAGTGACCCTCCATCCTCGCCGGGGTCCCGTTGGCTGTGGGATGGGGGGCGGCGGTGTCCGGGCAGGGCTCGGGGACAGAGGGAACGGGGGTCGCGGGGGTCGCAGGGCTCACCTTGAGGATGAGCGGGTTGCGCAGCATGCTGAGCCGGACCACCCCCAGCCGCTCGTTCTCCGTGCCCGGGCCCGCCTCGGCCAAGGTCATCGGCCCCCGCCGGGCCACCGCTCTGCGAACGCCGGTGCTCGCCATGGCGCAGGGGGGCCGGGCCGGGGGTCTCTCGGCGGTCCCGGTCCTACTCCTGGCGCCCGAAGGGGGTCTCGACGGTCCCGGCTCCGGGGCTCTCTCGGCGGTGCCGGTGTCGGTTCCCATGCCGGGTCTCTGCACGGCCCCGGTGCCGGTGCCGGGGTTCCCCCACCGACCTCGCGGCTCGAGCGGCGGCGTCCGTCTCCAGGCAACAGGCGGTGCGCCGCTCTGATGGCTCCGGCTGGGGCCGCTTCCGCCGCGGGAACGGATGGGCCGGGCTTGGGGCGCGGGGGGGGCCGGGGGCGCGGGCGGACACCGCGTGGAGGTAGCGGGAGGCCCGGCGGGGCCGGGAGCGCGGCGGGCCTGGGCGGGTCCGTGAGGGGCTCTGCGGGTTCCTCACACACCGGGGCGCTGGGAGTCTCCCTCGGTATCCCCAGAGAGGAGCGGCGGGGTCCGGCCCGTCCGCACACCCGCGCTCAGCCGGGGTTTATCGGTATCTGGGCCTAGGGGTGAGCGGTGCTTTGAGCCCCACGGAGCCTTCGGGGCCGCTCGTTGCCCTCGGTGGCGGGGTGGGGATGCCCGGGACCGGCCGGCGCTGCGAACCGCCCTGGGGATGCGAAATTCAAGGGCGCGCGTTTCAAACGTGACGGAGGTGTTGCTTAGTGAGTGTTTTGTGCGCGCTGGATGTAGAAATCGTGCTAGAAATGATTCCTGCCTGCCCTGTGTGACTGAACTCTGCAGGAATTGCCCCGTCCTGGGACAGAGCCGGCAGGATCTTCTAATTAGAGAATTTTGGATTTAATGTTGATGAATCTCGTATTTTTTTGTTGCTTTTAGCCTGCTGCTCTTTGAGTGCTGAAAGCTGAGTTGAACGTAATAATCAGACGTCGCTTCGTTATTCAAAGGCAATAGTTATTAAATTTGTTAATGGTTTTTTTTGTTGTTGTAGGAAGGCACTTTCAAGGCTGGGGACAGCTGTGATGCACATCTGGTTGACAAAGAAGGCATCAGCTTTTGCTAGGCACTTTACAAAGCTAACTGGATTGAAAAGTAAGAGTCTAAGATAAAATGGAGCTTTTGTTAAGGTTTTGGGTGGGTTTTGTCCTTTTTGTTTTTTTTTTTTTTTTTTGGGGGGGGGGATGTTTTGTTTTAAACAAAAACGGTGTACAAATGACAGCACTTCAAGAAAAGTCCTCTCTTTTACTTTAAGGGAGAAAAAATGAAAGGCAAAGCACATGCAGATGATTTTCAAGTCCAGGATTTTGTCAAGAAGAAGAAAAAAAAGAAGAGAAAACTCAGTGAGTCCAACCACAAACACCAAGATGCTGAAATTGTGGAAGATCCAGAGGCTGGCCTTGCCTCCCCTGTGCTCTTTGAAGATGCAGCAGCACAGGGCAGGGAAGGCAAGAAAAAGAAGAAAAAACTGAAAGAAAAGGGTGAGAAGCAGCAGGCTTTGATAGATAATTTCTTTGTGAGGGTGGACCATGAAATCAGCAATGGGACTGGAGCTGCTGCTTCCCCGAGGAAGAAGATGAAGAGGAAGGCTCAGGACAGCACTGATGAGCTCAGAGATGTCACCAGTGTCCCTGTGAACCAGCACAGCAGCCAGGACTGCCAGGAGGAGGAGGAGGATGCTGATGCTGCTGCTGTTTGTTTTAAAAAACCCAAGAAGAAAAAGAAAGAAAAGCATCCTGAGGCGGATGAGGTGTGTGAGCTGCCTCCCTCTGAGGAGCACAGCACGGGCCACAGAGAGAAATCCAAGAAGAAAAAGAAGAAGAAGAAGAAGAGGAGCGAGGGCAGTGCCCAGGACGTGCAGGAGGACACAGATGGAGCAGCTGAGGAGACTCTGGTGTCACCCTCAGGGCAGGGCAGGGGACACAGGGGGTGGCCGTCACCTGCAGGGGAGGATGGAGGCTGTGATGATGCTGCTGCTGCCATCGGGGAGGAGCTCCCTGCTGGTTTTTCTACACCCAATAAAGCAGCTGACCCAGCTAAAAAGACTCCAGCACATCCTAAAAAGACAATTAAAAGCAGCACTTACGTCATGGAAGAAAGCTCTTCGGAGTCAGAAGTGATGTAAGTTCAGGTTTTGTTTGTGGGGTTTTTTTTCCTTCCTCCACTCCCCAGATCCATTCCTTTTAGATTATTTGGGTGCCAGGTTTTCCCATCACTCTGTTTTGTGTGTGTTCTAAAGAAAAACTTTGAACTTACACAGCACGTGTGACGTTAGGGATGTTTTGACAGCTCAGTTGTGGAGATCCAGTTACGATTTTTGAGAATTCTTCAGTCTAGGCTCTTTTCTCCTCTTTAAAAACTGTCGGTGTGGAAATAATTTATGTGCAAACAATTCACATTTGGAATAAGAAAAGCAGAGGGAAAATGAAGGGATTTCATTTGTTAAACTCGATGTTTATAGTGCACATGTGCACTTTAACCAAGCAGCTAGTAAGGTCAGCTAAACAATTGAATATTCTGTGCAATAAATGCTCATGTAAGTAGTGCTTGATGCCTTTGCAGTGTCTAGAACACAAAACAGGAGCACTAATAAGAGACAGATGGAAAAAATTCTGTGTGCCAGCGATAGCAAGAGACGTTATTTCTTCACTATGCCCACGTGTGAGAGTTTTTTTTGATTTTCAGAACTGCAGAAAGCTCCTTGATTATTTTAAGTATAGAAATTTGGTTATAAATTACAATTAGTGAATTATGTTAAAAGGTTAGAAATGCAAGGCAGTGGATGTGTGAGGTATTTTTTTGTTCTGTAATCGAGTATGTTTGTTCTCTTAGTGGTGGAGATGTTCACAAAAGCTCTGGTGTGGAGTTCTAGTGGTGTATTTTATTTTATGCCTTTTTTATATATCAGGACACCAAAAGCTGTGGCATCACATAAAGAGAAGGAGAAGCAGCAGAACAATTCCTTTACTGAACTGGCAGCCCCTGATGAGGTCAGTGTGGATGGTGAAGAAGTCCTGGACCTTGCCATGGCTTCATTCATAGATTTAGAAACTGCAAGACAAGAACTGGAAGAGTTTATTCCTCATGTGAAGAATATATCAGACGGTTCAATCAAGAAAATGGCTGGAAGAGACCTAATGAGGTTTAAGGAGTTTAAAAAACAGGGTGAGCTCTCTGAACTCCTGTTGCAGTGAGGAAGGACTGTGCAGAGGGAAAAGTCTCCTGTCTGTTGCACCCACAGAATCTGGTTAATATCATTCCATTGCCATGTTTTCTGTTTCTCTGTTTAGTAACATCTGCTTCCACGCTGGCAAATTTCACTCCAAACTTGTGTGTTAATTGCTGATTCCCAGCTGGTTTTGTCTCTTCTAGTTTTCTCTTTTCCTCTCTAAATTTGTTGATATCTGAGCTAAAACCCGAGATGTGCAAGAGATCCTACTTGAGGTTTGACTTGGTGGTTTGTTTTTTTTTTTAACCTTTCTATATTTTAGGTATTGCGGTCAAGTTTGGCAGATTTACCCAGAAGGAAAATCAACAAATCCAGAAAAATATTGACGAGTTCTTAGCACTTACTGGAATAGACAGTGCTGAAAAACTTTTGTTCACCTCGAGGTATCCAGAAGACAAGGACACCATCCATCGCCTGAAAACAGAACATCATTTCTGTGAAAAAATCTGTGAGTGTTTAAGTTCATCCTCTGACAGCTGAATGTTGCATTCTACAACCTGCTGATACCGTGGCATAGTTTGTAAAAGAATTTTCATTGAAAAGCACTGATGTTGCTAAATTTGGTTAAAAAAAAAAAAACCAAACCACTGCTCGATGTGGTGTTGCTGATAATCTGCACAGGCAGATTATCTGTTCTTATTATCTGGTCTCAAATAGGAAGAGTTTAGAGATAAAACGTGGTCAAGACCAGTAAAGACTTGCAGACTTACATCTGGGGTTTATGGCTTTAAGTGCATTATTTGTTAAAATATAATTAAGGTCATTAATGGCAGCTGTGAGTGATTAAGTCCTGTCTGAAATTGTCACCTCTTCTTAGATCACATAAACAGGTGGCAGGTGCAGGACTGAGGGGGGTGGAAGGAACTGAGCCATGTCAGTTTTCCAAGACATGGGGATCTTCTCAGTGCACCAGGAGCTTTATTTTGTGTGTTTGGTGCCATCATGTCAGGCAAGGCAGAGCAAAGGGCAGCCTGTCATGGACCAGGACACTGGGATCAGACTGAGATTTGTCCCTCTGTGGTTATTTCAGACACACAATCCTTCCCTCTGCATGGGCACTTTGCCTGATGTTGACTTTCATTCCAATCTGGGAGTTTGCTCCTGGGCTGGGAAGATTTGGCAGAAAGTCTCATCAGTGTTCTGTGCCTTGCAGTCTCCTCTCCTGGGCACTGCTGACCAAGGTGGTTGTGTGTGATCTCTGTGGATCTTCCCTTCAGCAGAGATCTTCATTTGGCTTTGCTGGGTGCCCCCAGTGCCTGCTTTTCCCAGTTGGAACAGTCCGTAAGCACCCAGTGTCTCCTCAGCCTGGTGGCTGTCTCATGTCTCTCTTTCAATGGGAATGTTCAGCATGCCAGTTAAATTTTAATCACTCCTGGGTCAAGTGCACAGCCAGTCCAGGCAGTTTGTAGCTGGTGAGGGGAAAGAATCTGTTGTTGACAGCAGAGCCATGAAAATGTCTGGTGTTGAGTGTTGGGATTTGTTTCGTTCTGGCCTCACCACTGTGAGAAATGTCTGTTAAAAATGATCCTTTACCTTGCAGCTGAGGGCATACCCCGGCCCTGGAGGCTGATATATTATCGAGCAAGGAAGATGTTTGACCCAAATAATTATAAAGGAAGGTAAGGGAATACTTTGTAAGTGTTTCTGAATGCTAATGTCAGTCTGCGTCGATTATTTGTAAATTAAAAATGGATTCAAATGAAGATCATCTCTCTCATTTGTGCCAGTTCATGTGACTTCACTGATAGTTCATTTTGCCTCATTGATTTCTCTGTTCTAAAATGTGACTTGAAATGATAGTGATGAGTGACATTGATCATCTGCAGATGTTACAGCTCTTTGAGGGACTGAAATGGTTTGAATTTACAGCTGAGGCTGTGCCCATTTCCTCAACCAGGTATACTAATGAAGAGAAAGAAAAATTAAAGAAGTATCAAGCTCTGTATGGCAATGACTGGAAGAAGATTTCTGAGTTGATGTCCCGTTCCAACCTCTCAGTTGCTATGAAATTCTCTGAAATCAAGTCAGGTATGTAATTTTAAGAAAAACAATTCATTCTGTGTAATGCTATTTGAACTCTATGATGTAGGTACCCTAAACATAAGGAAAAAGTCCTTCAAGTATGGGGGTTTTAATGAATTAATTAATTTGTAGTGGTGCTCCTCTTCTTCACACCACTGATTGCATTTTCATGTGGAAAGGATGAGAAAGATCTTTGAAAGAAAATGGAAAAGAAGAGGAACAAATCTAACTCTTTATTAACAGAACTGACATCTAAAAAAGAGATGATTTCATGGGGAGGGCAGAAGGAATTTGGCAGCCAGGTTTAAAATGATAAAAACTGGGAATCAGACTGTTCTTTAGGCTGGACTCTCAAGTCTGGTATGCAGAAGAGTTTCTAGAACATGTGTTAAGAAGTTGGGCCTATAAATAAAAATCATGCAAAAAGTGAAACCTTTGCTTTGTTGCCTTTTTTCCCCCTAATCATTTATGATAAATTATGCCTTAACCTGGTGGGTTTTCACTTGCAGCTGTTAACTATGGTCCTTGGACAAAGGAAGAGACCCAGAAGTTAATGAATGCAGTGAAGGAGGTGATGAGGAGCAAGCTGCAATCCGAAAATCCAGGTTCTGTTTTCTCACTGGACCAGTCAAACACGGATCTCTGGATTGAGCGGGAGCTGCTGCACCAGGCACTGCCCTGGACTGAGATTGAAACCAAAGTGGGAAGTCGATACTGGAGACAATGCAAACAGAAATGGTGAGGCCTTGGACTAACCTGGGAGAGTGAAATGTGTTCTGGGGTGTATTTATTCTGCAAAACCTGTGGTTTGTACCATCGTGATCCTTTGGTAGGACAGGTAGGAGATTGTGGAGCACAGAAAAGCCATTGCAGATATGTCTGAGGCAAATAACTCTCTGCCAGCTGGGGAAAGCTTTCTGTTTGCTGCCATAGCAAAGCCTGATTTCTCCCTGGTGTGCTGAGGCCTGAGCAGCAGAGTTGACTTACATGATGAACCCTGGGCATTGTGACTAACGCCACCAGTATTATTTAGCTAAAAATAGATGATTGAGACTCTTATGCCAGCTATTTGACACCAAACCACCTGCTTCAGAAACTTTCACATGACCTTGTGTAATTATCTGAAAGATCTGTATTGTTTTAAGAAACTTTCCCAACCAACAGGAATAGGCAGTTTGTTTATAGGACATTTCAGGGGAAACTCTTCCAGCCAAGGCCCTGGCCCCTGCTGCTTGGGAAGTGTGGCATCAGATCCAGGTGTTTCTGTCCTAAAAATACAATCAAGGCACTTTGACCTGCTGATTTGGGGCCTATAAAAGCTGGAGCCACTTTTAGGGTGAGACCTCACCTAGGGGTGGACACACTGTGTAGGATTTCCCAGTTGCTGGGAAGGGTTCTCCAGGTCCTGGCTGTGAAATGGGGCTCCCCAGCAACAGGATCTGGATGATGGTAAAATACTGAGCCAGCTGGTGATGTATCTTTCTCAATCACTGTCCTTTCTCTCATGTAGTAATGATTAGGGCATTGCCTTGCTTATTTTTGCTTGTTGCTAAAGCCAAGTGTGTAGTTTTATAGAATGCATCATTTAAATTGTTTGTTGCCTTAATATTCACAGTAAAATAAGACCATTTTTTCCATTGGTGACTGTGTCCTTTCAGTCCCCCCTGTCACTTGGCAGAACACTGCCCCTCTCTCACAGCAGCAGCAGCATCTTGATGCTTGGAATTTCTTGAAATGATAGAAACCTGGGGGTTTTTTTGTGTTTTTTTCAAAGGAATTCGATTTTAACAAGCAAATTGACCAGAGGGCAGCAGGTGTACAGAGGGATCAATGGATTAAAGGCCAAGATCAATCTTATTAAAAGGTATAGTTCTGAGCACTGAGATGGTTTTGTGTCTCCCACTGTTGGAGCTGGGTTTATAAAAGTTTGCAGGGTGAGAACAGCCTGCAGCTTGATACATGTTTTGCAATCATTCTTTCTCTGGACTAAATGTCCTGTAATTTCTGACTGGGGGAGCTGGGAGCACTGAATTATATCTTGAGTTCTGCCTGCAAACTGCTTCTGTCTTACATTCACAGGTTGTATGAAACAAGAGCAGAGGATGCCAGTGAAGTAAACTGGGATGAACTCAGTAATGCTATCGGGTAATTTCCTTCTTTTTATGGATACAAAGTGTAGCTCAAGCAGATGAATCAAAGTTCTGATACCTTTACAACTGTGGGAAATGTTCAGTTTGGAAACATTACAGGTGCATATCCTGGCATGGCACTGAGCAGGAAGCCACGATCTGAAACAAGGCTTAACATTCCAGATGCTGGAGTGTTGGGTATCTGTGCTTCCAGGTGTTCATCAACTAATGGGGAAAATTATGATTTGATATTATGGGTTAATGATCATTTGAATTCCATCCTTTCTGCCGAAATCTAACCTAGGGTTTGACTGGCATCACTCTCAGGAATGGATAACTCAGTAACAATTAAGCTTTATTTTAGTTCCTTGCCCCACTAACTCTCTGAACTCTTCTCTTTGCAGAGATGTTCCTAGAGCCTATGTTCAAGCAAAGTTTTATAAGCTAAAAGTGTCCTCTGTCCCTTTATGGAAAAGAAAGACTTTTTCTGGTCAGTATGCCAGTTGTTTGTATGTATTCCTTAAGGCTTTGGCTTGAATCTCAGAGGATACATATTCTGCTTCAATTTTTTTTCTAATTGGCTAAAATCTTAGGCAATATACTTATTTTACTAAATGCTTTTTTATAACTTTCAATGTCCTCTTCATGGAAGTGCTTCTGAACCCGTTCTTTTTAATAGCTTGGCTTGAAAAGTTTTAAGGCTGTGCATTTTAATTTTTCTTTGCCTGTTTGTGTTGTCTGATCTCCCTGCAGCCCCTGTGATCAGAACAATAGAGAGATTTTATGCATTTAACACTGACAACATAATTTGTCTGTGAGATGCTATTCCTCTACAGATCCAATTAAAACTACTTTTTTTTTTCCTCCTAGAAATTATTGACTATCTATATGAAAAGAAGCTCCCAGAACTTGAAAAAAAGTTAAGAAAAGAAGAGGAGAAACACAAAGGTTTTTGCAGTTTGCCAGCCAGTCAGCAGCAGAGAGCTTTCCGATTCAGTGACATCTTTGACTTCAGTGAAGACAGTGATTCCAATGAAGAGAGTGATTAATTGACTGTCCTAAAACCAATGCCTAATTTGCATATTTAACTGCAACTGGGTCTGGTTGAAAGTGGGTGCAGTTCACCACCTGCAAATGCCCAGGCTGTTGATAATGGGAAAAGTCAGGATGGGCACCTGTGATTGTCTTGTTTCATCTTGAAGATCAAGTTAAACAGAACTTTTGTGCCCCCTTTTATTTAATTTACCTCTGGTTTTAGAAGTTTTCATGTAAGCATCCAATTTGCTTTTTAAATGTCTCAAAGTACTTTTCTTCTGTGCAGCTGCAAGCTGCTGTTTTCCCTGTATCAATGAACTTGCTTTTCAGAACTTTTATATTTTTTTAATATTCATGGGATTGGAAAAAAGTTTTTAGTTTGCTTTTAAATCCCTGTAATAATCAAGGTTTAAGGACATCGGTGTTGATGAAAGCAACACAACTTTTGAGTTGGGTTTTTTTTTTAGACAGGTAACTTATTCTTAAAAGCAACTGGTTTTATTTTTGATGCAGACTTAAACTCTTCTGAACTCTTCTAGAGAAAAAGGACTTTTGTCCATTACTATCCATCATTTCAAGCTAACCAATAGAAATAATTTAAAATGTTGTAATTAATATTTGGAGTACAAAGCAGTGTGTATATATACATATGCGTACATATATATTTTTATTTTGCAGAGGAGAATTTCTACATTTTAGTAAAAATATTAAGCAATAAAATGGAGGTTTTACTCATGTTTTATATGGTATTTTTAACTCTCTGCCTGATAATTTGTAAATTGACTGAATGAATGTAAAAAACCCCAAAAATCTCTTACTGTGTCAAGTCTTTGTATGGCTTGTTTCTATTTCCCATATGCTGTACTGGACAGTGATGCAAGAAGACTCAGTCCCTGCTTTTTGAGGGTCATTTTGATAAGTGACAATTTTCCTCTTCAATTCTAATAATCATCGTTGAAAATCCAGAACGTTCAAAGACTTGAAACAAAGGCCTGGTTGGAGGGTCTGGAAGGTGACTTACAGCAAAGGATTTTAAAGGAGAACTTTTCATATTTAACTGTGTCTGGCTTTAGTCTCTCTGAAGATAGAAAGCACTGGGATTTTTGTGAGACAGGCACGACCTCCCCTGCAATCAGCCACTGCTTTGAGGGCAAAGCTTCCCAGCCAAGAGATGAAATGGAACGGGGAAGGAAACACACACCTCTTCCACTTGGGTCTTTGTGTTGCTTCATGAATTTGAAGGTTAAAAGCTGAAAAACTTGAATTTCTGAATCTAAAAAGTTTGTGGTTTTCAAGTTTTGTTTTTTTTTTTTTTTCTCCTAGAAAATGGAAATGCTCTGAATTGTCTGCAGGCAAGAGCACAAACGATGCCTGGTTGTAGAGTTTGTAGAGTAAATCTTGCAGAAATAAACTTCTACCTCCATGATGAGACTTATTTTATTATTCTTTGCTTTAAAAGAAAACTGTTGTGGCTGAGTGGAATGCACCATGGAAAGAGAAGCAGCAATGTTTTATGGAGCGAAAAGAATAATCTGACAGTTCAATAAATTTGATGGAATTTAATAAAGTTTTAACAGTGGTTTGCCCAGGTTCAATAAAGTTCACCTTATTAATGACTGCACAAAAGAAAGATACAAAGGGCTGCTGAGCTAAAATCAAGTTAGTGATTCACAAAGAGTTTTGGAGACACAAAAGAGTAAGAAAGACCCCCCCAGCTGACTCCTGAATGGAGTTCAGAATGGATCCCCCTCCTTTCTAACTCCTCAGAGAGGAGTCTGGGTGCAGCTGGATCCCGGCTTAGTGACACGGCTGATTTATACATGCAAAGTTGATTATTAATACTGAGTAGCCCCGTGAATCAGTGGTATTTCATTTTACTCAGCTGCTCTCAGTCCCTTACCCTGGCCCCGGTGTGAGTGAGGGATCTCCTGCCCTTGGGCAGGGAAGGACCTCGGGGCAGGGCTCAGGTGAGGGATCCCAAACCTTGGGAGGTTTCCCTGCTCCCCTGGCCTGCAATCCAGCTGCAATTCAGTTATTAGGGGGAAATTGGTGCCTGTTAATCAGCAACACAGATAAGATAAATGCCTTTTGCTTTAGTTCTGCTGTCTCATTCTCCACTCTCATTATCTTGCATGTTTGGGCTTCAAAACCGTTTCAAAATATTTTTCCGAGGCACTTTCACTCCCTTGTCGGTGAGCCAGGAGCATTCCAGCTCGAAGAGTCACCCTCAGGTTACTCCATCCCAGAAACTACCCAGGGAAAAATCTTGCTGATACTCATTAAAAGCAGTTTCTCTGCTAAATATGAGCAAGTCAGGGCTGGAATTGTAAACTGGGAGCCATCACTGCACTGGCTGCTTTGGGGAAACACAGACCTGAGGGAAGAGAGAGGTTTCCATCTCCCTGCAGCCCTGGGAATGGAGTGAGGAAACTCCTTCCCCTTCATCTTCCTTGGGTGAGGTGTGTGCAATCTGTTTGCACAGGGGCAAATAATTGCATGTTGATTATTTCCCAGATATTGAATAATGGCACAAGGAAGGAGCTTTTCCCTTTGCCATCCTCTTTCCCGGGCCCATGGGAGCACAATTCTTTCACGTGGATATTTCAGTATTATTGCAAACAGAGCAAACTGCAGAGGTTTAAAAAAAAAAACCAAACCAAAAGAGGCTTCACGAAATGATGAAGGAAATACGGTCGACAAAGCTTTGTGTATCAGACTGCATTATAAATAAGAGCATGACAGATCCTTCAAGTGTAAAAGCACCCTAAAAACTTGGGTGTTTCAAGCAGATCTGTCGTTTCAAGCATTTCCCTGGTGTGTTCATGGCCTGAGTGGTGTTGCAGCACAAAACTCTTCAGCCGTGTGGCATTATTAAAGCTAGAGACACACGAGTTCCAAGGGTGTGTTTGCAGCACTTCAAAGCCAAGGAAGTAGCTGAAGATCAAACCAGGACTTGTTTTTTTACCCCTCTTTCCTGTAAGGTCTTAACCAAGGAGGTGGAGAAAGGTGGTGCCGATATAACTTGGGTCAAAGTTACAAGATGCTTAAAAAGCTCGAGGTGTAAGACACCAAAATAACCTGAATCATAACCTTCTATACAATGCAATCCCCACTGTAAGGTGAAACTCACCCGGTGAATAATCTCAAAACCAGACAAGTATAGCTGTACTGGGAAGCAGGAGGATGGACTAACGAGAAATTGGCAATTATAAAGCCAATTAGCCACAAAATGAAGGATTTAGACCGGTTAGATCCAGAAAGACCGAGGAACCCATAACTGCCCATGCTCTGAAGACAAAGTTGAAAAGTTCAAATGTGAGGAAGACCTTGAGCCTTCATTGAAGAAGACCCCAAAACCACCTAAACTGGGGACGTGCAAGGGTAGTACAGAACTATTTATAGCCGTGAGATAACATTATGTAAATTACCTCCAGCACGTATATGATGATGTTATAATGACACACCAACATCAAGGGTGAGCAAGTGAGGCGGAGAAATCCCCCTCACCTCCAGCACTGCAACAAACAAATACCTGCTCTACAGACACCGGTCTGTGGAGTTTTACTTCCAGCCAATCTTTTCGGGCATCACTATCCTCAAGGCAGCGCTGCAACCCCGCTCAGGCCCAGCCCCGTACCTCAGTTTCCCCGCCCGCCGCCTCTGGGGGCCGCGCTGGCCCTTTAAGGCTCCTCCCGCGGGAGGCAGCGAGCGCCCACTTCCGGCCGCGTCCGGAAGCGCGGGGAGCGCCGCGGCCTCAGGGCGGCAGCGGCGGCGCCGGGAGAGCCGGGCCGGGCCGGGCCGACCGAGGGACCCGCGGGAGCGGCGTGAGGTGAGCGGAGCGAGCGATGAGCAGAGGGACCGTCCGCTCGCCCAGCACCGCGTTGGAGTTTGTGCCGCCGCCGCGGAGCCCGCGCTTCTGCCGGGACGCTCTTTGTGTGGGTCCCTCACGCCGCCTCAGGGCAGGCGCTGCCCCGCCAGGCCGGTGCCGCTTGGCGGGAAGGGACGGAGGCACCGGGCAGGGCGAGCGGGGCGCTCGGGCGGAGCTGCTGGGGCGCGCACGGCGCTCTCCAGGGGTTGGCGTTGGGGTTGTGGTTGTGGTGGGGCTGCGGCGGCTCCAGCCGCGAAACCGAAAGAGATTTCGGTGCTCGGGCGTTCCCCTGCGCGGTTGCCGAGGCTCCGCAGCCGGTGCGGGGCGTCGGTAGCAGCGTTACAGGGCACGGTGCTGTTCGCAGCTGGGGTTCGTTAGCGTGCCCGCCCACGCTCCTTTAAGTGGTTTCCTCGTTTTAAGGGTGTAGGTAAATATTTATGCCCTTTCCGAGTGAAAAGCGAAACATTGTCTCATCTGCATTTGAATGACAGAAGAGATTCTCTTGCAAATTGTACTTAGCGCTTCATGAAATGCGTTAATGCAGCTAGTAACATAAATACCGAAGCAATTCTTAAGTGTGAGCGGAACAGATTTCTACTGATTACGACCTGTGAAAAGATTATAGCAAGTGAGGGTTGACCTCCTCTCCCAGACAGTGAGTGACAGGAGAGGACAGAGCCTCAAGCAGCGCCAGGGGAGGCTCAGGCTGGCATCAGGAGGAGTTCCTGTCCTGAAAGAGTTGTTAAATACTCGAGTGTTGTCATGGGCTGCCCAGGGCGGTGGTGGGATCGCCATCCCTGGAGGTGTTCAGCTGGATGTGGCCCTCGGTGCTTTGGTCTGGGTCGCAAGGTGGTGTTTGGTCACGGGTTGGATTCGGTGATCTCAGAGGTCTTTTCCAGCCGGATTGATTCCGTGATTCAGTGGTTTGATTTCTGTTTTGCTCTAGATCTTTGAAATACCACCGAGACTTGGTCACCAGGGGGTGGATTGCTGAGGATACAGCTCTGCCCTCTGCACTCAGGACATGTATGGCTGAAGGGCTCAGCCCCTTCCCTGGCTGCAGGGCAGCGCTGTTCTCCTTCCCACCATGTGACCCGGCACACCTGCACAGCAAATAGCTCCTTTTTTCAAAGGTAAATGCCACAATTGTTGGGTTTTCCCAGTATATGTGTATTGGCTTTATCTACTTTTGCTATGCAGAATAAAAGAAGTAGTTACCATCTTTCTGTTTGTATAGTTAGTTCAAGAGTTCATGCTTTTGCAGCCTTCCATTATCTGAAGGGCCTCCAAGGATGCTGGAGAAGGACCCTTCATCAGGAATTGTAGTGGTAGGACAAGGGGGGTGGATTCAAACTGACAAAGGACAGGGTTAGATTGAGTATTAGGAGAAAGTTCTTCCCTGTGAGAATGCTGAGGCCCTGGCACAGGGTGCCCAGAGAAGCTGTGGCAGCCCCTGGAAGTGTCCAAGGCCAGTTTAGGTGGTGCTTGGAGCAACCTGGGATAGTGGAAGGTGTCCCTGCCCCTGGTAGGGGGTGGAATGAAATGATCCTTAAGGTCCCTTCCAACCCAAACCATTCTGTGATTCCAGCGTTCTGTGGAATTTTTCAGAGTAGCAGGATCTGAGGTGACTCCAGTGCTGCTTACTGAAGGATTTTTGGTTTTAGAGGAGAGCAATCTGTGGTGAGAATTTTAGCACTCTTTATGTCTATAAAAATAACAAAGACAGGAAAGTTCTGGGTAAATATCTTTTGCTTGTGACAACAGGGATTCTTTTGACCTATAAATTCTAGCAGGAGATTAAGGAAAAAAAGCTAATTAAACTCTGTGCCACTAGACCTAGATTCCAGAGACACCAGTAAAATAATATAAAGAGCTTTGCACTGTAGTTCTGGAAATGGTGCAATGTGTGGGTAAGGAGATTTTTTTTAATATAAAACGAGTTTTCACCCTTTTTTTTCCCCCTAGTTTACACATTTGACTACAGTGCTTTACTTTTCCTGTTTGCTATTCCAAACATTACAGGCATTTTTTGTGCGATGTCCCTTTAATGCTTTAATCTGTTTAACTGTGTGAAAAATAGGCAGGAGACAACGTTTCCTCCTTTATGTGCCTTTATTAAAGAAACAGCTCTTTGAGTTATATAGGTGCTTGGGAGAGCTATATGGTCTTCCTCCGTTGAAATGCTGAGAAGGAGGGGGGCCGGGTGGGGGAATAGCCACTCCCCCCTCACAGGTGACAAGCTCCCAAATTCCCCCAAATTTCAGTCAATTGCTGCTGAGGGGTCGGTTCTTTAGATTGCCTTTCTTGTCGCGGCTGGTTTTGAGATGAAGATCTGTCGGCTTTCACACTCCTGTCTCCATTGCTGCTGTTATTTTGGTTGGGGCTGTTGTTGGGAAGAATTATTGCTTGATTTTGGAAGTTGTGTAAATCTTCCGTGAGGCTTTGCACCTAATTACCATACGGGCGTGTTGTAACAGAGTTAGGGGCTTGCAGAGGCGAGGGGGGGGGCTACAGAGGGCCAGGGGGGCTACAGGGGGCCAGGAGGGATGGGATAGTGTTGAGACCTGATAAGGATGGCCAGATGTCCTGAGTTCCCATGGAAACCGCATTCCAGACTGACAGAAGGCTACATGATAAGACACATTCTCAAAGTAAAAGTTTCAAAATGAATACAGAGTTTTTAGTAACTAATATTATTACTAATTCTTACTACAACTTTACAATTCTATAACTAACAGCTTCTTACTTTATACTTTAACCTCTAAAAGCTGTTTGAAACCTCATTTTCTACAACTGCATGCACTTGGATGTTCTGAGAGCACCTGCATGGAGGCTGCTGATGAGTAACTGAAATCCTGACGCTCGCCACGCTTGAAAATGGGATCCTGTTGTGACTAGAAGGGGATATTCTGCCACTTGAAGGCTTTGGGCTTTAATTCCTGCTTCTTTGTCCCCTCAGAATGAGCACATGCCGATGGTGCACACCGAGTGGTGCTGACACCACCGAGTTCCTCAAGCACTATGCTGCTCAAAGGCTTCCCCAGGAAGATTTTGAAGGATCCAACGATGACCTCTGTTACTGTCTGGAGTGTGTGGTTGAGTATCACAAAGCAAGGGAAGAATGTCCAAGGTTGCATGAGGTAATTAATTAAGAGGCTTTTGTTGTCCAGCCTCGGTGTAGGGGGAGGGGTTGTGCTATGTTGGGTTTTGGGAATAGGTTGTGTTGCTTTTTAACCGTTTGGGTTTTTTTCATATGGAATTGAAAACTGCTGATTGTAAAACAGAGATCCTCTTGTTCTGCATATATTCAAATTGGCAAGAGCTAAACCAGTAGTTGTGAGTTGCTTACTTGACACTGTAGCTTGGACGACTTTCGTGCTGTTGAAACAAAGGACATCTGCCAGACTAACAGCTCATTTCTTTAATGTATTTTCTCTTTTCCACTGGTGTCTCTTCAGTTATTGGTTTGTTCCTGTTTTTGTTCACTTTCACTTCTCATTTGTAGTTTTCTCCTGTGTTTCAGTTTCAGAGATCAGACTTGGCAAGACTCTGCAATTGACCAAAAGAATTTAAACCTCTTTTGTTATCCTTCCTTACATATACAAAATTCTGCCTTACATAAACATAAAATTGCAATTTTATATTTTTGGAAAACTTGTTTTCCCTTCTGTGTATGTAAAGTATGTGTTTTTAGCTGATTGATCAGAGTACAGATATCTAAGAGGTTGCTCTTTAGACTGGTCAGCTAGATTGGTCTGGAGTGCAATTCCATGTGATTGGAAGTTCCGTGGACTGGAAATGTGAGCAGTGTCTGGACCTACTGCAAGTTCTTTTCTGTGTCCATTTACCGCAGTGAATAACCTTGGTGTCTAATTGAGGTTTGGGGCTTAAGATGAGTAAAGTTAAGTGAGTGAATCCCTACAGATATGCAGCAAATCAGTCAGTCTCTTTGCGTTGTTTATATTCTTTCCCTTCCACTAATTGCGAAATCTAAGAAGGCAAGACTTTATAATTGCTTTTCCTATCTTCCTAAATACGATCTTTTCCTGTATTGTCTTTCTGTCTGTTGACCAGTGGAACAAAGTTTTGTGACTAACCTAAAATAAGTATTGAAATGAATGTGAATATTTAACAGGATTATGAAATTGCATCTGGTTTGAAGGCTGTTCTTTTAAGAATGACTTTGTAGTCTTGACTTTAAAGTGAGAGATTTGTGCTTTGCATCATTGAATTCCATTTCAAAGCTTTAGTGTTTTGGACCATGCGTAGAAAGAAGCTTTTCAAAATGAGATTTCAATTTCTGGGGGTGTAATTAAGATTTTATTATTATGTGGTAATAAATGTCCTTAGTCACTTTCTTCCCGAGTACCCTTTGATTGTTGTTTCCCCCCACTGAACAGGACCTGTGGGAGTTGGAAACCTCCCGCCTCGTTGCCCACATGGAGAAATCCATGAATGAAGAGACAGGAGAAGATGATGAGTTGTTTCTGGTGGATGAGCACGGGGAGACACGTCTGTCAGGTTACATGGGCCCAAATTTTGAGAACAACCTGCGAGTTCCCCTGCTGGAAATACTGAAATACCCGTATCTGCTGCTGCACAAGAAAGTCAGTATGTATCTGATCATATCCCTGCTCTTGTTCCACTGCAGGAGGTGAAAATAAACAGTAATTAAACCAGAGGATCAATGTATATATTTATTTTGATACTAAATACACTTTTTTGGTGAGCCTGTAGATTAGTCCTTACTATAACTGTGTCTTACTCTTTTAGGTGAGCTGTGTGTAGAAGTGCTCTGTAAAATGGAGCTAAGTCATGACTCCTTTCAGGTCTTTGAGAAATACCCAGGAATTTATCTCTTTTTGGTACACCCAAATGAGGTGGTAAGTTCCTTTTTCTTTTCTGCTGAATCTTGGTTTTGTGCACCGTGTTAATACTGAAGGGATTGAGTGCTGTCTTTGCATGATTTTAGAAAATCTGTGTGGTGCATTTATCTGTAAACAAAACTTGACATCTGTTACAGGATGCAGTTCTCTCATTAGAATATCTTGGTCAGTAACATGTAAATAACATAAAATTAGTACAAACCAACTGCTGCACTGTTGCACATAAATCCCAAGGAATTTTCTTTATAGGTAGTGCCCTGTATTTTGGCTTCCTCGTCACCAACATCATCTTGTAGGTATAGCAAACCTGTTTCTAAGATTATTTTGAAGACTTATTTTTAATTATTCTATTAGTAAAAATATGCCTTTTTCCTGGTTGTAATAGCAGTGCTTCCTCTTGCAGAATTGTGATATTATTCTTCTTTTTATTGATATATCATTTTTTGTTTCAATCCTTAGATCCGTCGATGGGCCATCCTAACAGCAAGGAATTTAGGAAAGGTTGACAGGGATGATTACTATGACTTGGAAGAAGTGCTGACTTGTTTGTTCAAAGTTATTGAGTTGGGGCTTTTTGAGAATCCAGATATTTACAGCTCTTCCATGTTTGAAAAGGGTAAACTCATCCTTCTGCCAGCTCATTTGTATGATACAGCCAACTACAAGAACTATTGGCTGGGTGAGTATTTGTTTTTTACTGATCAGAAAGGAATTTGTGTAGTCTCCCATTTGTAAGCACTTCTTTCATGTCAGAGTTCTACAATTTCAGAGGTCCTGTGTATTTTTTAAAAAATATATACACAAGTTGCTTCTTTTTATTTTTCTTCTGTAGGAATTTGCATGTTGCTGTCAGTGCTGGAAGAACAAGCTATGGACTCTTTGTTACTGGCCCCAGACAAACAAAATGATTTCATGCAGTCTATACTTCACACTATGGAGAAAGAAGCAGATGGTAACTAGCTTTGATACTGAGATTAAAACAGTTTATAGCCCCTTTTTCATCTCTATCAAATTCCTTGTTGAGTTCTTGGTAGTGTAATGAGAGGTAATTTTACCTGAGGCCTGTTTATCTTCTGAAAGGTGCAATATTTGGGCAATACTGACAAATACTGAAAGATGGCATCCAGAGTCTGGAGTGGAGAAGGGATGGCAGTGCTTTTGCTAAATCTGCCTTAGAGTTTTTGAGAGGACAAATCTGAAATTCCTGTCACTGTTTTCATTCAACGTACAGGCTGCATGTGCATACAGAGTGCTCCTTTCATTGTGGCCTGAAATCTAAATTTTGAGTCCTAAAGTAAAGAAACTCCTTCTGATTTGCTGCACCTTGCCTTAAAATTTGACTCTTCCATCTGTCCATTTGAGGGGACCCCCTTTTGCAGCTGTAAATTTGGACTTTAGAATTTATATTTAGTAACCCCATGGGTCTGGGCATGGCCTGTGAGCTCAAGACCAGGATTGCCTCTTAAATGAGCAGGTCTTTATAAACTTCATGGTTATTGAGGGTATGATATTTTCTTACATGAAGGAGTAAGAACACACTTGAAAGAACCAATTGCTTCCAGTATTAATGTGCAGTATAAGTTGGCTGAGTAAGTGAAAGTATAAATAACTGTGTAAGTTGTGCCACTTCTTAGCACACCCCTGCAAAAATCAGCCTGAAAGAATCAGTTTCACAGAGTTAGGCAATAACAGTATTATTTATTATTAATAATGGGTATCCAGGCTGCTGTTGATTTAAGACTGCATAAGGAGCAGTGTCTTTGTACAAATGAGGGAACTTAACTTTTCTCATTCTTTTTCCAGGTAAAAAGCACTATTGCAACTTACTAGAATACTTTACTATTGATATTTTTAGGAAAAATCAGTGAGAACCAGCTCTTTCAACTTCTGCTTAGCCTAAGAATGTCCAGGACTTGCATTTCAACCCTCTCCACTGTTGTTGTGTTACAGATGATGCCACTGACCCCTTTTGGCCTGCCCTGCACTGTTTCATGGTTATTTTGGATCAGCTTGGATCTAAAGTTTGGGGGCAGCTGATTGATCCTGTCCAAGCCTTTCAGACCATAATCAACAGCGTGAGCTACAACAATGAAATCAAAAATATTCGCAGTAGCTTCAGGAGGTCAGTTCTTGTCAGTGCTGCTGTAATTTGTGCTGGGGGAGGGAGATGGCAATTAAAAAAATACCATGTTTCCAACTTCAAGTAAAGAAAAGTTGAAATAGGTCCCCTAAAATTGTGAGGTTCCTTCAAAAAAATATATGCTCACTTCTTTTTGGTAATTTTGTCTGTGTTAAACTTGTTAGGATTTTTTTTTTCCTGAATTGGGAGGACTGTTAACTGTTCTGTGCTTATTAGTTGCTACAACCAACTTGCACTGAAGGTTAATGAAGATTGCCGTGTTCAAGATTTGGTAAATTATGGGAAATCTTGAATTTTCAGTAGATGGCATTCTGGGCATTTGTTCTATGAAGGCAAATCCGTGACTCAATAGAAAGCTTTTTCCTGAGACAGTCATTTCTCCCACCTCTTACAAGCTGAATATAACAAGATCTATACTTCTAAATATGGTACTTTTTCACTGGTGTGTTTTATCACTGACAAGTTTTAATGGTCACTTGGTATCTGAAAAACAACATCTGTCCTGACTTTCTTAGGGTTTTAATTGTGTGAGTCTGCAGTGATTTGTGTTTCTTTTCAGGACAAAATCTGAACCAGAGTCAGATTACGGTGATGACATGATTTCTTGCAGTCAGATTGTGTATAATTATAACACAGAAAAGCCTCAAAAGGTATTAAACCAGTATTTAATATTCCTTTTCTTTGAACTGGGGTCACTGAATGACATTGTCAAGAATAAACATTTCCGAGCGTGGTCATCTCTTGATGTCGATGTGTTGCATTTGTGAAATGTCTTTTAAAGGCTTTCCATGTGGTTTTGATTATCTGAGGTTAAATTGCATCAGCATGACGATGTCTTTAAATAGTTCACAATGATTTTTAAAGGAACTACTACTTCACACCAGTTTCATAGATAATGTTTTAGGGAATTATTTCCTTATACATCTGTGTGCTCTTTATTTTTTGCATTTTTTTAATGACTTACATTGGGATATTAGAAATGTTACTGTTTAATGAACAAATATATGAAAGAAAGTAACAAAAAAAGCTTGGCTACAAAAAAGCTGCCATATGAAACTGTGCATATCACTGAGGATGTTGTGTGGTGAATGTACTTTTCAGGACACTGGCTGGAAGACTGCCATTTGCCCAGAGTACTGCCCCAACATGTATGAAGATATGCAGACCCTGGCTAACATGCTTCAGTCTGACATTGGCAAAGACATGCGTGTCCATCACAGCACATTCCTCTGGTTCATCCCTTTTGTCCAGTCCCTTATGGATCTCAAGGACTTGGGTGTAGCCTATATAGTAGAGGTCATCCACTACCTGTGTGCAGAAATCAAAGATATCCTCATCGAAAGGCTCCAGCAGTGCGACAAAATCTCCGAGTTCTTCCTCCTCATCTTGGTGTCCATCGTTGAGCTGCACAGAAGTAAGAAGTGCCTGCATTTGCTGTGGGTCAGCTCCCAGGAGTGGGTGGAGGCCGTGGTGAGGTGTGCCACGCTCCCGAGCAGAGCCTTCACTCGGTGCAGCGAGAAGGCTCTGGGGCTGTGTGCCAAGGGCTCGGGGCCTTTCCAGGCGCCCAGCTCGGTGCAGCACGCCTGCGTGCAGCTCATCCGCAGCCTGCTCAAGGAGGGCTACCAGATCGGCCAGCACGCCCTGTGCAAGCAGTACCTGGACAAACTCAACCTCCTCCTGCGGGGAAATCGAGCTGTGGGGTGGCAGCTGAGCAGCCAGGAAGCACAGGAGCTGCAGACGTGCTTAAAGCAAGTTATAAGAAGTATAAAGGGCAAAGCACTGAGCGCTGCTTTGGCTGGAGGAAGCGGTTCAAACTCAACGGCTTTGCCAGCTGTCTCTGTAAAGCACGAGAGGAATGAGTGTGATGATGGATACAAGACGAGTGGACATGAGAGGGAGGACCTTTATTCACCATTTGTCGTGTCAAAGGAAGGCAGAGACTGTCGAGAGAGCTCTTTCCACAGGAGAAAGAACGTGTGGGAAGAGGAATGTAGAGATACATGTGGAAGTTCAACGTCTTGCACCTCCACAGATGGCATCTTGATGAATATTAAAAAGGAACCTGGTGACTCAACAGCTCAGGAGTTTGTCTTTGCACAGAACCCTTTGGCAACAAAAGTACATGGGAAAGTTGAGGAAAATAGGAACTGTGATCTTGTGGCAGGGAAATGCAATACAGATGATCAGTGCTTCAGTTCAAACACCCAGCATTCAGATTTCAGGAGAGGCAGAGAGTTGGAAATGAAACACAAAACAGAACTCAAAACACCACCGTATCTGTCTGCTCAGACCCATCTTGATTCTCCATCTTCAAGGAATTGCAAAAGTATGCAAGAGACAAGTGCAAACAGTGTGTTGCAGTCCAGACTGATCCCCACTAAACAGATGTCCAAGGAAGCATCACTGGATTCCTCTAACTCCTCTAGAAATGAACCTGGTGTGCAGGGGAAGGCAGATGACAGTACTTTGCTATTAGGGCATAATGGCACCTCACTGAAAAAAGTATCAACAGAAGAAAAATCAGGTTCATCCTTGATGTCTTTCTTTAAGAAAAACACTAATGCACAAACTTCAAACCAGGAGCAGCCTAATTTAAATGATTCGGATAAATATGATTGCAAAAATCAATTTTCAGAGACGGTTTGTAGGGATAAAATTTCAGTGTATGACTGTTTTCCATTTAGCTCTGGAAACAAGAGGGATATGATCAGGCCACTGTCGGTGAAGCGTGAATCAAGTGACAGGTTGTTTGAGTTTTCAGAATATTTCAGGAAGGAAAACAGTTCAGTGGGGAAGAAAGAGGAGGATTTTGTCAAGACGGTTTCTGAAGATGATGCTCTGTCGGACTCCCAGGTTGATAGAGAACTCAGTAAATTATCTTTAGCTGCTTATGCCAAAAGTGTCAATTTTCCTGTTTCATCCAACCAGGAAAGCTCAGTGTACCACAGTGTGTCTGACATTAAAAGGAAAGTGAAAGGTTCTGTAAGATCTTCCAAGGAGGGCCAAAATACCAGGTGCCCCAGTGGTGCAGATGGCCCTAAAAATCAAGTCATTGTAATTTCAGACTCCTCTGATGAAGAAAAAAGCGTGGCCGACAAGGAGGAAGCAAAAACCAAGGCTGAAAATGTGAGTGCAGAGCAATCTTCAACATCCAGCAGCATTTCTGATAGTGACATTAAAAGAGAAGCAAAGTCTCCAGGCTCTCCCATATTGCTGGATGACTGCAATTCTCAGTACTTTGAGTTTGAAACAGAAGCTGAGGTTTTTTCGGCTTGGCAAGATACTCAAGCGTATGCTGTGGAAACAACTCAGGATAAACAAGATCATGTTTCACCACCAGCTGAGACCAGTAATTCAGATGACTGGCTGAATGATAACTTCAATGACTGGGGCTATGATGACACCATGGAAGAGGCAGAAATCTCAGTAGAAAAGCAGGCAGATGATACTTCTCATCAGAAAGAAGCTGCTGATACAAAAGAAGCGACTGATTCAACCTTGGAAGAATCAGTTGGCAATAAAGATGCAAAAGATCAACTGGAGAAATGTGCAGACAAAGGTACTGCTAAAGGTTTCGTCCTGGAGTCAAAGTCGCCTGAACCCAAACCATCTACATCTCCCATCTCATTAGCTTCAAAGTTGGCCCTTAAGAAAAACAGCACAAGCCCACAGAAGGCCACGGCAAAATGCAAATCAGCGCCCACTGTTCAGAGAAGTCCTAAAAAACCTCCCGTTTTTAAAGCAGCTAAAAATAAAACACCACTCCAAAGCACGACAGACCGTTCCCAGCCTGGCAGGTCAATGCCTGCTGTGGTTCCTCCAAAGAAGGTTCGGCAGAGTCCTGCTCCAACATCCACTGTGGAAAAGCTTGGCCTGAAGAAGGGCCCCCGCAAGGCGTTCGACTTGTCCCAGCCCTCCCTGGAGAGCGTGGCTCTGCTGCGCAGCCATGGCAAAGCTGCAGGCAGGATTGGGGTTGCACAGAAAAAGAAGACCAAACAGATCGAGGCTCAGCGTTTGTCTGTAAAATACAACAAAAAAATGCTGATCTGCCAAGACCTGCGTTATCCGAGGCAGACGAGGCCTAAAAGAAGTTTGAAAAATTCTGCTGGAATTTGGGAGAGCAGAAACAAAGTTACCAAAGCCTGTGCAAAACCTGTGGAACAAAAGCCTCGAAGTTTTCTACTGGCAGCTATTAAAGAATCTGTTGAAAACCAAAAAGAGAGAAAAAGAGAAGAGGCTGCTTGTCCTTCTGCCAGTGAGAGAAAATTTGAGAGCCTGTCTGTGGAGGAGGTGGCAAGTGCCTCTAAAATGCCTCGTTCTTCAGACTGGAACAGAAAATGGGAGGGCAGCAATATCATGGTTCCTCCTGTCCCTAAGGATTCAAGTCTCTCTTCCACTGCACTTGGAGATGATAAAGATGAGTCTTCAGGAAAAGATTCCACTGTCCTACCTGAGTGTGAGGTGAAAACTTCAAAGCAAAATGGGTGTAAATCAGATGAAAGCAGTGACGAAGGTGATGATAATCTGTTTTTAACCCAGTTAGATCCTGTGGATATGGAGTTATGTTCTCAGGAGGAAAGCGTTCAGGATGCTGCTATAGGTAGTAAGACCCCAGAGGAAATGGATGTTGATGAAAGCCTTCAGCAGAATGAACCCTCAGCTGTTGTGAAGTGTAAGGACAAAGACTGTGTGGAACAGGTGGAAAAACCTGGAGAATACTGCAGTAAACACCCAGCCACCAGCCCAGAGGCAGATCACGTGTTTGCCAAGCCTTCTCTCCTGCCACCTAAAATGAGAAAGCCTACCACTACCAAAATTTTCAGCTCAGCAAGTTCTTCACGGAACGCAGCCTTCAGCAAAGATCTCGAAGATGGCAGAAAGTTGCCCCCACCTTCGAAAAGCAAAGTGAATGCAGCCAAACAGGCAGTGGCCAGGCCCCCACCGTGTCCAAAACCTGCACCAGCAGGAAATCCAACGTGCAAATCTCCAAGTTCCAGTAATGTATTTCAACCCCTTAGTTCCAGTAAAGTTCTCCAGTCACAAAATAGACACTATGACAATGCTTCAAATATTTCCAGAGGGTCTGACCGAGAAAGCTACTCCTCTTTCCTTGGCGCTCAGCAGCGTGATTACAGCATTTTTGTTAACCAGGTCCTAAAGTGGACTTACGAAATGTTTGCAAACTTCCACCTCTTTGGAACTCCAAATAATCTGCTGCAGTCCATAGTAGCCTCTGTTCCTGTCAAATTTCAGGGCTACAATGACTATTTTAATACATTTTTTCCCTTGATGATGCTCAACGCCTTTGAAACAGTAAGTGGCTTTTCTGCCTTTTGCTTTGGTTTCATCAGCATTTGTGAATTTTACCCAGAGATTAAAACCTGGTTTATGTCCTCTATTTACCTTTGAAAACATTCAGATACAGATCAGAATAGAGGAAGGATTTGGGATAGATAATACGAACAGCTGTGTTTAAGACTGGGGGCAGCCAGTTACCTCAGTGAAGTGTTTTTCTCCTGGGTGAGCATGAACAATAAAAGGAGTGGCCAAGGATGTGGTTCCTCTCTCAGTAGCTCAAAACAGAACTCTTTAAGAAACTGAGGTCTTTCAGTGACAGAGGATAGAAACCGAATGTTTTGGTTTCTGTTGAGAACTTATATGGGAGAGTAGGTTAATCCAGGAAGTATTTTTTTCCCAGTCTTTATTGATTTATAGTTTTAACAGTGACAAAACACAGTGTACCTTCAATTATTGTCTGAATACCTTTCAGTCATTGCATCACTTCTCCTATAGAAATAAGGTAGAAAATAAAGCCAATGCCAGGTTAATACTGACATTTTAAGGTGACAGTGCAGTCAGGGAAAACTCAGAGGAGTAGTGAAGAGCTTTAAGAAAGTGCATGAAATGGGTGAGTGAGTGGCAAGGAAGAACTTTGGTTTGCCCTGTGTGTTTATATGTAATGGGTATGCTTATGTGAAAGGAAAGAAGTGGGTAAGGTTCCTGGTATATTTAATTAACAGTCTGATAGTTTTATTTCGTTTCTTTTGTTTGCCCTTTGAGTCATGATTAGCTTTTCTTCTGATGCACTAAACCCTTCAAAGTCTAATTGTTTCCTTTTCAACATGTAGCTGGCACAAGAATGGGTAGAAAACCAGAGAGCAAAAGAGAAAAGTTACTGCTTCTACTTACAGAGCTTTTCTGCTGACATGAATACAGCACATTTTACAGGTGAGGGTTTTTATTAAATAAAATCTGATTTTCAAGTAGATGATGCATTATCACGAGCTGACACTTAGAGCTAGAGTTTTTTGTGTTTGCTGTAAATATAGAAAGGATTTCAACTTTGCTATTCTACAGAAGGCATGTAAGAGAAGTACGTATTTTGCAGGAAATTTGTGCCTTCCATATTTCTCAGCTGGGATTTTTTTTTTCAGCTTGTTTTGATAAAGTTGTCCTTGACTTGCTCTGTTTTTGTACAGTGCTGTGCTCAGGCTTAAGAGTGCAGAATGGAATTTAAATTTTCACCACAGTCTTTTGCTATAGCCTTTAACAGCTTTAAAAGCAAACAGCACTTCTACAGGCAGACAATAATTGTAACCGTTTTCTTGTCAACGTTGTGATTTTAATTTGTCTTTTGGGTAGCTCATCTACGAGAGAGTGATTTGGCGAGGCAGCTTCATCCAAAGGAGGATGACTTAATCCTTTTGGTGGTCCACAAGGAGAAGGAGACTTTTGGGGAAGAAAGTGGGATGGAGAACCACATAGTGAATCACGTTGGCCTTGTGACACGATTTTTTCGTGCATCTGGCTGTGGAAATAGTAAGTAACAGGGCTGGAAGTAAAAATGAGATCCTTCTTGGTGCCATAAAATGCTTCTTTATAGCTGGCTGTTGGTAGTTGTAATGTACCACTGGCCTCAGAGGAAATGAATTGTTTTTTCCTCTGTAGCAGTTCTGTTCCAGGCTAGAAGCTTTGTAAAAATCAGGAACTGAAGCTGCAGCCCTGCTGTCCATGATTTTTTGAGAACTTCATGTAGAAACAGAAACTGGTGATGGATAAATGCTCTGCATGCATCTTCAGGATGGTATTGCCAGGAGATAAGAAGTGCCATGAACTTCTGTGATCTCACTGCCTAAAATTGTCACTGTCTTTGGGAACTGAAACTGTGAATTACCAGGATTACCAAGAACCTGCCTTATTAGAGCAGTGATCTGAGTAGTTGTGCAGAGCACTGGTTTTTTGTTTGGGTTTTTTTTGGTGGGCGTGGGGAAATGTTGGGATTTTTCAAGAGTTCATTGTTGATTCCCTAGTAAAAGACAGCATTTTGTTCTAGTGAATTCATTGAGTGACTTACTGGAGTATCTTCCAGTTAATGATTTGGATAGTTTTTCAATTAACAGCTTGGGTTTTTTTATTCTTCTTTAACAGGACAAAAAGAGCAGCAAACTGCCTGTCATCTTACTGTGCAAACCCAAGGCAATTTGTCATTCTTCATCCACAAGCAAGTGAAGTGTGTGGTGGTTGGCTCCCTGGTGACCACACACAGAAAGTTCAAAGGGCTGCTGCTGCTGAGCAGGAGCCCCCTGGCTAAACCCATCATCAATCCAAGTTATAATGACTTCTGTCCCAGAGATCTGCCTGTTGCCTCAGGAAGTGCTGTGAGTCCTGCAGCGGGGGGTGCCGGGGTTAACAGAACAACCGTTTGGGGCTCATGGGTTTTGCAGGTTTGGTTTTTCATGTTGCCTTTTGAGATGATCAGGTTTCAAAAGCACAGAGACACTGTTCTCCTCAGAGTTGGCTGCTGGGATGGGGAGAGGAGTCTGAACTTACTCAGGTGTTTGTGCTCTGTTGTTATAGTGAACGTCAAACTGCTTTCAGTTTTCTTTCTCCTTACTGGGGAAGTGTCCAGGAAATGAAACATAGAATGGAAAAGGTATTGTAAAATAAAGGTGTGGGGAGTGAACAAAACCTTTTTTACAACTTCAAGTGAGGATTGGGTGTGTATCTAGAGCAAACCTAGAATCAAAAGCTTCCCTGCCCTTTCAGCTTTTGAGTTCTGGCTAGAGAGGTGAGGGCATTCTGAATGTATAGAAAATTGATGTGGAAGGTGTGATCAACATGAATTCATTATTTTTTCCCCTGTCTATTCTTTCAGGCTTCATATATGAATGAATACAATGAAGATCAAAAGAGAGCCATTGAGACAGCTTATGCCATGGTAAAGCAACACCCAGGACTTCCCAAGATCTGCCTTATCCATGGACCACCTGGGACAGGGAAATCAAAAACTATTGTAGGCCTCCTGTCCCGTGTTTTGAGAGAAGTAAGTGAACATGGTCATGTGCTGGGGTTTGGTTTCAATGAACGCACACTCTGGCTTCTCAATCTCAAGTGAAAACAATCTAAAGAGCCTGTTTTGGTTTGTTGTTAATTAATCTATAGAACACGAGGAATGAGAAAACAGCTCGGAAAAAAAATTCCAAGATTAAGCCAAACCGTTTTCTAGTTTGTGCACCATCAAATGCTGCTGTTGATGAACTCATGAAAAAGATCATCATTGCGTTTAAGGAAAAATGCCAAAACAAACAGGAGCCTTTGGGTATGGTTTGTTTTTAAATTCTGTTTTAATGTTAAATGGGCAAAACCTGGAGGAGGAACCGAAGCAGTTGATCATGTACTGTACTTGCACGCTCCTCTGAGCAGCTTCTCTCTCTTGCAGAACACGACTGGTACATCCTCCTACTGTTATTAACTTCAGTTGGCTTTTCTGAAAGGTGTATTGTGGGGTTTTTTTAATAAATTACATTTTGGTTTGTATAGACATTGACCCTTTCCTCATGCTGTTAGTTTAAGTTCATCAGTTTTTAAGTCTTGCTTTAAATTCATCAGTTTTTAAATACTCCTTGGGGATTTGAACACAAGTCCCTTGCATTTAATTTGAATAAAATTGGACTTTGTGTGTCATGGGAAACAGACTGGTGAAAGTTTTCATGTGTCAAAGCCTCTTGTTTTTCCTTCTCCCAGCTTGTGACTAATACAATGTAGATGAATTCTGTATAAGACAACTAGTTTGTGGCAAAGGGGAAAAATGTCTGTATTGTAACCAAACATTATTTTGGTATTGATTCACCAAATAACCAGTTAGTAATTCCTTGATGGGACTCAGCATTGTCCAAATTAGGAATTCTGGAAGTTTTAGATAAACCTGAGAATAAGAGGTAGTTTCATTAATTCAAAATAACATCCCTAATATTAGCCACCACTAAAAAGTGGGCAACAGCTTTATTTTTTAGTGTTTGGAATTACTGAATTTTTTGTAGCTGGGTTTAAGTACAAGTCAAGTGTTGAAAACTCCAGCTAAGTAGAAAAACCTTGTTTGATATCCATGATGTTAACATTTTTTGAACTGTCATAGCAAAGCATGGAGACAGGTGGAGTAATTTAAGAGTATTTTGACTCCGATTTTGTAAACAGGAAATTGTGGTGATATCACGTTAGTGCGACTTGGTCCTGAAAAATCAATCAACAGTGAAGTCCGGGGATTCAGCCTGGATAAGCAAGTTGAACACAGAATGAGTAAGTAACATGGAAATCAGACTTTTCTTCAGCCTTCTCTAAGAGCTTGGTGATGTTTTCCACATGGGATTATGTGTCTTATAAAAAGGAAGTTTTTTTTCTACAATAGTATTTCATGAAACATTGTTTTTCTTAGTCCTCGTGGGGAAGTGACAGTTTATATATGAGCCAGAATCTAAGGAAAAAAAAAAAAGGCAAAGTGACTTTTTACTTTAAGAAGTACATTGTGTACATGTTAATGCCATCATTTTTTAAACAATGCAGCATTTGAGAGCTCCATTGAGTTGGAAGCAATTCTCATTGTCTTCACTGAACAAGATAAATCTCCAGTAGAAAATGGGAAAATGCAGCAAAAAATCCATTTGTCCAATTTGAAGTTACTGTAACAGTTTGTCTATTCCTTCTTTATGTTCTCCTTTGGTTTATTACAGAAAGGAAGCCAGGTGACTGTGACCAGGACATTCAGAAGAAGAAAGAAGCTCTGGATCAGAAGCTGGACATGCTCTCTCGAGAGCGTGCCATGCACAAATGTGAGAAGAGAGAGGTAGCAAGACAATTTTTAATCCTCTTTGTGTTTTTATGTTTGTAACACAAAAAGAACTCTGGTTTTTGATCTCGCTGTCTCTTCACCTACTTTTTCAACTAATGGAAAAGTTGGTAGCACCATGAAAGGAAATGGAGAACTTTACATCAGGAGGTTTTTTTGTTTATTTATGCCAGTATTTTCCACTTGTTGATCATTCCACTTGTTGCTCTGTCATTCAGTAGTCTTCACTTGGTTCTGTCACCAGTTAGATTTTAATGTATCCATATTTATAAATCTTAATGGTTTAAATTCATGATATGTTGCAAAGCTCTGTTTTTCTTTCCCTGAAAATAGAGGCAGATACCTCATGATCTCAGATTTTGGAATGTGTTGCACTTCAAGTTTTCCACTTTTTTGTCTAAGAATTTGGCATTTATGCCGAATGAGAAATTTCTGATGGTAAACCATTTCTCAGTTGCACAAATATGTAAGATCTGGTTTTGTGTGTTGAAGTGCCTAAATATGGTGGCAGCTTTCCAAGAAACTGATTGGCTTCTTCAGACACATTTGATACTAAAAGACAATCTGAGCAAGGCTATATGTTTACAAAATTAATTAGGGCATGGGAAGAAAAAAGGTATATGGGAAATGGGTGGTGCTAAAGGTGGTTCCTCTTCAATTTTTCCCCCATCTAGAGTCAAATGTTAAATGATGAAATTGGCAGACTTGCAAAGGAGAGACAACAACTCGCTTCTCAGCTAAAGGAGGTAGGAGAATTTATCTCTAATAAACTTCAGCTGATGTATTTTTATACTTGGTGTCCTTTAATGGTGAAATTTGGTTTTATAAAGTAGTGGGTAAATGGATCAAGGCCATAAGCTGGGTAAGCTGTGGACTGGCAGCTGTGAAATCTGGGTGTGCTCTGGCTGCATAGTGGGGAAAAAAGCCCAAACAGGAGAATTCACAGCTGCAGTTAAAGCTGAATTTTAACCAGGGTGTCCTGTTGTGCTTGAAGGTTCGGGGGCACTCCCAGAAAGTGCAGGCAGACATCATCCTGGAGTCCGACATCATCTGCTGCACGCTGAGCACCAGCGGGGGGAACCTGCTGGAATCGGCTTTCTCCCGCCAGGGCCTCGATCCCTTCAGCTGTGTCATCGTGGATGAGGTCAGTGCAGCTGTGGGGAACTGCAGCCTCCTCCACCTCCCTGCCTGCCCTGTGCTCTGCCTGGGCAGCCTGGGGCTCTTTGCCTGCTGTTGGAATATTTATGGCTTGCCTGCCCTGTCCCCAGTAGAACCACGAGGAGGAGGAAGAACTTTTAATTTCTTCTTTTCCTGACTTGTTTGGTGCTGTCATGGCAGACAGCTTTTATTTAGAACCACACTTTAGCCATGGTGTTTTTGCTTTAGAGATTTCCAGATGGTTAGGTTATATTTATATCTGTTTGGAGAGCTTTGCATATATATTAATAAAATAAATCTGTTTGTAGTTTTTTTACTAGAGAAAAGTCCTTATTTTTCCTCCTCTTTTAAATTTTTTTTTAGAAGACTTAAAGCATTTGAGTTATTCTGGCTGTGTTACAAGAAATTTAATGTACTTCCCTGCTTTGCTTACAACTTGCTGCTTTTGTTCTGTTTGCATATCCAAAAGGCAGGGCAGTCCTGTGAGGTGGAAACCCTGATTCCACTGATCCATCGCTGTAATAAACTGGTTCTCGTTGGAGATCCCAAACAGCTCCCTCCTACTGTCAAATCAGTAGTAAGTGTTCAAACTCTTTGCTTTTTTCTTGCCATAGAAATGGATATGGTTAAAGAACAGTATCTATAGAAAATATTTAAAGAGGGAGGGAAAAAGATAGATTTCATTGGGGCAATATAAACTTTAAGCTGGGCAGTTGGTTTGTGAGGGATGTTGTATTGTGGCAGGCTCTGTTTTCTCATTTGGGAGCTTCAGTCTCTGCCCCGTTCCTTAAGGAGGATGAAGACTTCCTTTTTGTATGGGGACTTCCTGACCCTACAGATTTTTAAGGATAAATATGTAGGAGCCCATCCTTGTCTCCAACAGCAAGGGCTACTTTAAACACCTGGCAAAGAAAGGAGGAAAACCAGGCTGGCTTCTTTAGAGGTGTAAATTGTCTAGAGGTTATGTGTTTATTTAACAAGATCCCACCTGCTAAGTCTTGCTTTTCATTATGGTTGATATTCTTAAAATTTTACTCTGTTGTGAGTCACCAAGAGAAGTTGTCTTGCTTGTCACACACAAAAACTCAGATTTGTGCAGGTGCCCTTTACTGAAATCAGACCAGCACGTGTAGAAAACTGAAGTGCGAGTAGTTGTCATTTTGTCAGCGATTTAGAAGTTTTAAACACCAAACACTCTTGACTGGTGGGGAATGAGATCCCAGGTGAAATCTCCTGTTCTCCCTGTGGCAGAAAGCTCAGCAGTATGGCTACGACCAGTCTTTGATGGCCCGTCTGCAGAGGCACCTGGAGGAGCAAGTGCAGAGGAACGTGCTGCGCAGCCTGCCTGTGGTGCAGCTGACGGTGCAGTACAGGATGCACCCAGACATCTGCCTCTTCCCATCCAACTATGTTTATGGCAAGACTCTCAAAACTGCCAGGTGAGTAGCTCTCTATTATTCTTTCAGAGCAGAGGGTATTTCAAAGCAATTTTTTCATGTCAGGGTATTCTTGCGAGTCTAAAAGTGCTTGAGGTAGTGGGAGAGGGGAAGGTGGTTGATGGGGGAAGAATGTGCATTCCATCTCTGTTAGTGCTGGGTGTGATAGGTGAGGTAAGAGCCCTTCAAATTATGCATACAGAGAGAGTTCATTTTCAGGTCTCAATCTATTTGAGTAGCAGGGAGAGTTAGGCATTCTGGGGAGGAAAAGAGCTGAAAGTTACAATCATAAAGTGGCTAAGGTCAGGAGAGGCCTTTAGTGCCATCAAGCTCAAGTGTCAACCATTTCCATCATTAAATCATGTCCTCACGTGATTTTTGAACTCTTCCAGAGATGGTGGTTCTCCCTTCCCTTGACAGTCTGTTCCAATGCTTTACAACCCTTTCTGTGAAAAAAAATTCCTTGTATCTAATCCAAACCTACTTTGGTGAAACTTGAGGCCAGTTCCTCTCTTTGTGGAGAGTTGCTTGTGTTTGATAACTGTGATGTAAATTAATGAAGTATAAGCTCCTAGAGGTTGTCTGGTGACAAAAATGTTATTTCCAGGGCAATAGAGGAGAACAGATGTTCTTCAGAGTGGCCCTTCCAGCCCTACCTGATTTTTGATGTAGCTGATGGTCGTGAGGAACGAGACAATGAGTAAGTCCTGCATTCTAACTCAGCCAATGTTTAGATTTTTTTAGAATTAATTGCCTACAGAAGAGTTGTGTCCTCTCCTTTGTTGTTCCAATGTGCATCAAGTAGCTAGAACTGCATTTTCCAGCTGATAAGATTTAATTCCACAAAAAACAGAGGTTTTCTTAAATCTGAAACTGATTTTAACCTGGTTTGACTCACAGCTAGGTGCCAGTAAATGCCTGTTAACTTTAGTAAGAGTTTGAATTCCTGATTTTATCAGTGATTTTCCTTTCCCAGGTGCACACTGAGGAGATGCCAGGAGGTGGCAGGCTCAGTCCTTCCCTTGGCCTGTTCTGTAAAGGAGAGCACAGCTGGGAGGTGCTGAGGGAATGTGGAAGTGCAGCCTTTCACTGTGCCTGCACTTCCCAAGCTTGGTAGCCCCTCCTCAGGGTCTGCTCGCCAAGTTCTTGGAGCCTCTGTGTGAAAAAAGCTGCAAAAGTTCAAAACAAGGGCTGTGACACAAAATCCCCCAACAAACTGGGCCAAAGCTTTGAATTGGAAAGATCTCTCCAAGGTGTTCTGTAATGTTTCCATTTTGTCCTGTGCAGCTCTTACAGCAATCCTCGGGAAGTGAAGCTGGTGATGGAGTTAATTAGAACAATTAAAGAAAAAAGGAAGGATCTGGGCCTTCGCCGCATTGGAATAATTACCCCTTACAGTGCACAGAAAAAGAGAATTCAGGAACAACTGGACAATGTGTTTAAGAATAACAGGTAAAGAAACCACGAGCTTCCAAATGGGCCTTGGCTCTTGCATATTAATCCTTTTTTTATCCTTTTAAATAATGGCAAAAAGTCTCCAACTTCTTCCTGTACTGCTAAAATTTGTACTTGGTTGTGCCTTTAAAGGGGACCTGTTACCCTTTTGCTTAAAACAGGCACGGTCCCTTTGTATCATTCTTAGTTATTACCCATGTGCTCTGATTATTGTGCTGTTCTGAATAAAGCTGATATAAAATAACCTAAAATTCCATGCTGGGTGGACCCAAACAGATTTTCAGCAATGATGCAGATCTCAGAAAAATAAATTCAGCTTTAGGTTCGTGTACTGAAGGAGAAATTTACCCTGGGTGATTTGACCCGTGAGCATTAATGATAATGTTTAGACTGTTTGCATCAATGTGTTGCTTAAAAATCCAGCTCAGATTTAGCAAGCTGCTCAGTTGTATTTCTTGAACAGCCCAGGAGAAGTGGACACCGTGGATGCATTCCAGGGCCGGGAGAAGGATTGCATCATCGTGTCCTGTGTGCGGGCAAACAGCTCCGAGGGCTCCGCGCTGGCACACGTGCAGGCAAACAGCACCAAGGGATCCATTGGGTACGTGTCCTGCAGGGAATTGCAGTCCCGTTTTCTCTAGAGAAAGTCATCTTTTTAGTAGGATTGGTTAGAAAGTTACAGAGTGCAAGTTACTTCTACCAGTCAGTGAATTAAAGAGTATCTCAGTGCAGGAATTAGTGTTCCTGAGCTGAGACATCTGAGATGTCACCAGGGAAATGCTGGTGGTGTGCTCCATATTTTATGTGCTGATCCCTTTGCACAGCTCCTTTATCCTGCCACTGCCTGGATTTGGCAGGATTGGCCTTGGGATCTTGGCTCTTTGCATTATTACTGCAGCAGTTATTGTTCTTGTGGCTTTTGGTACACCTTGTAACTTTCTGCATGCCATTCTCAAAATGAAACCTGTTTTCTGTGGCTGTTGCTGTCCTGTTAATGTCTGTAAAAGTCTTGTTAATTAGTTGTGTATGTCACTCGGACTGTGATGTAGCAGACTTGGATCTGGGATTTGTAAATAAATGTGCTTGTCTTCTAAGATAGCATCAGATTAGGAGAAAATCTTAACTCAGGATTACAGATTGCTTAATTTTATATGTTGTTTTTTTCTGTCTGAAACAGAAGGAACTAAATGGGGTGTGCTGGTTACCTCCAGAGCACATAGGGGAGTTCCTGATTTGATTTCTGTAACTTGCAGATCATTTTAGTTAAAAAAATGGTAGTGAAAATATGAAATATGCCATTTTAGAGTTCACTGCCTTCTAAGTTAAACTAGGAAAAATCTGGTCACATAAGCAGAAATCTTTGTTTCTACACATAAGTTTCACTAAGCTGCTTAGGTTTCTCTGATACTCATGCTCTGCAAGAAAAATGGCTTTTAATTGTGCTGATCTACTTCGTGAAGAGAAGGAATCCAAATCTCATGGTAAATAATAACAATGCCTTTTGAAGATTTCTTAATCTGATTGAGTTTGGGAATGGAAGGCAGCTGGAACCTGCCAGTTCTTTTGGCTGACACGAGACTTAACCTCTGTCTGCTCTTTCAGCAGGAACTTTCCAGCTTACTGTGTTCATCCATTAATATATGAAAGTTTAAATAGGCAAGCTGTGCCAGTGCAGTGCCGTAGCAGCTGTACATGCTGATGGCTCGGACATCTCTGTTTCAGGGTCAGGTGTCCTTGGCAAGGTGTGAAGGGATATTTGTCACACCCTTTTACCTATGATCTTGTAGCTTGAGTAAATTGAGTTTGTCCTCCAGGGTTGCTAGTTCAGCATTAAATTTACCCTGGAAGTAACTGGGAGAAGAAAACTCCAGGGGATGACAATGGATTTTTTTCCCCCTCCTTTCTGAGAAAATAATCTTCTTGTCTTTCAGTTGTAAAAGCTGTCAGGAATGTTTATTTCAAGGTCTCCCCTCATTCATTCCTCAAGACCTAGAAAACTCTGTCTGTGCTGCTGGATCCACTCCCCTGTCTGCTTCTTGCTTCTCTTATTTCCTGCACTGCCCAAATTTTTGAGGTGATTCTGTGGTTTTTGCAGTTTCCACTGCAGGGTTGTGGGTTTGCTGCAGATGAGGTCTCAGTGCAGTGACAACAGAGTCAGGTATTGATAGTGAACCTGCTCAAATCAGGTTGGACTTTTCAATTGTGGATTTTGTTAGTAAAGAATAGGCTGTGTATTTTGGAAGCTTTTTCATTAGAATACAAATAGTTGATATTAACCTTTTTTTGAGTCCTGGTAAATGAGTGCTAACAGAAATCAACCTTTAAGAATACACTCAGCATTTGTTTAGGTTTCAGTAAGGTGGTTTGTGATCCCTGAAAACCAAACTAGGCAATTTTCCTAGTGCACAACCAGAATTCTGCAAGGATATACTCTCCCCTCTTGAAGCATGACAAAGCAAGTCTGCCTTGATGTGATTCCAGTGCAGGTCACCTTTAAAATAAAATATTCATGTGCAGTGTTCAGTGTTTCAGTAGGGTGTTTTCCCATTAATCATGCCAAATATTATTCATCTATTTCAGTTTGAGTCAAAAAGAAGCTTAAAGTCTTGATAGGTGAAGTGAGGTTGATGTCCTCAGTACTTTGAGGAACGTTTAAGGAGGCAGTGGTTGGCATTAAGAGGGGATTTGCTCTAAGAAAGGAAACATCAGCAGCAAGAGCTGGAAAGAACTGGAATTCCCTGCAAGGAATCAGTGGTGAAAGGAAGAAAACAAAATTCGTGCTCAGCCTTTCACTCAAGGCAGGGCAGCTGCCGTGGGGTCTGGGGAGGGACTGCTGCTGTTAATTTCAGTGACATTTAGTTTTATGTCTTTTTCTCCTAACGCTTTAAACCTCCTTATGGAAGTAGTAGTTTAGGAGCTTAGTTTTTGTCTTGTCACTCAGGTTTCTGGCGAGCCTCCAGCGACTGAATGTCACCATCACCCGAGCCCGGTTCAGCCTCTTCATCCTGGGCCGGCTGCAGACGCTCATGGTAGGTGCAGTGGCAATGGAACGGGCTCTGTGAGCCACCCCTGAGGGCTGGGGGACCGAGCACCATCCTCACACTGCTCCGATCTGTGCAAGGGAATAAATTTTGTGTCTTGGAGAATCCTTGATTTTTGTGCCTTTCCAAGGGCGGGAGGGTTGTGTTAGTTCGCCGCTAGGGGGCGCTGAAGCCCCGCGCCTGTGAGGGAAAACCCCTGGAAATTGAGAAATTTGTCATTTTTTGGAAGTTCTGATGGTTCAAAGTGCCTTCCCTGTGTTACAGCAGCCAGAGTGTCTGTTGCTGTTTTGCACCTGAAACATAAGATTCTTCCATTCCAGAAGGAACATAACAGTGGTTTCCATGACAGTTGTGTCAGGTACCTTGATTAAAAAGGTTGTGCATCCTCTGACACCTCTGTCCGTTTGTGTTGATTTCTTGCTGGTAACAAGATTTTTTTTGTTGTTGTTTTTCTTTTTTTTTTTAAAGGAAGATAAAAACTGGAATCACTTGATTCAGGATGCTCAGAAAAGAGGCGCCATTATTAGGACAACAGAAAAAAATTACAAGAAAGAGGCTCTGAGGATTTTGAAGCTTAGGCCACCAGTACAGCCCCCAGCCAAAGGAGGGACAATGACATCTCCTGTGGTGCAGGCTGGTTCTTCTAATGGCAAGAGGAGTGAGCCTGGAAATTCTGGGAACAGCCCACAGGAACTTGCTGCTGGCCCTGGCCATGCAGTGCCCCAAGGAAGCCGAGGGCCCACACAGCCTGCAGGGATTCCAGCTGCAGATTCCAATAGGGGCACTGCTCCTCCATCCATGGGGGCTCCAGATCCCAGGAGGAGCAGTGCCCCTCCATCCATGGGGGCTCCAGCTGCAGATTCCAGAAGGGGCAGTGCCCCTCCATCCATGGGGGCTCCAGCTGCAGATCCCAGGAGGGCCAGTGCTCCTGCACCTTCAGGAGCTGCAGCACTTGCTGCTGTTGTGGAGAAACCACGGGACCCAAGGCTGGCAAGCCTGGCCAGTCGGACTGAAGCCAAGGGCAAGGAGCAGCCCCTGAGGGACGGTCATCGGTCAGGCCAGAGCAATCCAGGACCAGCACCACAGCAAGGCCTGGATGTGTCCTCAGCTGCCAGGGATCAGATTTGCAGAACAGAAAAGGCCAAGAAGGCCCAGCAGACAGCAGGACAGTGCAGTGTGCTCCCCACAGCCCCTCACACGGCTCAGCACGAGGGTGACCGGAGAGCAGCTGTGTCCAAAAGCGGTTCCAAAGCCCCCGGTGGAGGAGCTCAGAGCAGTAGCAGTGAGTGGAACAAAGACTCTCGTGGTTTATCAAGGAGACCATCCCAGGGATCACCAGAGAACACAGAATCAAGCTCTGCCAAGAGAAGAAAGATCTTTCCCTGACTCTACTATCGGCTCATTACTGAAAATCTATTCCCAGATTTCTGTGTAACAAGGACTCTATTTTAAATTATTTAGCACGACTGGAACTCCCTTATATTGATACCACAACTATCAGTAGATATGTTTCCCATCCTGTCCCTAATTGTGAAGGGATTTTATACCTGACAGATGGTACCTTTGAGGTTTTGAGAAGAGAAGTTGGGTAGCTGCATTGCTTGGAAGAGCAGTGGGTTTAGTCATCTAGGAAGCTGAGGTTGTAAATGTTTAACGGTGTATATTTGTACAGTATACAGAATTATTTTAAGATATTTGGTAAATACATAGCTTCTTGTTTCCTTGTGTAAATGCTAATTTCTTAGAGATTAATTTTTTTATGAAGAACCAGAGTAAAGCAAAAAACAAAACCCAACCCCAAAATCCAAAAGAGGGACTTCTTTTCCCTTTGCACTAATATATCTAATTTATTTCGTAGCAAAACTGAATGTTGAAAATGTGGTAGCAGTGGTTCTTGTTCATGCTCCACTACTGCCTTCAGGGAAGAGTGAGGCAAATGTACGTTGGTTGAATGGAGAGAATTCTACTTATTTTGTATATTTTATTGCCTGTTTTTATAGGAACAGGAGAGTTTTTGTTTATACAAACGTGCCTTGAGTTTTGCTCTTGCTGCTGCTCTATCAGCTGGAATCCCTTTCTTGTTGCAGTGGTAACACAATCTGCAGATTCAAACCCGTGAGGTCTGTTTGGTCCCACTGTGTCCTTGTGAGGAGGAACCTCACTGTGGAATCTTGGTCCCAGATCTAGTTAACAGTTATTGCTAATATCACTTGAGTTTCTTTGTATGGAGCTTTTGGAGATCTACAGGGATAAAAAGGGCAGGTAGTTCTTTCTAGGTGTTACTGCTGGATTCTTTCCACTGTGCTGGTGAAGAATATGCAGCCACTAAAAGAGGACGGCAAAAAACCAAATTATTTTTAAGCAAACCTTCCTCACATCATAACATTTACAATAAAAGTGGAATTATTTCTACTAAGAGTTCCTTGGGGTCACTGTGAAGTATCACTATTTGTTTTCTGGAGCCTGTGTACGTCTCAGGAGGTGAAGAGCAGCATTTCACATGCCCTGAGCTTTGTGTGGAGGTAACCTGAGAGTGCAGGTCTCAGGGAATGCAGGAGCTGCAGGGTTGGTACCAGTTGGCTGCACAGGCTGGGCCGGGTTGTGCCATCTCCGGGTGCGTGTTCAGGGCCAGCCTGAAGCAGGGAGTGTCCTGCTGTCCCTTGTCACAGCATCGTGGCCGTGGCTTTGCTGGAGCAAGTGAGCCACAATCTTCAGTTCCATTTCCGTTATTGCAGGGCTAATTCCAGCTTTGGCCTTCGAACCCACTGCCAGGCAAGGCCCTGTGGTCCAGCTCAGGGAGACACCAGTGCCTTACTCTGCCAAGCACCAGGTGCTGCTTCAGGCTGTAACTGCCAGGAAAACTCTCATCCCTAATGCATCCAAGCCCAGAACAAACATGCTTTACTGGTAGGAGCTGTCTTGGAAGTGTGTGGGGAGGCTTTTATTGCTAGCTGGGCCTGTCCAGCTCGTGCTCTGCAGGACTGAGTGTTTCAGTGCAATGGGGAGAATGTGGGAGATCCCTGTGAGGTGAGATCAGCATCTGTGCGTTGCTCAGCTTTAGTTATTTGTTATGTTGCATTCTGAATCCTTCAGTGACCCCCGACTCCTCCTGGCAGCCCTGTGTGCTCTTCCCCAGCTGCTGTGACTCTTGAGAGGCTGCTGAGTGACTCTGACCTTAACAAACGAGACATTTCAGTCACTCCCCCATCACAGACTCCACACCCTGTGTGTTATTTCCCTTTATGTTAATAGGAATATTTAAAAACTGTCATCTTCCAAGCCCCTTGGCTCTTGTTGGCAGGGCTGTGCTGCCCTGCCTGCTGTTTGTACTTAGCACATTAAGAGGCTGCTGCTCTGCAAACCCCACGGCTGTGGAAGCCATTTGGACTGTCTTGATGTAAATAAAGTGAAGCTGGCAACAAAATGAATGAGGAAATGCTTTTCTGGTTATTAAATGCAATTTGGTCACAAGAATGTTTCTGTGAAACTTTTCTTCTAGTTTTCTTTCCCCTTAGTCTGTATTTCAGAACATGTTCTGTGAGCAGTACTTGCCACGTGCTGGAAGGAATTTTGTTTCAACATTTCATTTTTGCCTGTGTGTTCCCATAAGTCATCTTTGAGGTGTGTTCAGTGGCTCAGACCTTTTTGCTGCTTTAATACTAGATTTATCTGACTTAAGTCGTCAGTCTTCAGCAGTAGATTATTGCCATGTCAGCCTGTATCATTAGTCCTGGATTTGTCAATAAAAAAATGCTTGGGTTATGGCACTTACAACACTTTGCCCTCTTCACAAACCACTCAGAGCAGGTTTGTAGCTTTAACTTTTTCTCCCGTTGTTTATACATGGAAAACCAAGCAAAATCCAATCCAAAGCACATGTCTCACTGACTCAAATCTGCAATGGGGAACAAACAGCTCAGGTACAATTTTCATAAATTCTCTGCTGTTCCCACTGTGTGGTACAAAGCGCTGAGTAGTGATGGGCAGGCAGTGTGTAAGCTGTGAGTAGAGACTCACTGTAGCAATTTATAACTCCTCAGAGCTGGAGGAGGCTTTTCAGTGGTGACTGAGTGTTAAAGTTGGAAAAGTCAGTAAAGAAACATACTCCACACAACTTTATGTAAAACACTTTATTGGAGGTTGTGCCAGAACCCTTTGGAAGAAGCAGTATCCAGGTTTTTGTGGAGGCTTCCATGCTGCTTCCAAGCTGGGAGCTTAATTCTCAGTGCAAAGCCAGTCCCCTCTGTGTTCTTGGGAAGGAAGTAAAGTCTCTTGTAAGTGCTGGACTTTGTTTTGTTCAGGAGTTTTCAGAGTATGGAGGTTTTTAAAATTTATTCTTTGTATACCACATAGGCTTTGCAGTAAATGTGGGGTATAACTGTGGTTATTCCTTTTTCCTTTAAGGTTTGCTGTAATTGTTCTCCATGTCATTACTCCCAATCATGGTGATGTGACAGCATGGCAGGTCCTTGTCTAATCTGTGTTCCTTAGCTCTGGGTCACTGTTCTGGGCTGCCTGTGGGGCACCAGAGGGAAACCAGCAGTTTTCCAGGAGCATTATCTGCTCTGGGAAGTGCAGGAGGACGGTGTTGGCTCCTTGGTGGGTGGGCTGAGGAGTGCTGAGAGCTGGGGCTGCCATTGGGTTCTGCCTGCCTTTCACAAGAGCTGCTGTGGGGACACGAGGGACACCAGCCTGTCCTTCCTGTCAGTCTCTGCATTCCCACTCCCAGGGCTGGTGGGACCATGAGTTCTTACAGTGCTGTCTCCTGGGGCAGCCCAGTGCAGCAACTAATTAGCAGCTGGGTCTAATGAGTGGTGGCACAGGAGCTGCCAGGGGTGCAGGCTGGCAAGGCACTTCTCCTCCCGCTGCTAATCCATGGAATGGGAATATCCCCCACCCCTGCTACACTCCTGTGGGGGAAGCACAGAGCAGCCTGAGCTTCCAGAGCAACACAGAACTCGTGATTGATACATCAACGGGGGCTAAGCAACAATTCCCTGTCAACACCTGAAAAATAACATGGAGCCCCAGTAATTGCAGAGCTGAGTTTTGCTTTTTGGCAGTCTCTGAAGCGTGGTGAGAAGGCAGAGAGCAGAGGAGCCAAAACTGGAGCTGGGCTGTTCATTCACAGCAGTCCCGTGGATGAGCAGAAACGCGGCCCTAAAAATGCAAGACGCTCTCTCCATTGTGCATGAATAAATGATGGATGAAATGACTGCTGGATTGTAAATGGAATTTATAATGTTAATGATATAATACAGTCTCTTGCCACAACGGGTCTCCTTTCTTGTCTTTTTAAGCTGCTTGGAAAGGAGCCCAGTGCCTTATTCTTTAGTGCAAATAAATGTAAGCTAAGCAGCCTTGTACATCAAATATCACTGACATGAGACCTCCTGGCCATATGTACTTGTCTGCTGCTCAGCCCTTGGCTAATTTGCCACCAACTCCCAGGAAAAGCATGATAGAAATGAAGGTGGCCTGAAAGCACATTACCTCTGATATTGGGAAAACACAGAAAACCTGATTTTATAGTCTGGTGCAGCTGTGTAAGGTTGTCACTGGTTTCACTGTTGCATGAAGCAAGAGCTGCCTTTGCTACAGAGAAACCCCGTCACTTTCCCCTGGAGTGACACGGAGTGTGGTCAGGATGGAGCTTTTGGAGCCTGGTGTTGTTGCTGGCAGTTCATGGTGAAAATGGGTGGGTTTAGGCTTTCCTCACACGTTTCACCCTGCAGTGAAACTTGTTACAAGACCTGGAGAATCAAAATGCCAAAGGAGCCTTCAGGAGGGTCTGAAGCTTTTCTCTGCATCTCAAATCAGGGTGTAATATTTTTAGCCGTTTTCTAGCCAAACTCTCCACGTCCCAGCCAGAAGGGCTGAGAAGATGTGGATATAAAGCTCTTCAAAACTCAGCTCTACTCTTATTTCTGAGTAAAACCACTCAGCTCCCCCTTCATCCTTTGTTTTATTTACATTTGAGGCTTCTCATGAAAGCAGATTACAGAGCAGAACTAGGCAGTGAGACCATTTTATTCCCATAAAAAAGTGTTGGTTCTCTTGCTTCTCCAGCCTTTGCAGGGCTCCTTACAAATCACTCGCAGATGACATGTCTGCTGCCTCATCTTTAAAACAAAAAATAACATACCTGGGAGCTGCCAATGCAATTCTTCCCCCCTTCTTGTTTCCAGCTCCCAGGAACTGTAGCTTTAACATTTTACCTGGCAAGTGATCAAATGTGCATCAGGAAGGTTTTTGTTGCCATGGGGCTTTTGGTTATTTAGATTTGTCAGAACTCTAAATAGTTAAAATCAGAGCAGAATTTGAGGTAAACAAGAAAAAATCAAAAGCTCTACTTGTGCTGTTTGGAGAGGTCACTTTTTGCAGACAGAAGTGTAATTTAAAAACTTTTTCAAACTAATCAAATGCCGGTGACAGGATGCACATGGAACCTCTTGAAAGAGCATAAGTGGCTTTTCTCAGAAAGAGAAGTACCTTTTGGGTAACCTTTCCACAAGTATCAAGCTCATTGGACAAGTTCTCCCATTTGGAAGCATTTAACTGATGTACAAAACTTCTGCCTTAGAGAAGATGAACTTTGGGATCTGTGGGTACTTGCAGTGATGGTTTCTCTGTGTTATTTCAATAATGCTCTGTTCTCTTTGTGCAGACACCCGTGCAAACAGATGTCTGCATTTATTGGGTCTTCAGTGCTGAAGCATTCAGAAGCTTTAAATTGTTTTCTTGAATACTAAGTGTAAGCTTTGTGTGAGAGATTTTCTTTTCTGCTTTGCGGTGGCTTGCATTGTGAGATTCCGAGTTCTCCAGCACGTGTGACTATTCTGTGACTCTAAAACCCCAAAACCAGACAGCCAATACCCAACCAACCAAGAGCAAAGCCCCAAACCTAGAAAGGTCAAGTGTAGTTTTCAGCAGCCTTCATTCCTGGGCTGGTCTGAGCTTTGTTGTGCCCTCCTGAGGTTATTTTCTACAGGAATTTGGTGCTGCTGCTTGGCACATTCCTGCAATAAAAGCGTGTTTTGCAGGGAATCTGCTGGGCGCGGGGTTTGTCTGGCTTTATGAAGTAGTAAATTTTCTGTTGCTTAATCTAATATTCTAGAGAAAAACAGTAGTGCAGGGAAAGGAGAATTTTGCTTCACCCTCCAGAAATGCCATTAGAGATCTTGATCTTGTTACAGTCTTTGCTATTACTTGTAAGAACAGTAACATGAGGATTTAAAGTCTGCTGCAGTCAGAAAGCACAAAGAAAAGAGTGAATGTTGATTCCAACAGAGAAACAACCAACTGTGCTGAAATCAGGGAGGCATTGCTGGGGCCAGCTCGCTGCCTCAGGGATCAAATGAGGGTGAATTGAGCCCTCTTTTACTTTATGGTGGATTAGCTAAGCCTGTGCTCTGTGATGTTACGTCCTGCTCAGAATGTGTGGTGCTCTTTGAAATGACAATATCCATCCTGCAACTTCACTTGTGGTTTTCTCTCCTTTTCCGGAGCACAGACTCGCTGTCCCCTCTCCCTGGAGGTGGCTGGGTTTTGGTGGCACTGGCTGAGTGCTCAGTATCCAGGGCTGGAAGATGCTGTGGGTTCTTGCACTTTTAAAACACGCTTCTCCTGGCATCCCTGAGCAGGATGAGCTGCAGGGAGAGGCCACAGAAATAAGGTGTTGGAACGGAGCAGATGTTGACAGAGAAACTCTCAGAGAAGAGCTCCACTCAGGCAAGGACACCAGACCTGGAAATGCCAGTGGGGCTGAAGCCTGGGTTATGTGGGGCTCCTGGGCTGGCTCTGGGAGTGTCCCAGAACTGGGATTGGGACCAAGGCTGCTCACCTGTCAGAGAAACCAGCCTAGAAATGAACAAGCTGGAGTTGGGGGTGTCCCCCATCTTCTAAACCTGCACTGAGTCATCTCCTGGCTTGGTAAGCATTTGGATATGACAACACTGGAGCTCCTGTGTTAATGACATTCCAGTTGATCTGGCTGAGTTACCTCTTTTCTTGTCTCTGGTTTCTCCTGCCTTCCTTTATGTGCTTGACTGTAAATGCCTCCTCAGACAGGGGCATGTTGATGAGCCTTAATGAGTTAATATAATCCCTGTGAGTTCTATACTGCTGCTTAAAAATGCAGCATTTTCTGCAAAGGTGCATCATGGCACCAGCTGGACGGGGCTGCAGTGGGGTTGGGACAGCTGAGGTCCCTGTGGAGAAGCATCCCTGCACTAGCCAGCCTTTTCCTGCTGCAGGCGCCTTTGGAAATGGCCTTTTCACACAAGACCAGTGCTTAATATATCACTCAGACTTTGCTCATTGTCTACAGTTAGTAGTCTAACCTAGGCTCAGCGAAGTAATTAGGAGAAATAATTAACAGCTCTCAGTGATGAGGCAACCTCTCTCTCCCTCCCCTCTCCCTCACCGTGTGGTGCACCTTGGTAGTGACTCAGAAAACACAAGAGGACATTATGAATCAAAAAATAAGTCTTTACCTGTAATTAACTGTGCACACGTAAAGGAAAACGTGGTGATCAAGCAGCCATTAATAGTTGCTTTACTGGAGGAGGATACACCAGAATCAAATGCTCATGGTAAAATGTCCCTTTAGGTCGTGGTTCTGTTATAACATTTAATCCAAACAAAAATAAGTCTCTACCAAAAGAAGTATTTGACCCGTACACCATACGGACATGTGTGGATAAGACACTGCACCCCTCGCGTTCCAAATGCCTCACGGCCCCTGTGTTCTCTGTAAGTGCAAGAAAACAAAACCCAGCCATGAAAATACAAAATGAATGCAGCAACTACAGTCGTAGGCAACAGTATGTGCGTGGCCAGGCCGGGCCCGTGGTGGGATGTGGGACTCTGCAGCAGGGATGGACCAGAGTCCCCTCTCCCCTCCCTCCTGTCCCCTGCCTGCCGTGTGCTGGAGCTCTGCAGTTGTCATCACAGGCTCTTCCAGAACAGGACGCCAAGAGGAGGGAAGAATAAAAACCAACACCCCAGCCTATACCAAAGTAAAGAAAGTAATAATAATAAAAAAAAATCCCTTGGATCGCGACACTGTTTGCCCAGAGCCCCGGCGGCCCCGGGCCGTCCTGTGCGGAGCGGGACAGAGTCACTGTGCGCCGTGTCCCGCACAGGCTGCTGCGGTCCCCGTGTCACCGGGCTGGGACACCGGGCCGGGACACCAGGCTGGCTCCGCGGGCAGGAGTCAGCGCCGGGCTCCCTGCGTACCTCTCTGCTTGGAAAGTGGACCGAAAGAACGTTGTGCAAGTCCTAGCGTGAAGGAAGGCGGAGGAGGCGTTGGGGACGGCCACCCGTCACCTCGGTGTCCCCAGGTCCCTCGGGTGACGCGCCCGGGCTGGGCTCCCTGTGCAGCTCAGAGGTCCACCCAGCCTCGCAGCTGCAGGGCCAGCAGCCCCAGGCCCACGGTGGCCAGGCTGCCGCCGGCACCGGGAGCACCGTCACAGTCCTTTTTGTCCACTTCACACCGGGACTGCTGGCACAGCACGCCCTTGAAGCCCACGGGGCAGATGCAGCGCTGGTTCTGGTAGCAGGTGCCGCCGTTCTGGCAGAGCAGGAGCTCGTCATCGCAGACATTGGCTGCAGGGTGACAGGGAGAGGTGCAGGTGTTACCCTGCAGTGTGTTAAACCCCTCGGCTCCAGCAGGAACTGGATTTTAGCCCCTAGGGGTTAAATTATCCCGCCCTCCCAGCGCTAGAGCAGTTCCAAGGCCTGCAGAATGCAGCAGAGGGGCGCAAACTCCCTGGCCAAAGCTATAAAGTAATTTTGGATTTGCGAGGAACGGCCGGAATCTGCTCACCCCACACCCTGAGAATCGTGGGGCACCCAAGCTTAGAACAACTGGAGATGCTGCTCCTGTTTGGAGCCATCCCACAGCTGCCCGTGGCCCTGCAGCCGGGTACTCACGGAAGCAGCCCTGTCTCCAGTAGTAGTTGGGCAGGCAGTCGTCACACTTGGGCCCCGTGGCACCTTCCCTGCACTCACAGTAGCCGGTCTCGTTGCAGCGGTCGTGCATGGAGCCGATCTGGTTGCAGTTACATTCTGGCCGAAGAGACAGGGAGGTCACAGCCTGTCCTGCCTGGGCTTCTGGGCACGCAGTTCCCTGAAGGAGGGGCTGGGGGCTTTGGAAAAGTCTGGAGATGTGCTATGGAGGACAGCTTAGAGACCAACGGGCCGGGAGGACACGTTGGCCTAAGAGGCCCCAACAGTGCAAAGGCCACCCCTCTTTAGGGCTGAGCCCTTCCTGCCTGAGCAAGGCACCTGAATTCAGTCAAAAAAACTTTTTCCCGTGAGGCTGGGGAGACCCTGGCATGGTTTGCCAGAGAAGCTGTAGTTGCCCCATCCCTGGAAGTGGCCAAGGCCAGGCTGAATGGGGCTTGGAGCAACCTCATCTAGTGGAAGGTGTCCCTGCCCATGCCAGGAGATGGAACTAGACAGTTTTCAACCCAAACTGTTCTGTGATCCTACAATCATTTTTAGCCTTTGTTTTCAGGGAAGACATGCCTTGGCCGGCTGCAGAGACCGTACCAGCTGCCATCCTCCCCGAGCACACGGGTGGGCCCCAGACCTTGCAGGGAGAGGCTGAAGGAAGCCGGCTGACAGCGTGAGGGCCGGCCCGGGGCCGTGCTCACCTATGCAGACATTCTCGTCGTCCAGCTCGGCGGAGCTGTTGCGGTAGAAGCCCAGGCGGCAGTGCTGGCAGTGCTGGCCCCGCGTGTTGTGCTTGCAGCTCACGCAGGTCACCACGTTCAGGAAGTCGATGTAGCTGCAGCGGTTGGAGTGGCCGTAGCACTCACAGTCTGTGGAGGACAGGAGGGGACAGCTGGGGACATGGGCCTGGAGCACCTTCCCTCGTGCTGGGAAAGGGAGAGGAGCCACTGTGCCCGAGGGAATGCCATGGCCATGGCCAGAGCGGGGCTGGGGTGTGCTGGGCAGGAGGAGGGCACACAGTTCTCCACCACCATGGGGAGATCAGGCTGGAAATCATCACTCAGAGAGTGCAGCAGGGTCAGGGTTCCTGTAGTCTTGAGGTGAGGGCAGGCAGGAGCCAGCCCCTTGCAATCCCAGGACATGATTTCTTTCAGAAACTGCATCACTGTGGGAGCAGGCAGTGGAGGGGAGTCAGATGTTAATTACAGAGCTGCCTTGTTAATGAGCAGAGCTCCGTGTGTGGGTTTGGAGGAGCTGTGAGGAGCTGGGCTGGGGGACAGAGCCCTGGCAAAGGCTCTGCCTCCCTGGGGAACAGAGGGGTCTGGCCCACGGGATGGGGCTGGCAGAGGGTGCTCAAGTGGAGATGGAGCTGCTGCGTGTCCCGGTAAAACCCCACAGCCTCTCCCTTTCCCCTCTGTATCCTTCCTCTGCAGGCCCCTTCCTGTTGTACCTTTCTGTTGTGAGGGGTGGTGGCTCTCAGGATAAATGGTTAAAATAAGTCTAAGCAAGGCAGTGTGGCTTGTGTGGGATCCTTCAACAGCTGGTGTGAAGGTTGGAACCAGGGCTTGCCTGACACAGCACAGCCTTCAAAGGCTGCTGGTGGGCTGGGAGATGTCACCATCACTTGGCCAAGTGCTCCTGTCTCCAGGGCTGACCTCTCTCAGCTGTGGGCACTTGTTAGAAAACAACCATCTCTGGGTAAATTTATAGTCAGGGGGATTGGATTTTGTGCTTCTCGTGTTTGCTTTTTATTACCATGACTTAGGATGGTGACAACCTTGCAGTGTCAGATCCAGGTGCTGGATCTTACTGGGCATTTATATATATGTGTGTTTATATAGTGAGATGTGAAACTCAGGAGAAAGGGACCAGCTGGCCTGGTCAGGAGGGTCCCAGCCAGCAAGGGCAGGGGATAACATGAGCAGAAATAGTCTCAGCCAGGTCTGAGCTTTCAGAGCCTTCAGAAGGAGGTTTGGAGCTGGGGCTTTGTTCCAAGCAGAACATTAAACATTCAAGGATGGCAGGGAAGGGTGTGGGTTGGCATGCACATGCAACTGGAGGAGGAGACATGATCAATGACATGATGACTGGGGAAGAAGGAGCAGGGCAGAGGTTTCCCCACGGTTCATAGCTGCCTGAGGAGGAGCTGAGAGTCTCTTGTAATCTTGACTCCTTGTGAAAGAACTTCTGCCTCATCAACGGATATCCAAAGAACTCCAGCTCAAACACTGCCCGCTGCAGCTCCCAGGTGTTGTTTCAGATTAGGGAAGAACTGCTACACACAGCCAACAGCTAACCACCACTCACACAGACCCTCCCCACCTTCTCCATGTGTGAGTCTGCAGGACCACATCACCTGAGGGGGGTCAGGAAGCCCTGGAGCGCCGCCCTCCCTCTGCTTACCTTTGTACGTTTCAATGGGAGCCACTGGGCTCGAGTTCGGTTTGAGCCGGATGAGTTTTGAGCTCTTTGAGGATGCTTGAGAAAAATCAGAGAAAGGCTTTTTCTCACTGCTTAGCACCACCCCATGTCCTCCCCTGCCACGAGAACAATGCCGAGCCAAGAGCACCGTGCTGGCAGCACTGGCATCTATTTCTGCAGCAGACAGCTGGTAGCTGCTACATTTCTGCTCTTTCCCTCCCCTCCTCGAAGTTCGATGCGTGAAAAACTCGATGCATGAAAAACTCGATGCACGAATAACCCAATGCACAACACTACTGCAGGGCTGGGAGGGGCTGCTCACACTTGATGAGCGTTTGGTGGTGTGGTTTGGGATAAGGATCTACAGCTCGCATTATCTACTGGCCACGGGCTTGGGCTGATGGAGGTGACAGCAGCTGGCACCCAAAAATCTGCGAGGAGGACGAGCGCTATGGAGGTGGCATCTGGCAGGGGTGCATCTACAGGGTCCTGCAGAGCAGGTTCTGCTCCAGCCTGGCCCGTCCCCACCAGCACATACCTGTTTTTTTCCCATGCTTCTTGCCTGCAGAGTGTGCTGTGCGCCCTGGTTTGCTCTTCGGAGCCGCTACGCCACAGGAGAGAACAGGTCTGAGAGCCGTGCTGGGCAGGGGGCTCCCAGGGCCATGCTTCCCACGTTTCCTCAGGGTAAAGGGCTGTCCCAGCTGGAATGGGGCTGCCAGCCAGACCCGTGTCCCTCACGGAATGACCCAGCACTGGGGGTAAAGGCCACCAAGCCTTGGGAGGTTTTGTGCTTTGGTGAACCCAGTGAGGAGAAAGGTTGAGCAGCACCAAGGTCCCACAGGGTGCTTGGAAATGGGTTCTGCTTCCACTGTTTTGGGTTTTTTTTGTGGAGCTTATGCCCTTGCAAGTGCTGTGGTGCTCAGGGAGGCCGTGGGTGGGCATTGCCAGCTCCAGCCACCTGTGTCAGTCACATCCTCACAGTGACAGTGGTGGCAGGAGGTGGCCCTGCTCCCCGTGGGCTCAGCCATGGTCAGAGTGCACCCGCTCCTGCCTCCAACACCATCCGTGAGGCTGCTGTGGTACCAGGGCCCTGCTGGTCTCCACGGCTTTCCTTGGCCCCAAATGTCTCCAAAAAGCCCTGCCTGGGGCTGGATGAGCAGAGCTGAGCTGAGCTTGTCCCTCTGAGCAGGAGACTGTACAATGGGGGGTTGTGCTGAGGACAGGTGGTTGTGCTGGCCTGTGGCACTGAGGGAAAAACCTGCCCTGTCCCAGCCTTGGGGACAGGCCTGGCCTTACCTCTCATGTTCTTGGGAGGGTCTGGTGGCTTCGGCTTCTGTCCAAGTGCTGCCGTGTTTGGTGGGTCATCACAGGTGGTGTCAGAGAGAACATCAGGTTTAAAACAGATCCCCCCTGGTTTGCTTAACAAGGTGGCAAAGGGACACTGGGAGCTCTAGGCAGGTGTCTAGGCTGGGTCAGTGCAGCTGTCTCTGGTGGAGGACGTGCTGAAGCAGGAAGGAGAGACAAAGTCTCCTCAAAGTTAGCATCTCTAAGTGTGAAGAGGGGCGGGAAAAATATTCCTAAGGGGAAGGTGTGGGAGCTGGCTGAGTGTTGGCATGTGGTCTCGACACTGCCCAGGCACAGGGAGAAGCCAGATCTGCAGAGCACTGTCAAGGCTGTCAGCACTCCTGGCCCCTTGGTGTAGCTCTGTCCCTTGTTACTGCACCAAAAGCAGCTTTGCCTCTCTGTGAGGCCAGACAGGCCCAGGATGCCGTGATCTGCACAGGAGGGATGCTAAAATCTACAGCTGGAGGGAGCTACAGGAATCTCAGGTGGGAAACGGGAGCTGAGCACCAAGGGCAGCTACCAAAGCGTGTGTGTGGTGGGAGCCCTGAGGAGGAGAAGCTTCAGCCTCATCAGCCAGAGAGAATCCTCCCAAGGCTCCCCCCTGGAGCACCTCAGGTCGTCACGTAGCAAGGAAATGCATTAGAAGGATCCGTGCTCTAAAGGACACAGGCCTGTCCACTCCCAGGGTGATTCTGCTCTACAAACAGGCTCCAGCCTCAGGAATTGACAGGATTTCCATGATCCTCTCCATTCACCCCAGCAGCAAGCTGTGAACAACCTCCTCTACCACTCAGCATCCTCATCTTTCATGTACACGACTAAACCCCGAGGCTCCATCCAGCCTCACTCCCAGCTGTGTGCGGGGCACAGACAAGCCCTGAGCTCTTTCCTGGGCAGGAGGAGAAGAGAGGCATGGAAAACACAGATCCAGAGCTAGGAACTAAAGCGTTCTCTAAGCTGGGTCTGGCTGGCAGGACCCAGCTGAGCCCTGGGGCTCCTACCTTGTGCTCCTGGGCCAGCCTTGGCCTGGGGAGAGCCCACCTGCAGCGGGGCAGCCGCCGACAAGCCGGGGTAGTCTTGCAGTGATCAAAGAGAAAACTGTGTTAGTGGGGGAGCTGCTATCCCACGAGGAGCCCTGCAGCATTCCCACAGGGAGCTAGAGCCCCAAATCCAACACCCAGCCCTGTGCCACGGGGGTCTTCAGGCACCAGAGCCCTTGAATTGTGAGGGGCAGTGTGTGCTGAGCTGCTCCTGTGTGAGCATCAGCATCTGAGACACTGCCCTGCGCCCCTCAGCTCTGAAATCACAGCTGGGAAACAGCACACACACCTGGGATGGAGGCACCAAACCCTCATTTCAAATCCCAACTTCCACACCCTCCCTCAGGCTCTGCTGTTCCCTCAGAAATACAAATCAAAGAATTTCCAACCACCGCAGAGAAGTTGAACCAGTAAGAAATTTTATAGCTCACTTCTTTGGTTTCCTTGCAAACCCTCACCCCCACTGGCTCCATCCCCCTCCCCTGCTTCTCAATATTGGTAACAATCCTCAGGTTTGCTAGAAAACAAACCAGGGACTAAAAATTTTAAAAGCCATATTATTAATTTCAAGCTCCAGTTGGGTAACATAAGGAGGAGGAGGAAAAAAAAAGAAAATCTCTTGATCCTTGCCAAGTTTCAAAGGACAAACCCGAGTAGGAGAGAAATGTGATTTCCCAGCCTCATCAAGGGGATGATAAACAATACAGAATAAAAAAGAAAAAAAAAAAGATTATTTTTATAATGACAAGCTCTAAGAGAAGGTGATAGACATTGTCCTTTTCAGCTGGAAAGTGGAAACCAATTGATATTAATACGGTGTTAAAGAGAATATGAAAAAATCCCTGTGCAAATTGGCAAGGGTTTAATTAGAGTCACAATAAAAAACAGCCCTGGAGGCATTTTGCTTTTTAGTCATTCACATACACCTCCACTCAATCGCATTTACAGAGCCAAGAAAATTATTAATGCTCATTATCCTGAGAAACTTTCCCTTTGTAGCTCTGGGCCATAATGGACAGTTTTACATTTTGGGAGGGGGAGAGAGACACATTTTGCCCCAGACCCACTTTATAAAAATGGGAAACGATGGGCGGGTCTGCTGCAAATTGCTGTTCTTCCTGGGCTTCTGAGGAAGTGGAATCAATTGAACCAAGAAGTCCCATTTCATAGCAAAAAACCAGTGGGGCAAACAGCACTGGGGGAGAAGCCTGGAAAAGCCCTTCTCAAAACATCAACACAGGATGTCCTTCCTGCAGGACCTCCCCAAAGCCAGGCTCTTGGTGCTCAATTTCTGCTGGAATTCGTGATCACCCAGCAGGGCTCAGGCTGGGCCCTTTTTTCCCAGAAGGTGAATTGGCAATGCTGAGACTGCCATGAACCAGAGTGAGGAAAATTGAAGCAGGAAAAAAAAATCAAAAGGAAAATTTGGGTTTTTTGGTGTTTTTCTTTTTGCTTATTTTGAACATGGGGAAAAAAAATGTAACAAATGGCAAGGAAGAAGCTGGCAGGCTTCAAGGAAGGCTTTGAAACAACAGAACTGCAGAAGGCAAAGAAGAATAGCACTTAATTCATCCTCCTAGGGGCAACTCTGTGATTTCCCTTCCTTCTCCCCACTTTGGCAGCTTCCACTGCCTTCAGACCACAACCCTTGCCCATGAGCTCATCCCTCTCTCCCCTCTCGCCGCACGACCGGGCACACAAAGCATCCTACGAGCACGACCACAGCTCCACCTTGACCACGAAAACACCACGAGCAGCCAAAGGAAGCAGATGTCTAGCAGCTCCATGCAACCCAGAGACAACCCAAATCTAATCTACTCCTGTAGCCTACGTGCCACGCTGCTTCTGCCGCGCTGCTACCCACTGGTGTGCGGAGGAGAAGGGAAAAACACGGCGGGCTGGCTTTAAATACCTGATTTTTTCTGTGTTTCTGTCACGGGCACAGAGGCAGCAAACTCAGAGGCTGGTCTGATGATGCTTGCTTATGGTGGGAAGGAGAAATTCGGAGGGCAGAAGACAGTGTGTCAATTAGAGGGTGAGACAGCACAGGGATGGGGCAGGGCTCTGGCAGGACTGGTTTAAATGTCTGGCTTTGAAGCAAGGAGGGATTTTAAAGTTCAGAAGGGGGGGTTACAATAGGGTTCTGACAGTGAGTGTAGCTCACTTTGGGGTTCTGACACTGCTTGGGGGTCACCTCCTGCAAATGTGTCCTACCAGGAGTTCAAGGGTCACCTCTTTCACTAAGTGTTTCCCTTGAGGCCCAGGTTAGAATTAGATCTGCAGGCCCTTGAGATTATTATGGTTTTAAAAGAAATATTTTATATTTTGCATGGAGGAGGAGGAACATCTCTGGCCAAAAGCAGATCCAAATCAAGCTGTGCCTCCATTCCCTATTGCTGGTCAAGGGCACACAGGGGACCTTTGGTATCAAGCCCCTCCTGCTGCCCAGGTATGAGCAGATCCTTGAGCTGCTGGGTGGCCCTGGCTGTCCTCTTCTGTGGAGCAGCCCCTCCAGGGACTGTCACCACTCCCAGGCACACCATCCTGGGGTGGGACCTGGCTCTGCAGAAGCACACATGGGGATCTGGATGGGGGTGAGGAGCGAGGAGCTCAGGCCTGGCTGTATCGAGCCAAAGACCCGGCAGCTGGGCTGTGATTTATTAATTTTGTCCCTTGCCATCAGTTTATGAAAGCATTAGGAAAACATTTTCTCTGCCCAGGAAGCAGGTTTTGGAGAAGGAACAAACCCTGTGATGTCTCTTAGAGCAGAAGAGGTTATCCCCAGCACCCCAACACCCCAGAGACACTGTCCTGCCTGTGCCAGAGGTGCCACAAAGGCAGTGCACTGTTAATCATACAAGAGACACGCCAAGCAGCCACCCACACAAACACAGCTAAAAAATAGTCCTAAAATGTCACTAGAGGTGAGCATGGATAAAAATCAAGTGACCCCCAAGTGCATTGTGTGGTTGTAGATGTGATCACCTGTCCCTGCTGGGGCTGTGGGGATGGGGTGGATGAACTCCTCCTGCACAGGTACAGCATGGATCTGGGTAAGGAGCTCTTCCCAACAGAACTGAGCTCTTTTTCCAAGGTCACTCCAACTCCATGGAAGTTGGACTTAAACCCTCGGCTCCCTGATTAACTCCTCAAGCAGGGTACTTCCATGAATATATCTATATTTGCATAAACATGCAATCAAGTTTCCTCATCCCTTTGACTGGCTTCTGGCAGCTCCCCCAGACAGACTGTTACTAACATGCTGTGGGTGTAAAACGTCCTCCTGGGAAATATCAGGCCCTGAAAGCATGGCAAAGGGAGGAATGCGTGTCTAATTCCCCCATGAGCAGCTTAAAAAAATGTCCTGCTGTTAAGTTTTATCTGCTCATTTCCAAAAGACAAGGAAAAACACAGTCTCCTTTTTCACGGGGGGAGGGAAGCAGGAACTCCCAGAAAAAAGGACAAAAGTTTTCCTCCACGGGGTGATTTCAGAAATTAGGAAAGGATGTTTCTGGCGCGTGTGTGAGCTCCAGCCCCGCACGCTCCCGGGCTGCTTGGAGAGCGGCCACCTGGGGAAAGCTGGAATTCTGCCCTAGGAAAACTGCACCTGCACCACATCCATGAGTTTGGCCACAGGGGTTTGGTGCAGGACTGGGAAAACCAGCGAGGACAGAGCAAAACCCGTGTGCTGCTCTGAGTCTGGTGGCAAGTGGCAGGAGGTCAGGGATAGAGCAGGATGGGGTACAATTCCCCTCTCCTTCCAGAAAAATATGTGGTTTAAATTTATTACGGATCAGAAAAGTCTTCACTGCTTTCCTGCCCTGCCTTGTCACGGAGCTGTGAGAGCATCTCTGGCAGCTGTGCCAGAGACAACAGCAAACCTGGGCTGCCTGGTGGCTGGGGGAAGTGAACCGAGTCAGGGTGATTTTTATCCATGTCCGTTTATAATCCTACAGGGCAGAGATCCACAGCTACCGACACAGCAGCTGGAAGAGCAGCCTGGGAGCGGAGCCCTGGCTTCGAGCGGGGCAGGGAGCATGGCACCCACCTGGCTGGGTGGTGGTGGCTGGTGGGGGGGTGCTGCTGGTGGTTGTGGTGGTTGAGGTGGTGGTTGAGGTGGTGGTTGAGGTGGTGGTTGAGGTGGTGGTTTTTGCGGTGGTGGTTTTTGCGGTGTTTACTCGCTGCGGTCGCTCGTACGCTGACAAGCAAAGAGAAGAGTTGGGAGGCACTTACTGGGGGGCAGTGGTGGGTGTCCAGGCCAGCCTGTGAGGCTGCTGCTGCTGCTGGGCTGAACTGGTGACTGATTTCTCAGCGCGGTCACAACTGGGGCACCGGCAGGATTAAGGCGCCGGCGGCTGGATGACGCTGCCCGTAGTGAGGGTGTGTGTGTGTGTGAGCAGGGCCTGCAGGCTGGGGCTGTATCAGCTTACTCTGTTGGTGCAGATATTGGCTTAAATACTTACAGCTCGATCATAAACTAATTGCCAATTAAGCTGAAAAGGGGAGATGAAGGCACGTCTGGGCAGGGATGGGGTGAGGAGCGGGTGGGACGTGCCAAGGAGCCCCCAGCTGTGCCCAGCTGTGCTCCCGGTGCCCACGTGCCCAGCTGTGCTCCTTGCCCGGTGCCATTCCCTGCTGCAACCCCTCACCAAACAACCTGGCACCATCAAAGCCAGCCAGCACCGTTGGCACGTGTTTGTTTCCAGTGGCATCCTTCAAATTTCAGGATGGCTCCTACCCCACTGCTCCCCACAGCAGCCCCGACTAAAATAACGTCGGGACACAAATTCCTGCTTAACTTACACCTGCTGCCCTCCTGTCCTTGTTTGTCTCACTGCTTCACGCAGATTATCGCGCTTAATTTCATAATAGCCCTGAGCTAGTTTAAATACTTAATTTAGGTCACTTCTAGTCTCCTATGTGGGTTAAATAATCTCTCCTTAACTGGCCTTGGACATAAATCCCTCCTGTCCACCTCCTGCACATCGCTCCCAGCACCTTCCCAGCTTCTGCCCCGCAGAAAATCCTGATGGGGAATGTTTTCCAGGGAAATAAAAGTAGTGCTGAGGATGCGAAGCTTTGTAAATGGGAGGCAAAAAAGTTATCAGAATGGTTTTGAAAAGAAAGGTGAAGAATATTTTGAACTGTTGAAACATTTAAGTTTTTAAAGTCCTAAATTACTTAAGGGAGACCTTTAATTTTTATTTGAAAATTTTAAGCACTTAACGGCTAAAAATCTAAATATGGTTCATTTTTCATTTCAGAAAACCTGTCCTCCACTTTCCTATTAGGTGCGTTTCTCTTAATTGCATTTGCATTTCCCTGAAACGATTCCTCCTCCAATTCTTCCCACTTGCCTGCAAACCAAAGAATTCATTATTCATTCAGCTCCCTGATTTGTTTCTTCTGGAGAGGCACTCTGCACCACAACATTCAAACCCAGGCTTCTGCTTACCCAAAACTCCAGGCTCTTTGATATCCAACCACCTCCAGCTTTGTTAAATACGGAGCCCTCTCCTGCCATCAATCTTGCAGCAGAAATCTCCGCTGAGCTCTGCCTTTGCTGCTGACACCTCACAGACATTTGTTCATGTACATACACGTGTACATACAGATGTACACACACTCTATATATGCTTTTTTATTGATAGCCCAAGGTGACCCAGACTGGGTTCTATGCCAAATAATTCACACCCAGCTCCTTCTCAGAGCAGAATTCTGGGGTACTGGGGGGTTAAGGGGGGAGTTCACAGCGAGCATTGGTGATTTTGAAGAGTCTTTTTTTATTTCCTTTCCAGCTGCCATGCTAACGAACCTCATGGGGGGAAACCATGCCAGAGGAAGAGGCAAAATGAGGCTGCTGAAGTCAGAGGAAGAAAATATAAGACTCTTTGACAGGACAGAAAATGAGGCACAATTAGGGAAGACTTATTGCCTGGAAAATGATAATGGATAGGAAATAACCGTATTTTTTTTTTCCTAGTGACATCCACAAGGATCATGCACCAAGGTGTTAAATGCCAGCATTTCAGTCAGGGTTTTACTTACTGCCAAAGGCTGAGCCTGCAGCTGCACCTGGAAAAAACAAGAGGAAGCCCAGTCACTGGAAGCAGGACACCACCAGAAGATCACACAGACACACAACATGGGACTGAACAGCAGCTAATTAGTGGGGGCTTGCTCACAGGCACATCAGTTTGCTGCTACAGCTTAAAAGCTGCTTTTGTCAAAGCACAGAAACAGCAGACAACGCTGCCTGGGCTCCTGGCATCTCAAGCCTTTCACCTGGGGAAGGAAAACCAGCGTGGTCCTTGCTGATGGGTTTTTTTTCTGTTAACCATTTCCTTGGGCTGCTGCGAAAGCCCAGCAAAGGACAAGCACACAGGAGCACTGGGCTAAGGACAAGGGTCTGAACAGGGGACTAAAGAACCACAGAATCACAGAATGAACCAGGTTGGAAAAGACCTTCAAGATCTTCTAGTCCAACCTATGACCTAACACCTCCTCGTCAACTAAACCATGGCACTGAGTGCCACGTCCAGTCTTCTTTTAAACACATCCATGGGCCTCCCTGATGTAACACATGGGTGAATCATGGAAAGTCTCAGCTCTGTGTGAATGTAAAGCACAGTGGTGGAAGAGGAAGGACTACCAAGAGCAGAGGGCTTCAGAGAGCTGCCCCTGGGGCAGAGGAAGAGGATGTTGGTGTGGGGAGGAGGAAGGAGCAGAGAGAGTTGGGGTGGGGAGGAGGAAGAAGACTGAATGACAGATGGGAGGAGAGATGAATGGGAGAAGGAAGAGCAGAGGAGAAAGAGAAATAGGAAGAGACACAAGGAATGGAGGGGAGGGAAGGAGAGAGAACAGCATGTCTGTGCCTGTCAACACCAGAAACTCTCCCAGGCTCCTTTGAAGCAATGCAGCCGCTTGGTGGGAGCTGACAAGCTCGTTCCCTTTCAAAGAACCTGCTCGTCTACCAGCCCTGGCACACACAAAACATTCCCGTCACGGCCTTCGGAGCCTGGATTTCAGCTTTGATCATCTTAAAGCACATAAATCTTTCAAAAAATTTGGGAGGAGGGAGAGAAAAATTCTCTTTGGTAATGCTCAAAGCTGCTGCTTTGAAAGGCCGGAGTGGCTACTGTGGCTTCGTGACATTTAAACAAGTTTGCTAATGTGGAGTGGACAGGAACCCAGGAGGAACCGGCCCATCTGTGACACCTCCTGCCCCAATTCCCCGCTCAGAGGATGATGGGGATGCATCCTTCATCTCACTGCTGTCAGAGCTGCGTTCCAGCAGCAGCCTGAGGAGGCTGGGGCTGCGCACGGGGACCGCAGCTTGCAGCTCTTCCCAGGAATGCCAGCGAGCACAGACAGGATCCAGGGAGCAGCCAACACTCCTGCAGCTGAGCAGAGCCAGCACACAGCCCCTGGACTGCTCGGCAGCCAGAGCTCTGCTGTGCTGAATAACGCCTTCATCAAAGGACAATAATCGGCATTGCCCTGAAGCCGTGGGTGTGTCTTGGCCTAAGGTCATCATCCTTGCTCTTGAGCAGCATTCAGATTGATCACTCCTCTGCCAGCAGCCAACACATCACCTCTGCACCCACCAGATCCTCCTTCATTTCCCTGTGCAGAACCCACTTCCCTTTGGAAAGCTGAGCATCCTGATTCGAGCTGGAGAAGGACCAGATGAGCACCTGCTCCCACCCGTGGGTGTCGTTGTGCAGCTCAGGGCAGGGCTGGCTCCCTGCAGGTTACTTACATGCATTGGGGGACCCGTTGGGGAGAGGCAGGTAGGACCCTGCTCGCCAGGACCTGGAGCGAAAGTTCTTCTTGCACTTGCCACAGTCCTGGCCCGTGGTGTTGTGCTCACACTCACACTGGAGGCTGCCCTCTTTGAAGGTGCACAGGTTGGCGTGGAGGTTGCATTTACACCTGGAGGAAGAAGACAGGGAAGAGTTGTCAGGTGTTACTGCTGCTCCTCCAGCACGGTGCTGAAAATGTGCTGAGGCCGGGCTGGGCACCCCTTCCCTGCTCCTCCTGCAGGTTTTTCCTCACTGAACTCAGCAGTTTTCCCCAGGTATCTGGGGCTGGGGTTCAATGTCCACCTCCTCACCCAGGGCAGATCTGCAGCCTCTGGTCCAAGAAGAGACACTTCACTCCTCTGACTGAGGAGTACAGACTGTTTAATGGCAGGTCAACATCTCCAGCTGAGACACCAGGAAGGAGTCACTCACATGTCAGGCTGTTACACCAATCTGGGCAATTACCTCAGGTGGAGGCTTTTACTTGGAGGCAGTCTCTGGCTTTGGATGGAGGAGCTGGGCTAACCTGGTGGCACCCAGCCCTCGCCCCCTGTGCCAAAGCCAAGAGCATTTTCTCTGATGGTGTGAGGCTGCCCAGCACAAACCCTTTTCCCTACGTGCAGCACAGCCCCAGCCTGCTGTGACCAAAATAACACAGACAACAAACCACCACCAGAATCCACCAGTTAGTCCCCGCCTCATCAGAGAAGGCAACAGCTAAAAACGCTATTCAGCAATTTGCCAACATTAAGAAACTTTTAATGAGCTGTAGTGCAGTATGCAGGGAATAATTATCTCCGTGCACAATAATTCCTGTTGCTCAGACTCCGGAGGTGACTTGCGCAGAGCGCAGAGGCTGAGCCCATAACTCACTCGTGGCTCTGGTGACTCCTGGGCCCGAGCTGAGGCCATCAGACAGAGACTTTGGGGACCAAAACATCTCATTTCATTCCAGACAGCCGACCCCTAGCACAGCCTGACAGTTTTCCCTGCTTTGTGCAATAATTTACACTCTCAGAAGCAGAAGCATTAGAAAACAGTAACGCTGTGCCTTCTGTGCAGGGGTGGGGAAGTCTGATGGGGCAGTGCTTCCTTTTACAGGGCTCAGGAGATGCAGGGATGAATCTGGCAATCAGGGAGTGAACTGCCTGCAGAGAAGAAGAGGAAACATGGCCTGCTGCTCCTTGTGCTCTGTCTGCACCGGGATAAACAGCCTGGGTCAGGCTGGGAGTCTGAGTGCTGGTGCTGGGCATGCCCCTGCTCCTGCTGCCTCTCCCCTTCTCCCTTGGAGCCCCCAGAGAAGCTCCCCAGCCACCTGCCTGACCCGCTGAGGCCGCCTTTGCTGCGTTCTCCTCACGCATGGCTGGATAAGCTGACCTCATGTATGATTTCTTTTTTCCTCTCCCTCCCCTCCCTGTCCTTAATTCTAGCAAACCCCGCTCAGAGGCTAAGCATAAGCTGGATGAACAATCTCTCTCGCAGTCTTACAACCCTGCCCTGTGTCTGACCAAGCAGAGGAGGGAATTTTGCAGCCTCTAAAAGAGAAGAGAGAAGAAAACGTGGCCCAGGGAGCAGAGGCAGACGCACTCAGCGTGCTCCACTCAAAACCGTGCGTGAGCGAGGGCTGGAGATGCCATGTCACGGCTGAAAGCGCTGACAGCCTCCGAGCACTTGTGCTCTGGGACTGAGCCACCAATCCCAGCATCCAGGGAAGGAAGTGGCTTTGGCTGGTACCTCCAGCCAGCAGGGATGCTGAATTTCAGATGCTGCAGGTCCCCTTTGGCTGTGGTGAGGAAGGATTTGGGCTGAGCTGTCCCAGCCCTCTGGCAGAGGCGCTGCCCAGCCCCGGGGTGCTGCGGAGCCTGGCTCTGAATTATTCAGTGTCCACACAGCGTGGCCTCCTTCTCTCACTTCAAAACCAGCAGACGAGAGCAAAGCAGGCAAGATAGTGGGTTAAAGCAGGTTAAAGCAGGTCAAAGCCTCACCACTGCTGCTCTGGGCCCTGCCTGAGCACAGCAACAGCTTCAGGAGCTGCAGCTCTCCTTCCTCCTCCTCTGAAAGGGGGCGAAGGGATGGGGCAGCTCCAGGGCACAGCCTCAGCATCCAGCCTAGGGCAGGAACAAGGATGGAGGGGACTGTCACACCCCTTGTTTCCCCTGAAGTTTGAGATGAGGTGGAGGGTGGTGCTTGGCTCCAGGGTTTGACCCTGTGAGTCATGGACCAGCCGCAGTGGGGACATGAGCCCTGGGTGGCCCTGAGGCAGTTTTGACCAATATGTGGCACATCCTTGCTCCTGGCAGGAGCCAAGCAGACATTTTAGGGTGCTTCTGGCTCCCAGTGCAGGAGGGTGAGGCCTGTTCACCATTAATTTGGCTCCAGCTACAAATCCTCCTCCACGCAGCGGGACCTGGCCTTGCCAAGGTGTGAGCAGGAGGCAGCCAGAAGTGTCTGCTCCTCCACACACGCTGCTCACTTGCTGCTGGGGAGGGCTGGGAGCCCAGCTCCAGCCCCTGGGACAGCCCCAGCTGCCTCCTGCCCCGTGGGATGGGGACAGGGAAGGGGCTCATGGATGTCCCTCAGCGAGGAGTGATAGAGCACTGCTTTTCCCAGCAGAGACCCTCACTTCCTAATTGGTGTAAACAAGGAAAATGAAGTCCAGAGGAAGCAGAGGCAGGTGTTCACCTTGCCTGCCTCTGTCTGATTTTTCTCACTGCTAGACCCTTTGCCACTGTGCAAAAGTTTTGTTATCCAAAGGATCAGTTTTACCAGGGAATTGCTTTCTGAATTCGACCTTTGAGGATCATCAATCTAAGCGGGGAACTGTAACCCCAGCAGGCTGACCCCACAGCACAGCACTTTGCAGCCCAATCAATCCGGCTGCGTTATTTAACGGTGAACAGCCGAGCACCTGTTTTGGGAAGAGTTTTCTGCATCCTGGCCTTCCTGCAGCTCAGGCTCAGTGGATCAGCTTCAACCCCTTCCTCAGGCTTCTGTGCCTCCTCCCCTGGGCCCACAGCCCAAGGACACGGTGATGGTGTGCGCCTGCCTTTCCCCAGCCAAGGCTCAGCTGGCAGAGACTGGAGTAAATGGCATTAGCCCAGTCCCCTGGGTGGGAGCTGCTGGTCCTGCCCGCCTCTGCTCATCCTCCTCGGCTCCCAGCCATGGCAGGAAGGAGAGGATAGGAAGGAGAGGATGAAGGGAAAGGTTAGGAGCTACTTAGCAATGAGGCTTAAAAATCAGCAGCGGGGCAGACACCTGCGCCGTGTCCTGCAGAAGGCAGCGTGGCCCTGCTCCAGCCCCGCGGCTGCTCCAGCAAAGTGCTGGTTGCAATATGGTCCCTCTGGCTCTGGAGGAGATCTGGGAGTGTTCCTCCTCTCTGACTCACGGGTCAAGGCTGTGCTGACAGTGCTGTTTCTCGGTGGGAATTCAGAGCCCGTGGAGGGTCAGCAGCCCCAGCAGGACCCGCAGCACCCTCGGGCACCAGGGACACCCATCCTGTGCCAGGCTGGCAGGAGGTCACACCACTGCACTTGGCATTAAACAAAAACCGCCTCACACTGTTCCCAGCAGGAGCGGTGGGAGCAATGTGTGCCCCGAGATGTCACAGTTTGCACAAAGGGGCATTTATGAGTTTATTTTAGTGCAGGTCATTCAGCTTTCCTCAGAGTGGTGCAGTGTGGTTCTGATGCTGCCAATGCCTCCACCAGGGAACATCACGGAGCTTGGAGCGCCAAGGAAAGTTTACAAGAAAGTGTCCTTTTTTTTCCCCCTTTCTTCTCCTCTTTATTTTTTTTTTCAGCCATAAAGAACACTTTTCTGTAATTCTCCACGTCAGCATCCTGGAGGTCACAGCAGTGAGCTGCTGGAGAGGTGTCTGATGCCAAGCCCACGTGTGAGGGAAGGAGATGCCCACACACAGGAGTGCAGCAAGCCTGCAGCAAACCTCCCTCTGTGCTGGGAGTGGGAAAACAGCCCCTTTCCCTGAGCTTTCATTAATAATGACTTCTGAAGTAATTTCAAAAAGCCATCCCAGCCTTTTGTTTTCCTTCCAAGGATTCTTACTTTTTTTTACAACCCCGCTTGCAGAGCAGGGAAGCGAGGCAGAGACAGGCAAAGAGCATGGCCTCATCCCTCTCCCTTCCTGCAGGGATGGGGCAGCCTTGGGGGGCTGGCACCCCTCAGGCCCAATGCAGTGACACTGCTGTGCTGGCTAGGGCTGGAGTGGGGACCGGCAGAGCTGCTCCATCCCCCTGTGCCTGTTACCCAGCTCCCGTGAGACAACACTGACTGCCCTGAGCTCCTTAAAAACTCCTGGACATGGAGCAGCAGAAGGCCACCACCTCTCCAGCAAGCCTCATTCCATGGCAGCCTGTGCGCTCCTCTCCATGAGGATGCTCTGCATGGCCATAGGGATACCCTGGAGACTGCTGGTCCCATCCTGCTGGCTTCTGAGCCATCACACTCCTGCCTTTCCCTCCATGGGCTTGGCTTTGCCCCCCTGCTCTCTTCCTGCTGGCGGAGAGGCAGCTCGGGAGAGCCGCTAATGACTGCCGGCCGGAGGAAGGCTTATCAGAGCTTTCCCCTGAATTGTTTGCTCTCACTGTAATTGATGAGCCTTTAATGAGTCTCACGGGACGATGTGTTTGAAGGGAGCTCTTTCCTCTCGGTCCCCAAGGAAAAGGATGTTTCAACTGATCTGGGCTCTCGGGGAAACATGAATAACTCTTCTCCATCTCTCTATTGTCATCCCCAGCCGCTGCTCGCAGCACGCTCCGGCAGCCGCCTGGCCATCACTTACCCACTTCTACCTGCTCTTTTGCAACTGTTTTGGCAGCTCAGCAAAAGCAGGGAGCAAATCTTTTGGGCAAAGCATAACGGGTGCTGAGCTTGGATTGTTTCTGGCCCATCTGTGCGTGTGGAAGCAGGTAAAAATAGCTTCTAATGGCTGGGCCATGGAAGAAGCACAGTCCCTTTGTGGAGAGTGTTTATATCAGGATTTGCCTGGCTGGGAGATTGCTCTGGCAGGGGTTTGCTGTTGCCAGTCCTGGAGCAGGGCTCAAAGAGATGAAGAAGGCGGTGGTGGCTCATCCCAGGAGCTGGGCTTGGAGTTTCCCTGAGGTCCAGGGGCTGAAGGAGAGGAAAAGCCATTTTAACGTGTTGGTTTTTTCAGCTTGAACCAGGGTGAGAGGCTTCTGGCTTTCACTGCTTTGTGCAGAGCCAAAGAACTGAAAAAAACCCCCGAGTTATGTCAGAGGGTTGTGACTGGGTTGTTTGCCTTGTGGGTTTTTACTTTTGGTTGTGTGGTAGGGACGGGTGAGTCCTCCCAGCAGGAAGGAACCCTCCTCGCTGCCCTCCGAAATGATTTGAGGTTTGGGTTACAAAGATGAGACAATTTAAAAGATGCCAAAGTGGAGAGCATGCTAGCTGGCTGTTCCCATCCGAGAGGCTATTTATTCTAAATAAGTTGACACTCACCAGCTGTCAAGATCCTGCTGACTGGTGAAACATTATTTATATTCAAAGCTGTCTTAAAAAGCAAACACAAAACCAAACTTCCCCATTAGGGGGTCGGCCAGCAGAAGGGAGGAAGGGTGAAGAGGACATCACACGGATATGTGAACATAAATATTTGCAGAGTAATGTGTATAAATGCTCTTGGTCTTTCTCCTGGAATGCAATAATGCCTGCAATTGAGTTCATTGGCCAAATTGAATTTGGGCTCCTGTAGAAGTCTCTTTATATTAAGTGCTTTAACATACATCATCTTCTCAGTCTATCGATGAAATTCTATTATCTGCTCAGGGCCGGACACGACTCGGCAACAAAAACGGAGGGGGAATAAAACCCTTCACAAACCGAAGGCAGGAGCAGGTAATAGGACCTTGGGCATCTGTCTCTGGCTATCGACAAAGTGTCAGCAGCGTCTGGGGGAGGGAGGAGCTCTCCGGGTCTCTCACTAACTCCCTCCCTCCCGCTCAGAGAGTTTCCTCCCCACCTCGCTGCAGCGGGAGTAGAAACATTTGCAGGACTCCAGCAGCAAACAGTTGCTGCACGTTAACTTAATTTAACTACATGACCAAGAGGAAGATTTTGCTCCAACTCCAGCTAATTCCAGGCCGGAGGAATGCCAGGGAAGCTCAGCTCAGCTCCCGGGGGCTGCCCAGCATGGAGTCGAGGATGGGCCGAGGAACACGGTGCTCTGCTGGCACAGACTTGGCTGTCCTTGGCACGAGGATGCTGCTGCCTCCTGGGACCCGAGTTCTGTCTGCCAGGAGCTGCAGGGGAAGGAGCAGGGACGGGCACAGGCAGTGCTTGCCCTGGTTTTCGTGGTCATCCCAAAACTGCCAGGTGTGGGCAGCAGCTGGCTGAGGGCTGCAGGGGCGTTGGGCTTGTTCTTGAGGGTTGTTTGGATGAGTCTGTGGCTATTTGGGGAGTGATGCCCCAGCACTGGGATTGTGCTCTCACAGATCATCCACCCCAGGCCCTGCCTGTTCCCCTTTGCTGCAGGTCCCACCCTGCTCCTCAGGGAGAGCTGTTCACCAGCCACCACACAAAAACTCGGACCTTCAACAAGAGACTCTTCCGCGGACCAAACCTCTTCTCCAATTTAAAGACAGCTTTGTTGGAGGAGTCAAGATCAGCTGGAAGGTCTCCCACAACAGAGCCAGAAGAAGGAATGTCCAACCAGGGCAAAGCAGCTCAGGGGCAGCCGGGATGTGCTTTGTGCTGGCAGCCCTGGTTCGAGCTGAGCTACAGCCCCAGGGGAAGTGCACTGAGCTGCCTTCATTGAGAGGAGGAGGCAGTGACCAGGAATTCATTCATCTTTAACAGCAATGCAGCAGCAATCATCTCCACCTCTCAAAACTCACCACAGATGCAGAAAAAGATATCCCCTGCATGTGGGTACCACTGACCATTTCCAGCCCCAGTTATTGCAGGAGATGCTTTTTGGGGTGGCCTTGGTCCTCCAGGTCTGGAGTGCCTGATCCTGGCTGTTGGCACCAAAGTTGTTCTGCTCCACTAGCACAAACTCTCCAAGTCATGTGGAGAGAAAATCCTCCTGGAGAGCATCCATGCACAGCACTGAGAACACACCAGGGCAAGAAGCAGGGGAGCACAAAGGGCCTTTCCCTTCTTCAGTTTGTTGGTGTAAGCAAAGCAGCAGCCAAGGAAAGCCTAAGGAAAGCAATTGGTGAAGTGAGGAAAGGAAACGTCACTTCAAAACTGGAAACCTCCTCTTGTTGGTGCCTCTTTGGCCTGAGCACAGCCAGAGGGGAGGCTCTGCTCCATGGAGCTGCTCAGTGATGAGGGATGCTCCCTCCTCCTGCCTTCCTCCAGGGACTGCTCATCGCCAGCAGGATAGACAGACAGACAGACAGACAGTGCATGCACTGGGGCAGGGCAGGACAGAGGGGAGAAATCCTAATAACCAGCCTAAAATTGATTCACTTCTGCTCAATCTGATTTCTCCTAACTGGATCCACATGTCCCGGCCATGGCACATTAACTTCAATTACAGTTTATTAATGTCTCCGTGATGGAGCGTGCCCTGCTGAGCGCGGCAGTGACTGACGTTATGAAGGGGAAGAAATTACTCCAGAGAGACCCAGCGTGGAATGGAAGCAGAACCAGTGGCTCTCACCACAGCCCTGGCAGCCAGGGAAAGCTCATTCACCCGTGCCCAAGCTCACTGCTGCACCGAGGAGAAAATTAAGCAGTGAATAGAGAGATCTGTGGGGAAAAGTCCTTCCACTTCCCTTCCCCACCCTGCCTGGCACAGCACACAGGCCAAGGGCTTGCTTGTGTCTATTCCTGTCCTGACTCTTCTGCATCTCCAGTTACACTGAAGATCAATAGGGGCAGGATGGAAGAAGAAAGGGAAAAAAAAAAAAAAGGAAAAAGAAAAGAAAAAGATACCAAGAAGAAAGGGAGTAAAAATAAACTGTCAGCCGTGAAGGGAGAGATGGACCTGGCTGAAACTGTAGGAGGAGATGCAGAGGAGACCCTGAGGGACCAGCCCACTGTACCAACACCCAGGAATGAAGCAGTGACCCCCAGGATTCACCAGATCCTCAGGCCTACAGGACATGAGAAGGCAGAAAACTCTTTCCCCTTGTCCCCATGTCCTTTGCTCTGTCTCTTTCTGCTTTTCCCAAAAGCTCTGGGAGGTTGTGGTGAGGGGTTTTCTTTGGAGTCAAGGATGGGGTGTGCTTGGATGGGGGCCAGGAGTACCTGGACTGAGGGATCACAGAAAACTTTCTGAACCCACCAGATAAGGCTGCACCACAAGAAACCACCCGGGCTCATTGTCTGCTCTGAGGGCAAAGTGTTTTGCTCTTCCCTTGACCGTGAACATCAGCTGGAAAAGAGCTGCCAAGTGCCTCATCACCCTGTGGGCACTGCCAAAATCCCGGTGTGGTACAGGGACACAGGCAATGCCACACACTGAGGGCACACACTGATCCACACTGTGACCAGGCACGGCTCCCTCAGCCTCTCGGGGCTGCTCACTCTGCTCTCCAGGTGGAATTTTCCCTTACTCTCTCTCCAGGTGGGATTTTCCCTTACTCTCTCTCCAGGTGGGATTTCCTGGCTGCGTTTTGCCCTCGACCCCTCATTTCTTCACAATCATTTTCTCTTTTGTTTCCGTGCCCACTGAAGTGGATCCCAAACACCGCCTCAGTTTTATCTAGGCACTTTCCTGCTGTTCCTCCAACATATCCTGGAAGAGGCAGTGTGCGTCCATCCCCATCCCTGCCCACCCTTCCTCCCCCCTTCCCTGCACAGTGCTCCTGTCAGGTTCACATTGATTTCTCCTCTCTTCCTCTCAATAACCCATCCCTTGTTGAGCCATACACTAGATTTAATTTGGTTTTAGTCCCTGCACTGTAACTGGCTTTGCTTACAGCTGGAATTGGATTGCTTTTCAGTGCAAAAACCTGCTTGCTGGGACTGGAATAATCACAGGAACAGAGTTAATTCACAGGGAGCTTCTCCATCTCATACACCACTTATCCACAGCTCCTCAGCTTCTCACCTTCCCTGCCCTGTGCCCATGGGGGCTGCAAGAGTCAGCACAGGACATGCACTGACCTCCTCCCTGTCCAGGATGAGTGTCCCTCTCTCCTGGGAACCAGCCCAGCAAGCTGGAGCGGCGCAAAGCTGCATCTTCCCATAGCTCAGAACTTGGGAGTTCGGGCTGATAAAAGCAGATTTCAGAGTTTTCTCTGTTCCCAGCCAAGGAAATGCCCTCTGCTCGCAGCGGCCCTGCTGCACTGGAGGAGGCGGCCGGGCAGGTTTTGGCGAGCGGAGCCGAGGGGGAAGCGGCGGAGCAGGAGCCGCTGCAGCAGCCGCGGGCAGGCGGCCACGCCGGCACGGCGCCAGCGCCGGGAGAGGCCGGCGGGGATCAGCCAACAAAACCCCGACCTGGCTCGTGTTGGCCTCGGCTAAAAAGCAGCATTGCAGCTTCCACAGGGCGTTCGCAGCCCGGCCATCCTCCCGCCTCCAGCTGCCCTCGGGGCGGCTGTGGAATTTTGGATGTGGGATTTTGGATGTCTTTCGTGGAGGTCGCGGCTCCTCCAGCCCTGGTGTGTTTGAAAGGGGTTTTTTTCTCTCCTTCCCTAGCTGCCTCTTCTCACAGAATTTGTAGGGATTTTCTGTCTTGAACCAATCTCTGCTGCTATGAAAGGGTATTAAATTTGGCTGGTGAATCCAAAAGCTGATGGGGGGCTGGGGAGGGGGGAGGAGGACAACTGAGAGCAAGGTGCTGGTTCAGGGAGAATCCCACCAGCATGGCCTGAAGTCCAAAGTACTCAACAACAAATCCTGCCCAAGGCAGGCAGGAAAGGTAAATGGCTCAGAGGAGGAAGGTGTTCACGGGACACCAAGAGCATTTTGATGCTTTGAAGCATCAAGTGTCCCCAGGCTGCTGCGGGAGCAGTAACAAGCCCTTGGTTACCTGTGCTGATCTCCACACTTGGAAGCCAAAGCTCATTGCACAAGCACTGACATCAAACATTTAGTCCTAATTTACCAGACACACGTGGAGGTGCTCTCTTGCTCCTCTGCCCAGATGTCTGAGCCCCCCTGGGCTCCTCCCTGAGCAATCCCCACTGTGGGCACCCCAAAATGCCCCCAGCCCCGCTGGGAGCCACAGCTGCTCATCCCAGACAGGCACCACGCCATGAGAAAGACCCTGACCACTGCCTCCTGCCTGCCCTGGCGGGTGGAAAGGGTTCTCCCTTCCCTCACTGCAGCTTCCTTCCCCTTGGAGCCTGTTCAAAGCCAGCCTCAGTGGCACCTGCAAACATTTCTACTTGCAAGTCTCAGAAGCGAAGGGTTTGGAACCGATACAAACGGCTCCTCTGTCGCTGTGGTGATGCTTGTTAGCATGGGGTGGGTGATGGGGAGATTCTTCCCCTCTCGCCTCTAAGTCTCACACAAGCTGGATGGGAAATCAGCCATCTCGGCACTTTTCCACCTTACTTTGCTTTTTCGGTTGATGTCATAACGTAACATATGGCATCGTACAGAGAAATGAGAAACAAAACCCAGGAGAAACAAACCCCCCTCCTGTTTCCTCTGCCCCAGATCTGTTGAGGGGTTTACCCTCACCCCAAACTTCATCTGCCAGGGCTGGGGCTGCTCAGGGTGTGCAGGACTGACTGGGGATGACCCACCCTGCTTGCACTGGCAGTGAGCTGGAGTTTAACGGAGCGAGCTTCATTCCACACCCCATATCCACCAGCATCACCCCTGAGACATCTGGGCAAAGGCTGGCTGTGTTTGCACAGCTGGGACAGGCTATTGAAGGGAACTCAGACCCTGAGTGTCCATCCAAGCCGTGTCCCAGCTCCCCCAGCACCAGCTGCAGGAGGACACAGCCTTGGAGGTGCCCCTGGCGTTCCCTGCAAGGACACATCTGCTGCCCTGCCTGGGGAGAAGGGGTGTCAGAGGCAGGAATGATTCTCTCTCGGTCGGCAGAAACGCTGAGTTCAGTTTTCTAGCATGAACCCTCTTCTCATCCCTCCGAGAAGAGACGCCCGAAGAAACACAGCGGCCGTTACCTGCCGGTGACTTCGATGTTGGAGACGGCATAGAAGTACTTGTACAAGTTCTCCCTCTGCACGTAGGTGCCCCCCAGGGCGGGTCTCAGCAGCCTCATGCGCAGGTCGGTCACGGTGAAGAAGTCCTTGAGCCCTTTGGCGCTCTCCAGCCGGGTGTACAAGTTATCCATGTTCTTGAGGTCGGGGCCGGCGAAGATGGCGAAGCGGTCCCGCACCTCGAACCGGACGGTTTTCTCTTTCTTGGAGCCCGCCCAGCGGGAATACTCCTCGGTGCAGAGGACCCTGTTGGCACTGGTGGTGGAGAGGTCCCGGACCCTCCGTGCTGGCATGCTGAAGGCCTCCATGCAGTCGTCTGCGTAATACTGGTACGGGTGCCAAGTCCTCCCGTTGTCCAGAGACTTCTCCAGCATCATGATGGTGGGGCGCCCGTACTCGAAGGTGATGACGATGTCGTCGGTCAGCTCGATGCTCTTGTTCCAGGACAGGGTGATGTTGGCCAGCAGCGGCTCCGGGTACCGGCGCCACGTCACGCTCTGCCAGTAGGTGGCCAGCCCCTCGTCCTCGCTGTCGAACATCAGCCTGGGCGGGTGGGCCAGGTCGGGGTTGGAGGCGTCGCACTCGTCGCTGCACAGGTACGGGTTCTCCTGGAACAACAACAACGGTCACCAGAGAGGAAAGCAAAGCCTGGGCACGGCCTGGGCAGCGTGAGCACACGGGCCCTGGGTCTGGCTGCTTGCGTCCAGCGTTAACTGCTGGGCTGAGCTGGAGGGGGCCTGCCTCTGGAGGATGGATTCTGGTTCTGAGAACGGCTTTAAGGCAGAAAGATGCGGCTTTGCCTCAGCCGTAAGAACGGCTGAGCTGTTTCCTTTGAAAGGCCCTTTGGGAAAGGGCTTTTCGATTTGGCACGGGGGCAATTTTCATAGAAAGCTCCTTCCCTGAGATGGTCTCTGAGAAACCTGGGTGAAGCTTGGCCGATTTACAAGGCTACGGAAAGCTGTGCTCATCCCTGCTGCCTTGGAGGAACTGAATGGCTGAAACCCCCCGAGCACACCCCTGCCTCTCCTTTCCTGGGGAACACACCATCCTCCCAGTGCCTCTGGGCACAGCTAGGGGAGGGAAACCCAATCTCTCCAGCTCCAAGCTGGGAGACAACTCAGCAGTAGCATAGATAGATAGATAGATAGATAGGGCAGAGATCTGTGCTCCTGGCGCCTTGGTCCTCACCTACCCACAGGGAACAGGGTGGAAGGATGGCTCATCCCATCCAGGTGGCAGTGTCCATGGCCTGCAGGCCTGAGCAGTGGGAGAGAACGTCCAGCCATCCCCTTTTGCCCACAAGTGCCAGTGCACGGCCAGGCTGGTGTGTTTAGCAGGGACACACCTCCTCATCCACACAGGCTGAGCTGCACTAGGACACGGTGTCGAGGTCACGCACCGCATGTTGAAGTTTTGGGGGTGGGCAGCTGTGCCAATGCGTTTATTGCTCACCCAATATGTTTGTTGAAGCCCAGCATCACTGCCTTGCAGCCTCTGCTCCAGGAGTGAGCATGTGGGTCACACCTGCCTGGGGGATTGTGCAGGGCTGTGTTCTAGTGGGTACAGAGCACAAGCGACTCTGCAACACACCGCAAATCCTTTTTTTTTTGCATATGAAGCATCTCTTCGCTGTCACTTTGCCTCCCTCTCAGAATCGAAATCCAAAGGATTGGGGAGGGAGAGGGGTTGGTATGACAGCGGGCTCTGCTGCTGTGGGACCCTTCTCAGGAAGGCACCTGGCAGAGGAGGAGGAGGAGGTGATAAAGCAGCTGGAGCAGCTCAGAGCTGCTGGCTGGAGGTGAGGAGCCCGCTGGGGTGTGAGGTCTGGCTCTCCAGAGCACAGCAGCTTCCAAGGTAAGACCGAGCTGGGTGTTGTGCTTTGGTTTGTGGGTGCTTTGTGCGTGGTTGGAAGCCACGGGGAGATGCTGTGTGTGGGGATCAGCGTGTTCCTGCCTGGCCCTGGGGTCTTCCTGCAGTGCCAGGGCTGTGCCAGGGTGCAGGGAGCTGATACTGGTACCTGGAGGCTCCAAAAACTGAGGCTCTGAGCAGGTTGGTTTTATCTCTGGCTGCTGCGGGGTCCATGTCTTGCTTTGACCTAGGGAACTGTTGGAGTCTGAGTGCCTGTGAGCTGATTTTAGGGTGCCCTGTGCATACCCAGGCACAGCAGAGGAGGGGATCTGGCTTGCACAAGTGGCTGCTCTCGGGTGCAAAGTCGGGCTGTGCTTTGAACATGGAAACCTCTGAGTAACACAACGTGCTTTGGAAAATCTGGGCTCTGCCACCTCCAGCCAAGCAGCCAAGAGTCTTGGAAACCACGCAGAGCTTCTCCACTCGGTGTCTATAAAATGGGCCTTTGGTACCTCCTCAGAGCTCAGAGATGGCAACTGTTTGCAGAGTCATTGGAGGCCGCAGCACCCAGGAGGCCTGAAAAACTCCTGAGGACACAAATAACTGTGTGTCTGCAGCGGCGTGTGAGCAGCACAGTGTAAATAAGGCAGGAGGCTGCTCTGTCAGCACAGGGGGAAAACAAACCAAAGAGTGGCTGATCTGTAGGTGAGCACCAGGCTCCTGTGCAGGGGAGGCAGCCCTGGGGACACGAGGGGACTCCTGGAAACACAGCACACGTTGGGGTTGTGTTTGTGTGCACGAGGCTGCCAGGGAAAGCAGCACATGGTAAAACAGGTCAAAACTCAAACTGTTTTCAACCCAGTCTTGCTCTGACACAGCCCTGCCTGGTGGTGAAGCTGCAAATGCCACGCTGGGGAGTTTGTTCCTCCTGTCACAGCCTCAGCTTGGGCCGTGGGTGGCTTTTGCCACCTCAGTGTGTGCTGGAAGGAAAGGCTGGGACAGGGGCTGCTGAGCTCCAGTGTGGTGCCCACCCTGCAGCAGGGAGCTCGGGCACAAAGGAGTGCTTGGGTTGATGTTTTAAAAGCAAATAGCTGGATAGTTTATTCAGTATTTTATTTAGTTTGCAGCTGTGATAGCTGAGCCAGGGGAATCAGTGGAATGCTCAGGCTTGCTTGGGAGGGTGAGGTCGAGGGGTGAGGGCACCCCACAACCCCCTCCAAGAGGGGGAGATGCCAGCTGGGCTGTGGTGGGGCTCTGAGCCACGCTGGGGGGTCCTCTCCTGCCACAACAAGCTGTTCTGGAGTCGGGATTGAAAAACCCTGAGATATTGACATATTTAATATGCTCTCCTGACTCGTCACGTTCAGAGGAATTGTTTACCTCTGCTAATGAGACACAGCTTCCTGCTCGGGGGATTGATCTGCCTCTCAGCGGAGCTTTATGGTGGTGGCTGAGGGAAAAGGCAGAAAAATCCCCCTCAGCTGAAGTGCTGGGGGCTCTGAGCGTGTTCCCTGCGCTGAGGCAACATATTGTGTTGCAGTATGGTCCTCCTGTCAGGGTGGCCATGCAGATGGCTTAATAGGACAGTCCTGAAAAGACCATCCCGGAGGTCCATTTTTGCCACTTGTCTGAAGGAGGGTGCAGCAGGTGGAGAATTGGCTTGGGATGGAAAACTCCCTGACAAGCCTGCTTTGCTGCTCTGTCTGAGCAGAGTCTGTGTCTCAGAGCTGTCCTGGCGAGAGAGCTCTTGCCATGAGCTTTCCTTTCCTTGTGAGCAGCAGCCGCAGCCCTCGAGCAGGTGTGAGATGAATCTCACTGAGTATTTGCCACTTGCATGGCCACAGTGGCCACCTCCAGGGCTGTGGGTGATGCTCCTGTCGGTGCTTTCTTTGGAGTGGCCAAATGAAACAAAGAAAGGGGCTCTGTGATGAAACCACAATAAGGAAACATTACCCAGCCTAGAAAAGGCTGGCCAGGATGGGAGGCGGGACAGATTTCCCTGGAGCAGGGAGGGAAGCAGCTGAGGCTGATCAAGCATGATCCCCCTCACCATGTCCCGTCTGGAGGAACAGGGACAGCCAGGCACGTCCCTGGCAGGGTTGGGAACAGGGAGAAGTGGAGTGAAAACTCTGTCTGTCTGCCATATGCTCATCCCAGGGAATGGAGGGGCACAACCCCCGATGGCTCCCGTGCATCCCAACCTCAGCATGCTCAGCTCAGCAGGCAGCACCCCCAGAGATCTCCTGAACCACCCTGAGGCTCTGGGGAGGCAAAAGGCTCGGGAGGTGCACGGTTGTAACAGAGCAAACTCAAAAATAACCTCCAAGTGACAGCGCTGCAAGGTGGGGGAGAGCCTCAAAAGCCGCTGAGTGAGTCACATCACTACGGCTTCCTCTGCTCAAATGAAGTGTTCCTTTTTGGGGTTAGGTTTATTGAATTGTCCTTCCTCTGCGGGATGCTCGATGCCTTTTCTGCTGGGGGGGGTGGTTTGGAGTCAGCCAGGAGGGCAGGGGGGAGCGGAAACAGATGGCCACATTTTGGCTGCTCCGTTGGTCCTGGTAAGATCAGATATAGCACTATTGAAACAATTCCAGGTATTATTTTTGAGTCTGGTTTCCTCCTCCAAGCCGTGTGTCCTCCAAAGAATCTGTCCAAAGTCTCGGGATATTTAAGTCTTCAATCTAAAAGTCAGGATGCATTAGCCAGGCAAACTTGGTCTCAGTGAGCTTAAAATAAACCAGTTCACTTTGAGTCTCACGCTATTAAATCAGTCGTGAGTGTCCTCACAGCAACTAAACATTGCAGATTTCAGGCTCTCCAGCTCTTCTGGTTGTGCACTTTTTGGGCTTGTACCAAAGAGTGTTGCAGCCTTGCTTAGCCCCAGCTCAGCCCAAAAGGGCAAATCTCCAGGGGACAAACTGTGGGAGCCTCGTGGAGGACACGGTGTCCTAAAAAATCGTGTGATGGTAAGGCCGCGCCTCTGTGAGCCAAACCATAGAATGGTTTGAGTTGGAAGGGACCTGTAAAGATCATCTATTCCAACTCCTCGGCCATGGGCAAGGACAACTTCAGCCAGGTCAGGCTGCTCAAAGCCCTGTCCAGCCTGACCTTGAATGTTCCCACGGATGAGACGTCCATCACCTTTGAGGTTTCACCATGCCAGTATTTTATCACACTCATTACTAAAGTTTTCTTCCCTCCAGCTAGTCTGAATGTGCTCTCTTTTACTTTAAAGCCATTATCCCTTGTCCTAACGCTACAGTTCATAATAAAGAGCCCTCCACATCTTTCCTCTAGACCCTCTTCACATCCTGGGACTCTGAATCCCCCTTGGTAGGGCTGCTCCCAATCCTTCATGCCCAGTCTGGAGTGATACTGGGGGTTGTCCCGATCCAGGTGCACTCAGGAGGTTCCCATGGGCCCAGTCTTTGGGCTGGAAATGTGTCCCAGCCCTGGTGACTGCTGACCCAGCCCTTGGCTTTTGCCTCCTCTTGGTGCCTGCAATCACTCCTGGGCAGAAATGCTGCAAAAGGGACTTTCTGAAGGTGACACCAGGGACTTGCTCCTTGAGGAGGAAGATTTGTTAAGAAACAAGATATTGCTCTGACAAAGCAGGATGACAGGAATCCAGGATGCTGCAGTGAAGCTGCTCCCCACCTTGCTGGGAAGGGGGGGAATGGGGGAAACCAGCCACAACAAAAGGCCTCAATTTTACAAAGCCCAGATGGTTTTTAGGGCTCTTAATGAGCGCAAAAGTTGCTTTTTCCTTTTTTTTCCCCTAGCAGATAATACCATTTTTAAGCCTCGTAGCATAAAATTATATATTTTCGTAGGTGCAATTGCTTGATTAATCATTAGGCTGTTGAATATTTTAAACAAACCAGACATCTGTTGTGAATGGTGAAAGCTGCACAGAAATAAGACTGCAGCTTTTAGATCTCCATGCCAAAGGGAAGCTGGAAAGCAATTGCAACCACTAGCTGCACAGTGAAAAAAAATAAGAAAAAAAAATAATAATAATATTAAAGGGAAACAAAAAACCAACGAGATTTGAGCAAAGAAAAATGAGTAGGTGATGTGAGTGTTTGTACTGCTCAGCCAAGGATGCTCAGTCACAGCTCTCATACCTGGTGTGATTTGTTTAACGGTGTCTTGGGAACCCCCCCTGAACTTCCTTTGCTTTTGGGGTTCTCTTCTGCTTGATGGAGTTTAATCCAAGGCCTCTGCCAAAACCTAGAGCACCCCGGGACCACTTGTTTTTAATTAGTCTCCTAGTAAGAGGAATGACAAGGTCTCATCAACTTGGATAAGTTTTGGAAAACAAAACTTTGTATTTTTTTAATTGGGGTTGGGGGTGGGGGTAGAAATCCTTGGTGTTTTATTAGGAAGGTTTTTATTAAAGGGGAGAAAGTTAAATGCATTTCTTCAGCACAAAGATCGGGGCTGTTGTGTGGGTTTCTCTTGGGTACTTCTTCTGGAGTGTTTTTTTCCTCTAAGAACTGGCTGTCAAACCCAACCAGACACCTCCCAGACCTGGGGTGTCTCCAGGCTCTCCTCTAAGTGCTGTTGCTGGTTGGGACTGGGGGCTGCTTGATAGATCCCCAAAGAGTCTGTAGAGTCAGAAAAAGCAGGTGACAGCACAGGAACCTCCTTCCCTCCTTCTTGGCACTGCTTGTGACCAAGGAAACCTCAGTCTGAACCTCCACCTCTGCCCTGGAGCCGACAATTCCCTCTGGAGCCCCCACCCCATCCAGCTGTGATGTTTAAGGAGCTCTCAGGAGCATCCCAAAGCCCTTCTGCTTCCCTTGGGGCACCCAAAGCCCTTCTGCTTCCCTCAGGACACCCAAAGCCCTTCTGCTTCCCTTGGGACATCCAAAGCCCTTCTGCTTCCCTTGGGGCACCCAAAGCCCTTCTGCTTCCCTCAGGACACCCATGGCATTGCCTCTGAATTTCTGCTCAAAGGGCAGCAGATGAGGTTCACAAAGTCCCCGTGTCCCCTCGTGCTGGAACTGAGTCCTGAAATTGGTATCAAATTTCCTCCAAATCCTGCAAAAACCCCGGGATCAGCAAATTCTCCATGTGCACCTGATCCCTCCTGCCCTGATGATGTCCCTGCTGTGGAGCAGCGCCACCGCAGGTGTCCTGCAGCCTCCCCTCCCCTGAGCAGCTCATCTGTCACCAGGAGGGCTGGTGGGACATGGGGGTCCCCAGCCTGCAGAGGGGAGCAGGGCCAGCTCACTCCACCCCTGTGGATGTTCTGGAACACAATCCTGCCCAAGTTTTATTTTCCCCTGTCCAGCACCACGTTGGACTCGTTGGCTCCACAGCTGAAATGACCTTCCCAGCACATTTTCTTTCCTGATTTACGCTGGGCTGAGTGCCCCCAGCTCACGCTGGGATTGAACTGTGGGGATTCACTTCCCTTCCATCCCCTGCCCCGGCTTTCCTGACTCTGCCAGGGCCTCACAGGGATCTCTGTTCCCCTCCTGGCTGGGCTGTGTCAGCAGAGGGAAATCACCCGCTGAGCAGGGAAGGGGCCTGACCCCGCCCCGATGCCAACCACCCTTAACCTCCCCAGTGACACACAGTTCAACCAATTTTCTGCAACACAAATTTCTGACAAGGGCCACCCTGAGCGATGTGTGTTTTGGGAGACTTCTCTGGCTTTTCTTCCAATAATCACTCCGGGACGTGATGCTGCTTCCCAAACAGAATTACCCAGGAGAAAACACAGGCTCATCCTAATGACATTTCAGGGTGTTTTCACTCTTGCTGCTCCTGATCTGAGGGTTCAACTGCTCTGTCTGGATTTATGACAAGACGAGGTGATTTTATGATCAAAAATAACATTTGTGAGTAATTAAATCTCCTGCTTTAGGGCATAAACCGTAACCTGCCAGTGGCCAGGGTGGGACTCTAAGAGAGCTGGAAATACTCTCTGACAATTAATTTTCACTCTATTCATGGGCTGGGAGGGATCAGAGGGGTGAAACAACCGTAATTAATTTACAGCGATTATTTCCAACAGCTGGCAAGTGGCATAACTCACTGCAGAGAGGGTTGGGAGCACGGAGAGGGATCGGGAGGAATACAAGGCCCCTCTGATGCCAAAGAGCCCCACAAATCCTCTTCCCTGTGAGGCCAGGTGAAGGTCTGTGCCCTCCTCTGAGGACATGGGGGGGGGACACTGGGATCTGCCTGGCCAGGTCCACTCTTCTTGCACTGATTCTCCTGTCCCCCAAGTGAGCCGTGGGCTTTCCCCACTGCACAGCTGTGACTCGAACCTGGAAAACATCTCAGGAACAGCTTTGGGATGCAGGGAGAGGTCCCTAACGGGGCCAGCACCACAGCATTGGACTGTGGAGACTCTGGGGAGCCTTCCTTCAAGATGCTGTGTTTGCTACTTTTTTTGTTGTTGTCGTTGTTTTAAAAATACCTCTTTGGTCAAGCTCTCTATGTTTTAGCTAAGACAGGAGCTGTCTCATAAGGTGGGAGATGCAGTTTTCCCATGGGCAGCTGCAGCCCAAGAGCCACTGGGGAATGCTCCAGCAAAGCCTTCATCCATCTGCACATCCTCCAGGCATCACTCTCCTCTTCCCAGTGCCCCTCCAAAGGGACGTTTTGGGGTGGCCCATGCAGATAAGAAGGTTCTGGAAAGGCACGCAGGTTGGTGAGGGGTTATTTTGCAGCTTCACCCCTGCAGTGGAAGGGCAGCTCGGGATGGGATGGGATGGGATGGGATGGGATTGAGGCTCAGGGAGGGGCTGGTGGGGTGTTTTGCTCCCTCGTGTGTCCTTCCCCTGCCCCCTCCCTCCCCCAGCCATCTGCAAGGGGCTCTTATTAAGGCAGAGACAGCAAAAGGGGAGAAAACCGTCCTCGCTAACAAGCTGTTTGCTGTTTATGAGCAGGTAAAGGCAGAGCTGGAATGAATTATTAATCGGGTGGAAATGGGGTCCCTCCACAGATCTGCTGCTAATTCTGGCTCAGCCGAATGTCACACCCTCCATCTCCTCCCCGGCCGTGGTTTGGGGGGATTGATTGCTCCTCCGCTTCCTTCCCCTTCCTGCCGGATCCGGGCTGTCCGGGCCCAAGGTGACCCGTGCCCGGGGCGCTGGGACGGGCTGTTCCTGCGTGCGGGGCTTGGCGGAGCGTGAGTCAGCAGAACCCACCCCGCCGGCTCCGGGCGAGACACCGGGACGCGCTCAGCGAGACATTTTGCTGTTTTGCCTCTTCCCTTTGGCCTGAAGCAGATACTCATTCACCGAGCAGCGCCGCTCGTTCAAGGCTCTGGGGCTCCCTTGGGCCCGTCTCTCCGCCAGAGAAAGAGATTCAAGCCCTACTCGTGGCTGCTCTTCCCCTTCCCCCTCCAGCCTGCTCTGAATTCGAGAAGCATCTCGTTCGTATTTCATCCAGGCTCAGCACTGTGCCCTTCTCTCCACCGGCCCTGGGGAGACATCACCGTGCCAGACAGGGTGGGCTGGCGGCAGGGCAGCGTCCTGTCTCCAGATGGGGAAACTGAGGCAGGGGAGGATTTCAGGAGCGGGTCTGGGCTTCGCTAGGCATTGAGGGCTCCACCTTTCTGAGGACTGAAATCCCCCAGGCACCTGCAGCAGGGCAAAGTCGAGGCTCCCTCACCCCGCCTTGATGTGAGGCTCAAGGAAATCTCTGCTCTCATCCCACGCTGTCTCTGAAACTCTCCCTGTGGTCTGGCAGCACCTCGTGAAAAGGGTCTGAACTGGTCCTTGCACCGTAAATGACACAACCTCGGCAAAAGGGTGACATCCAGGCAGGAAGCATCCTCTCCACAGAGGGGGGATGCAGAGGGAGGTGCAGCTTGTCACGCACAAGGGCTGACCCAAGTCACCTGTCCACCCTCGACACAAATCCCCTCACGCCCACTCTGGCTGAGCCAGAAACAGAAAATCTGGCTGCACGAGGAATTTCAACCTCCAACCTGAAACCAGCCCGGTCCATGGGTGACCTCTCCAAGGAGGGCCCCAAGCATGCTGTTTGCAGAGTGGCCTGGAAGCAGCACTTCTATTTCCAAAGCCCCGAGCTGCCCTGGGATCCCCGGCCCCATCCCGAGAGGCGTGTGCAGCTGATTTGGGGGCGGCACAAGGGTTAACGCCGCCCGGAAAATTCCACTCCTAAGCAGATAATCTCATCTGTGCTGGGGATACACACACACACACCACCCGAAGCAGCCCGGCCTCCCGTGGAATCATTTTTGAGCAGCTCTTTCTTTGTGAACTGCTAATCCCCCGGTGAGCCGCTCTAACCCCATCCCTCCTGCCGCCCTGGGCTCACCTCCACCCCCACCTCCCTGCCGGGGCTGCACCCCTCGACCTCCCGCCCTGGCAGTGGGGGCTGCGGGGTGACCTGGAGCCTGGCATGAGAGGCTGATAAACCAGACACCCCTCAGCTGCCAGCCGCGGGCACGCGTTCAAAAAACGCGGCACTTTAATCCCATTGACTGATTTTTTAGCTTGTCTCCAAACTCCGGACTTTTCTCTACCGGGGACTTGCAAGCTTTGCTCTTCCCAGGGCACTTCCCTGAAGCTTGTTTACAAATTAAGCTGCCTGGATTCCGCCCCATCCCTTCCCTGCCAGATTATTAAAGCCCTTGCATCTTGCTACAGAGATGTATTTGTGTCCGCAGCCCCTAGCAGCAGGAGCACAGCAGCAGCGACCTGTGTGCAGGGCTGCGAGTGCATTATTGATTCAGGACTAAGAAAATGCTTAGGAAGTAGGAAAAGTGTCCTGCTCTCTAAAAGCTTGTGCGCCTTGTAAGCTCAATACATGCAGCCTTTGCAGAGAGGCTCGCTACGCCGCTATTAATAATTTATTCTGTAAGAGAGGCCCTGATAGTTTGAATGGGGGAGGGCAGGACGCAGAGCCCGGGGGTGGGAAAGGGGAGGGAGTGGAGGCTCTGCTGTGCTCCTCAGATGGAGGAGCCTCTGTGCAGGGGGCACAGCTGGGTGATGGATACCCCTGCACCCTCTGCTCAGGCCTCCTGTGTCTGTCTGCTGCATCAAGCTCTCTGCTGTTGTGTGCAGAGCCTTTGGCTGCTTTATGCTGTGTTTCAGGGGAACAATTCAGCAGGTGCCTGTCACAGGTTTGGATTGTGTCAGACCAAAACATGTCCTGGCTGTCCCTGTGACCCTGACAGTGTTCCTCTCCTCAGACAGAGCTCCCCAAACCTCCCGACTGGCAGCACTACAGAGCTGAAGCAGCTGACTCAGCCAGCAGATGGGGAGTTACAAACCCTTTGGCTGGAGTAGAAACCAGTTGAATCTGTGCTAATTCCCCCTTTGGGACATGGAAGTGTCAAGGCAGGACTGGACAGGGTGGTGGCAGCATCCCCGTGGAGCTCAGCCCTGGGGCAGCAGAGACCCACAGCCCTGGGGCAGCAGAGACCCACAGCTCCGGGGTGTGCAGCATTTTGGCAGAGGCTCCACGGAGGGGAGCAGAGGGAAGGCTGCTCCTGAGAGGCTCCTGCATGGATGGGAGCCAGCAGGGATGAGACCCAGCCCGGTGACTCTGCAGCACGGAGCTCCTGGGCCAGCAGCCCCAGCCAGGCCCCTCCTCTGGGGCTGACCAGCGCAGAAATCCACCCCAGAGCCACAAGGCAGAGGTTCCCCTAAGCCTGGCTGCGGGTAGCACTGAGCAGATGTGCAGAGGCATCGGTGCCAAATGCTGGAGCAAGCACAGGGCAGGGCAGTGGAGCAGGGCAGGAACAGAGTCAGGGCTGCAATTGTCCCCTCTGGGCATGCTGGTGGCCCTGCCTGGAAAAAGGGGACAAGTGGGGAACCTCATGGGACATGTCTGAGGCTGCAGGAGACGGCTCATCTACCTGGGGTGAGGGCTGGAAGTCCAAATTGCTGTTTGCCAGGGCTGTGCAGGCAATAGCTTCTCCCCAAAGACATCTCCAGGATGGTCACCCAGCAGTGCTGTGTGGTTTGGGGAGGAAAAAGCCTCTTTGGTGTTTTCCATCACAGAAACCTGTGCTCTGTGTTGAACCACCTGAGTAACTGGGTCAGCCAGAACTCCACTTCTCAAAAGGCTGCTGGTAAAAAGGTGGTTTGGGCTCTGAAACTAAGGTTGGAGCTGGACTTTCACTCAGGGAAACCAGAGCGTGGTAGGAGAGCACTCCTTCCCACTCAGGCAGGAATTTCTGTAGGGAGAAATCCTTTTAAAGCTTATTGGAAAATCATATCTATGCTATAGAATACAGTGCAGATTTTAAAATAAATAAATAGGAAGGTTTTCCCTGAATACCTTTGGCTTCAAAAGTTGCCTGTGGAAAGCCGTGGTACCTGGAGCTGCTGTGTGAGTGTAAGGGCTGCTGTAAGAACTGGTTTCCCAGCTCTGGCCACACTTCCCAACAAGTTTTCAGTCCGTTCTCTTTTGTTTTTCACATCTGGACACTGTTCCCTTCGAAGAGCAAAGCTTTTCTTAAAAGTAGTTTACTCTTCCTGGAGACCTTCAAGGTAGGGGAAAACTTTCTGGTCACTGTACCAATTAAATCTACTTGACAGTTTCATTTTTATCACTGTGTCTTTTCCATCAGCAAGTGGAAATGATCCTTGTTAGGGGAGCAGCATCCCACTTTACAACAAGATGAATCCCGAACTGGGCATTTAAGGAAATTGTTACAGGCTGTTGAGGGAAAATCCCGTTTGCTCAGCACTCTCTAATTTGAAGCTGAATTGTCTTCTTTCATTTTTCTGTGAAGCCCTTCCTTTTAAAACACCAAGATCCTGCTGCACTCTGAAGTAGCCTCAGTGGCAGGAGAAGAGCAGGGTGTAATTTGCTGAGCAGCTAATAATGTACAACCCAAGGGTAAGGAGCCACTGATCCTGACTTCAAACAGTGTCCTCTGCAGCAACCCTGATGCTGAGGAGTGATTAAGGGTGGGAACAGAACCAAAAGGCTCCAGCTCTTTCTCCCACACTCAAAAGCAGTGCCATGATGGGTGTGAGGGGCAGATTGGGAAATCTTCCTCTGGGTGGAAATCTTCCTCTGGGTGGAAATGGCAGCAAGTTGTCTTTTCCAGGCTTTCCTCAAAGGAAAGGGGAGCATTTTCCAGGTGTTAATTTAGCAGGCTGGAGGCTTTGAGGGGGAACAGGGGCTGTTAGCACTTTGCAGCTGTGAAAACATGTCCAGTCTTTCCATCCCTACAGCCCTGCCAGAGGTGTCACAGGTGATGTGACAGCAGAGAGTGAATTTCTTGTGCTGCTGAATCTTGGCATAAAGGCAAAGTGATCCTCCCCAGGCCATAGGGGTTCCACGATGAAGGGCAAAGGGGAGTTCCAGCTCCCTCTGCTACAGCCGAGGATGGGTTTGCAAGCAGCAGTGGGTAGTGCTGATTTATTCAAGGAGGAGGGAGAATATCCGCTTTTCTTGGAAAGGATTTTCCATTGGACTTGTATACAGGCTCTGCTTAGCCCAAAGGATGTCCTTGAACCCTAGGGCAGTCAAAAGGCTGAGAATACCTCGTGCTTTGCCCCCTGGTTCTACTTGAAACAAAGCAGAATTCTGGTGGGCCAGGAATGGGCTGTGGGTCTCTGCTCAGGGTACCAGAAGGGGTGAATCCATCCTTTAACCACTAAAACATGTTGCATCTTTAAAAATGCTTTTGGAAGAGCATTGCTGAAGCATTTTCCCCCCCTTCTTACTTTAAAACTTTTGGCTTTTCCCTTCTTTTTTAAAATTTTTGGCTTTTCCCTTCTTTTTAAAAACTTTTGGCTTTTAATCATCCCTAAACCTCTAATCCCTTGTTTGCACCTTAACAGATGTACAAAGATATAGAGTTGTATGAGATGGGCTAAAAATGCAGGGAAAAGGGTTTCTTAACCCAAAGGTTTGTCTGCTTTTTCCAATTTTAGCACCCAGTCCACAGGAGAAACAGTCCTTTAGTACAAGCCTTATAACCACATGTCATTCAGAAAAGTTTAGCTAAGAATTAAACTAAACATCCAATTTGGCCGCATGTGTAATGAATAAATAAAGCCTTTTCCTTTCATGTAGCCGTGCCAAAGTCAACAAGCTCTATTAGCTGATGAAACAATGCTGACGCCAAATAAAAATACCCCTGACCCATCAATATGGGCTGAGAGCTCGGCCCTGCATCAAAGAGTGTTGTCAGAACAAGAAATACTGTCTCCACACCTCTGGGAGTGGGGGAAAAAGGCTCCCATTCCTGCAGCAAGGTGGGCTCCCTGTCCTCTCACTGGGATGTCAAGGAGCAGCAAAAACCATCCCATAATGACTGTCTGTTGTGGACACCTCTCCTTGTTTCTGCTGGAATGATTTGGAAACCCCTGGAGCTGCCAGGGGCTGGGACTGGGCTGTGGGGTTTGCTGGCTCCCCACTGCATTCCCCACGTGTGAATTCCCCACAAAACCTGAGGAATTTTTATCCTGTGTGCAAAACGCTGACGCTTGAAAGCGAGACTCCCAAAGGTCCCTGCTCGGTATCAAAGAAGCGTTTCAGCATCTCAGAGCATCTCAACACCTGGGAGCAGCCTGCCAGGAGAGCCACCCTCCTCCTCCCCCTGTCCAGGGGGGTGGGAAGGTGAAGGAACACCACATCTCCCCCCTGCCCCTTGGGGATGGGCGGCTTGGCCATTTCCCAGCTGTGCCTGCCCTGCAAACCCCTCTCCTTTGAAATCCACATTCAGCTGCTCCGTGCCCTGCCCTGCCTGTGATCTTTGAAGTCTCGCCCCTCCCTCGACATCCTTGGTTTTAAAGATCCGTTCTCTATTAGTCTTCAGTCCCACTTTCAGTTTCATTCAGGCTTTTATTTACTTGTCCATCTGTCTTCCTGCTCTCACCACTCCCCCTGCCCTGCCAGGAGGCAAAGTACAATTCATTTTTCAGGTGACCCCGCCAGGAAGGCATTGACATGAATAGGAACAGGTTCAGAAACTGTGGAAAAAGCAAAAACCCTTGACTTTAATAAGCAGCAAATCGCTTCCCAATCAGAAGGAAGCAGCCAGATGTGACCAGAATTGCTATAAAACACAAAGGACGGTCCTCCAAATAATTCCTGCCATCTCTTGAAGCCTCCTGGTGCAGAAATCTTGTGAGCACTGCTGGTGCTGTGGCAGGGCAGTGCCTGATCCTGTGGGCTGTGCAGCCTGGCAGGACACACTCGCTGTCTGACAAGGTCCTGACTGTCACCAGGACTCTGCTCCTGGCCTGCCCTGCACGGGGATATGCTGCAGCTCATTCCTGTCTGGCTGCCTTGAGCATGGAGGGGTGTTTGTGTGTCTTCAGTTTTGATTGCAGCTGTCTGAGCAGGGCAGGAGCCCCGCTGGGCTGCGCTTAATTCTGAGTAACTCGAGTTTAACTGCACGGACAGTCCCCCGCTGTTTTGAAAGACACCTAAGAAAGCAATACAGTCACCGTAAGAACTTCTCTGCTGGAAAGCCAGGCTCCTATGAGAACCCACCTGTTACAAGGAAATAATTAAAACCTGAAGAGGAAGGATAACAGGACACCAAAAGGCACCTGAGCAGGTCGGCAGCGAGGAGCTGCCCTGGCTCTGTGTGAGCTGCTCGCCCTCCCCTCAGGCTCCAGGGCCGGGGCTCGGAGGCTGTAACGATCCGTGGGCAGAGACATCGATTTTTGTCCAGCACTTCCTTAGTGCAGGGGGAGCAAAACTCCTCTCACATCCTCTGCGGGCTCTGCTCCCTCTCCCTGCACGTCGATAGGTGTCAAGTCACCACCCAGCACCGGCGATGGAAGGGCCAATTCTTGCTGATTCCACTTTCCACTGGCCAGAAGGGGATGCTCAGCAGTAAGTGGCCACATGTCATTCCCGGTGACAGAGGCCGTGAAAATTTAGCTTGATGGCCTCCCAACCCACACCACCCCAGTTCTAAGGCTGGGTTGGAGCCTGGATCCCTCCTGCAGCCACCTCCTACTCTGTGCACTGGGTGCTGGGTGGGCTCCTTGCTCACCTCAGCAGGATTGCTCTTCCTCTGCTTCGTTTTTATAACGCTTTAGTCCTCTGGAGAGAACAGCACTGGTGTAAGACGGGGGAGAAGGGGCCATGAATACAGTGGCATTTCACAAACCCATCCCAAAAAATACCTTGCCATATATCATTCCTGTTCTTAGCTTGATTTTTCACCAGGGAATTGCTCAGGGACATTGCTGTGCGTGTTGGTTTCTGCTTTGGAAGGCGAGAGCCGGGCCAGGCTGGGGTGAGGCAGGGACAGGAAGGCAAATCCATGTTTTGCATTTGTGTAGCTCTCATTCACGGCTGTACACGGTGTTTGCAAGTGTTACAGCACATGGCAGGCGTACGCTACAAGGAAATACTGCTGGTGCCCAGAATAGAAAGATTTCAGCTCAGTATTGACTGAATCAAGAGATGCAGAGAGCTGATTGCAGTTTGTGTCTTTTGCTTCTTTGGAGGTCAGTGGAGCTGAAGTCTGGAGCATCCTTAACCAGAGAGGGTTTGCAAAGAGCTGCAGTGAGTGTAGTGGGAAGCAATCTGCTGCTGTCCTTTTAATCCTTCTGCAGTCAGTCAGATAAATGGGAATACAGACTGACCCATCAATAGTTAACGGTTTTATTTGCAACCTTGGACTTAATCTTTCTTTTCAAACGATCTTTTAAAAGGAAAAGCTGCTACTTATCTGGAATTAGTGGAAATGTCTTCCCTGGTACTAATGAGAGCCCTCAGGCTGGAGGGAACTGGGTAACTTACTGGCAGCATGTTCTGATGGTCATAAATGCTTGGCATTCCTTGGTGTTGAAGGAGCATTTTTAACTTGTGTTTTCAAGGGATGCCCTGACTGGCTGGGCCCAGGGCATTTCCTCAGGGTATTTTCCTGGCAAACTGAGTCATGGGGTAGTACTGGCAATAGAAAATGGGACTCCTTGTACTGATTTAGAGGGAGAACTCCCCTTCTCATTATAATAGAAGAGTAATATGCTCTTTCAGAAGATACTCCTTGTCCAGTGCTCAGCCTGGTGGAAACCCTGCCAGCATGGGCTGGCTTGGTGTCTGTCCCTTAAACGCGTGCCTGGACCACTCCTGGGGGACCTTTGGGAGGGGGCATTACTGTTTTGCTCTTTGCTTTGACCCCTGAACTCTTTAACAATGTAAAGCCTTGTGAATTATAAATCAAATGCTCCTGCTGAGCTTTGTGGTGCACGGAATGAAATGCGATGATTAATATTTAAGAGAAAATAAGTTAAAGATTTTAACTACAAGGGCAAATGTCTGTCCACAGAGCCCTTTCGTGTGGAGGCTAGAAGAGAGGGAGAACCACATTTTCAGGGGTTTTAGTGAAATTTGTGGCTGTCAGACCAGCTGCCAGAGCTGTGGGTGTGCAGGGGCCAAACCACCCCACTGCCCTGCCCTTCACTCTGCCTCGAACCGAGACCATCTACCCACCTCCCATAAAAATCCAGCAATACTGGTGCAGCCCTTTGGGATGGGACTGGCGAGCACACCCCACGCTTCAGCAAGCAGAGGAGCAGCTCAGGTTGTGCCTGCAGGGGCAGAGCTTTTCCAAAATCCAGACCTCACCCAGGACTTGCTGAGCCCTCTCTGGCTCCTCCTCACCCTCCCCTTGGCAGGGCAGCCCCATCCCTGCTGCAGGACTGGCACAGCCCCGGGGTGGGCAGGGTGCCTTCTCCCTGCTCTGCAGAATGAGAGCTCCGGGCAGCAGCCATCGTGGCCACCCCGACCCACAACGTCCTTGCAGTGACACCTGGGCTGGACACTGCCTCCAGCCACCAGCAGAGCTTGTTCTAAGGCAGCAAATAAGGAGGGAAACACTTACATGGGTGCAGAACCTCTCCGGAGGGTCCCCGCAAGTGATTCCTGCCGGGTCCACCCGCACGGTCACGTAATCCTTCATCCGCATGGCCTTGGGCTGGCAAGCATAAAACTCCCATGAAGGGCCATCGTCCGTGGTCACCCAGGACTTGCAAATGTCATACTGTCCCATGGCCAGGGGGACGCAGTGCACGAGGAGAGCAGCCAGGTAGAGCATGGCAGCTGCGGCCAAGCGCGGGGTCCCTGGGCGAGGGCAGTGCCGAGAGTCCCGAGGAAGGCAGCGACTGGGCTAGGGGTGGCTCTCGGGATCAGCATGGAAACTCCTCATCTAAAAATGCTCCAGTCGAAGGAGATCCAGACGGGAACAGGGATGATCCCACTCCGCACGCTGTGTCTGGATGTGGAAAGTTCCTCTGGGCACAGAAGCCAGCTTTGCAATTCACTTGATTGGGAAAGTTTTGGCCAGAGTTGCTGATCAGTGGTCAAAAGTCTTCCTTAACCTCATTTTTCCCCATTTTATTGTACGAAAGGTCTTCCAATCAGCATGAAAATATCTAGAGGTGACTCCAGTCAATCAATACAAAGATCAAGTTCTGAGCTGCTGATGAAATTTGATAGGAGTAAATTGGAGAGGCCGTGAGATGGTGCTGGATCAGGTTTTCCTCAACCTTCTGCTCCCAATGCGTCGCTGTGGAAAGTGCCTTAAACAGTGTCTGCCTTAATTCTTGGGGTGTTTGAACATTAGCACGTAAAATAAAGAGAGCATCTGGTCATCAGTGCAACTCTGACAAGAGAGACTGCTTGGAGCTAAAATTCCTTTTTCTCAAAGGATGGTTGTGGCAGCGTGTGCCCAGACCCGTGGTGGTCCCAGCAGGTGCTGGGTGGTCACTGGGGTGACTGGGGCAGGGCTGGCCTCGGCTTCTCCCGTTGTGTCCCGTGGTGGTGACAAGGATTCCTGTCCAATTCTGCCTGTTGGCAATGGAGCACCAAGTTCCCAAAGCCTTCAGCTGCAAGCCATGGGGCTACCTGAGATCTCCTCTCTCTTTCATGGTCAGGGCAAAGGCAGAGCTCATCAGCAGGAGGGACCTGGAAGAAATTGGAAGACAAATTAGGTGGGAGCAAGGTGGGGACAGTTGGAGCAAGAAGAAGAAGAACAGGGGCCCCTCAGGAGGCAGAGCCCTCAGCTGGGCTTGCCAAGCCACCAGACAGGTTTTTGTAACAGGGAGATATACAACTTTAATAAAAAGCAATCCATAGTAAGATGCTTATGGCTTTTGTGCTGTCTGGGAGAAGGGAAGGAGCGCTGCCCAATTTAAGGTATCTGCTTTGCAACGGCAGCTGGACAACAGGAGCTCTAATGGGTCCTGAAATAATATCAAGAAGCAGCTATGGGTCATTAGAAGATGGAAAATATGTAGACAGAGTAGGGATAGACAGACAAATTGATAGTCCTAAAAAGATAAGCAAATAAATAAGACAGCTGGGGAGACAGATACATTGTCCAGCATCCCCACATATGATTTATCTGAACAATAACATTTAATAAAAAAACAATTTAAAGTCCTAATAACATTTAGGTTCACCTAATACAAAGAGCAATGACCTTCCCAGTATTCATTTCAGGTTAGAACAACATTTCTGCAATTTTGTTGTCTTTCCAGTAGAGCTATAAAAATTGTAAGTAATTACAAAACAAAATGACAAAGAACTGAAGCGGGGAGGGGGATAAAGTCAAACCCTCTCTCAGTATTAGATTCAGCAGGGAGGTCTCATCCCAGAAGGCGGGAGGCACATATCCAGAACAGAAATTTACCTTTGGATAATTCCCTTTCTATTTCTTTCCCCAACTTTTCTTTCACAATTGAGGCATGTCTGCTTCAACAGCATGCTTAGCATTTGCTTTCTCATGAAGCTCAGCTACTAAAGCTCAGAAACCCCAGGTTAACAGATGCATTGATCCGTGTTCGGGGGCTTCACACCACACTGCTGCCATCTCCCTTTCCCCCCTTTTTGCTTGAAAGATTGCTGATTGAGATGAATGAGTTCAGAAAAGAGAAGCTGTCTCTCATGTTTCATTGCCAGCTCTCAACGAAGAGCCTGTTATAGCTGCGTTGGACCTGAATAAACTCCCAGAAAAAGAATAGACTGGCTGCTATTTTTATATTATGAGTAAATGTAGTAAAAATAATAAGCCACTGTGACACAGTGTTTGTAAGTCCTACTTACATCAGAGCTGTCTTTTCAGTTATAACAAGTCAGTTCCTAATTATTACATCAAAACTGGTCACTGCCAAGTTCCTGATAACAGCGGAGAGTGAGAGACTCCGGTATTGTGCAGAAAACAAGCAGGGTAGTTTTAATGAGGACTCCAGTGCTGTTAAGTTTATGGATCTATTTTCACAGCCTCAACAATTTTATCTTGCACTTGAATGGCTGTCAGGGAAAAACCCAGGTAGAAAGGATCTATAATATCTATTAGTGTCTTGTTATGCTGGCTAAATGTCACAGATTCCCAGGGAAATGAAAATTTGCTGGGAAAAAATGCGTTTAGTGTCAGTCCGTCAGCCAGGCAAGCGGGTTTGGGGTGAAGTCAACACTCACTTAGCAAGTCCAGTCCCTTTGCAGAAATAGTTGGAGTGTTGCTCTGGAATGAGCCAACATACTGCAAACGGGGCAGAGAGGCTCCCCAAATTAAAGGTTTCACCCTGCTTGATTTGGTTTGGTTCTTGGAAAATAAATCTCCACCTGATATTATTAAGAAACTGCAGTTCATGGGAACAAATAGAATCAATGCTCTTTGTTCTCTTTGAAGAGTACTCAGCACTCACTCGGGACTGATAGCCGGAGTATTAAAAACACAAAATTAGATTGTGTCTTGACTTAGCTGGCTCCGGTTTTTTTTCTTATTATTGGATTAACACCCTATTGAAATAAAGGGACAACGCTGAGCAACAACTGAGCTGCTCCCGGATTAAGAGCAGAAAGTAAACTCAATGAAGGAGTTTTTCATTTTCTCTCAGAAGTGTTGCTCTCCCCATGAACTCTCCGCTCTCCCCCCGCGCTCGTGGAGCGGGAGTTGTTCTCCTCTTTCCCACGCTGACCGTCCCTTCCCCGCGCCCGGACACCGAAGTTGGGGACACCCGCGGGGGGACGGGAGCCCGAACCCCGCGATAACGCTGCGCGGCTCCCAGCTGAAAACCTGGAAATCCCGCTCGCATCCCGCCGCTCTCCCTGATGGATTCGCGGTTCCCGGCAAAACCCGATGCCGCTCCCGCTCCTCTCCATCCTCCCCGGTTTCTTTTACACTAAAGGACTTTGGGGGGGCTGCACGGACTGGGGAGGGAATCGGCGGGGCGGGGGGAGCCGGCGCCCTGGGCTGAGGGAGCCCCCCCCGGCTCCCCAAACTCCGAAGTGGGAAAAATAAACCCATATCCCTCGGCGGGGGAGACGGGGATGTTCCGGGGAGGGGGACAGAGAGCGGGACACCCCAGGAAAGCGCGGCAACAACTTGGGAGGCGCGGGGGGGACACGCAGCGTTCGGGGCTGGAGCAGATGCCGGCGCTGGCCGCCCCCCCTCCGCCCCCGCTTTCCCCCCATCCCCGGCGCTGCGGGTCCTTACCGGCAGGGAGCTCTGCGGCGCGGGGCTCCCGGCGGAGCAGCCAACTTCGGGGCCGGGGGAACCCCCAAAAAACACTCCCCCCAGCCCTGCCCTGCCCNCAGCCCAGAGCGGCGGGCAGGCGCTGCGCCGCCGGCCCCCAAGGGCAGATGGCCGGGGGAGCTTTGTGCAATCCCGGCTCCCCTCGCAAGTTAATGCCGAGGCTGAAATCCCTTTTGCTCTCACTTTCAATCACAATCGGAGCTTTTATCTCCGTGCCTGATCCCGGCTGCGTAACTTCCTCTGTGCAGCTTTAGCACACACCATCCCACCGGCGGCAATGGGCTTCTTAAAGGTGCAGGAGGAAATGCAGCGGGGGGGGGAGGAGGAGGAGGGAGGGAAAACCACCCGAGGAAGAGGAGGATGCGAGCGGGAGCCTTCAGCCCCGGCGGCCCCGCGGCTCCCGGTGCAGCATCCGCGCCGTCCCGCTGCCCCCGGTTGGATAACGGCAGCCGGGAATGCCGCTCCTCGGGGTTTCTCTTTTATTTTTTTCCTTTAAGAGCTTAAAAAAAAAAATTAAAATCATGAGCTCATGTTTGCTCGAGAGAGGAAAAAAAAAAATCTCCAGTCACGAGGGTTTCCCCACACGTGTAAGTCCTCGCTTGGTGTGCCCTGAATATTTTGGGGAGGCTTCTGCTGGCGAAGATGCTGTAAATGAGGCTGCGTGCCTGTGTGTTGGGGGAAGAGGGGGTGGTTGGAATTAATAGGATAAACAAAGCAGGAACTCGGAGATGGGGAAATCAGATGGCTGGGAAATGCTTGATACTGGTGGGAATGTGCTGTGAGATTTAACCGAACCAGGTTTTGCTTCGGAAAGGTGGGGGAATGCTGGACTGTGAGGTGTGACAGCACCTTCCGGCACGGGGCTGGAGAAGCAGCTGGGGTTGCTTAGGTCAACTCTGTTGTGTCCATGCCGAGGGGCAGAGGAGGCTCCAGCTGTGGACAAGGTGGATAAAACCATGGCAGGTAAAGGTCCAAGTTTTCCCTGCACCAGGCAGCTGCTGAAGACAGAATTCCTGAGCAGCGACAGGTTTTTGACACGTGGATAAATGACAGTTCATGGATAAACGACAGTGCATTTATGGGGAGGAAAACCAAAGAATCACCACTGCCTCCCACCTATATATACAACCACCAAAAAATGACTGCTCCTTCCTAACCAAGAATTCAATAATTTCTGAGCCAGAAAATGCAGTGTCCATCTTACACGTGGTTTGAACCTCGTGCACTCAGTGTTTTGTTATATGGTTTTCCTTTGACCCATTGCCCTGAGGTCTCTGGGTGGCCTCTCCCATACAGGAGTCCCTGGAAAACACACGATTCATCCTGCAACCAGACAGAGGTGATTTAGAGCTCTTCTGGGAAATGTTTCCCATATTCTGGAGCATAAGTGAGATTTATGAAATGCTGGCATTGTGTCTTGACTGTGGCCCAGCCTAAACACAAGGCTGATGCACAGGGTGGGCTTTACCCGCAAGGATGTCTTTGATTCTGGCTCAGTTTCCACTCCAGGACACAGTCTGACACTTTCCACGTGGTAACTTCTTCTGTAAACACTTCTTTTGCAGCAGCAGTATAGCTTAAGTGAGAAGTACTGGCTGGGAATCCAGGGCTGGCTAATATTCCTGGATTTCGCTTTGTGCCTTTAGGTCTGCTCTGTAGTAATGACTCCCCTGGAAATTCCCCACGTCTCCCTTATTACTTCTTTATTAGTTATTATGGTACAGTAACAGGATAAAAAGGAGTTGGTATTTCATTTTCATTCCCTCTAATAGCCACGGCAAAGACCAAGTGGTGTGCTGATTATTGACATCAGAGTTAAGTGATATGCACGCATCATTAGGTTTCAATTGGAAAGAATAACAGCGCAGTGTGAGTCGTCACACTTCTAAACTCCGTGGCATTTAAGGAAAAACCAAAGTCGTTTTTCACAGCCCTGCAAGCTCAAAAGATCACAAGCTGGCAACAATACTCGTATAGACACAGGTAAAAGGCGCCAGCTCCAGGCAAAGCCCCGGAATTAACCAATGAGTGTAACCCCCCCGGAGAGGCCGGCAACAGCTGTGGGGCTTGTCCAAGGTTACAGAACGATTCAGGAGATCCAGGAGCAGGCTCAGAGGATGGGAAATCACCCAACTCCTCGCAGGTCTGGCTCCGAAGGTCCTGATGCCGGGAAGGAGAGGGATCGCCTGTGGCACTCCCGGAGCCGGGAGCCTGAAGGAAGCGGCAAAGCAGCGGCAGCGCTGCTGTCACAGGCTGGAGGCAATGGGGGAAGAGTTGGAGTCATTGTTTCATTTTAGACCATCTGCATTCTTTTGCCCGAGCACGTTTTGCAAACACTTAATGTTGGGTATAGTTTTCTTCTGGATGAAATTTCTGGGGGGAGGAAAAATGGATGTGTTTTTCCTCGAGGGGACATCTCTGCTCCCTCCCTCGTGCCGAGCGCTGCCTCCTCACACGAGGAGAACGTGGTTGAAAATCAATGGGTCTGCATGGAGATTTAATTACTCCAGCGTAGGCAGGAGTGGAGAATAAGGCCCTTAATATTTAATACCGCCTCTGATCCCAGAGGGATCCTCAGGACCCAAGGGCCAAATGTAAGCCCATTAAAATCAGGGGTAATTCTATTGACATATGTGGGCTCGCACCTGTTTATACCAGGGCTGTATCTGGCTCCCGAAATCTAAATGGCAAACGGGGCTTTTGACATGCACGGGAGAAGAGGGAAGTGCTTTCCCGACTTGGGATGGCAGAGGATGTACTGAAACAACAGGAGGTAAGGGTGGCACCCCTCAGTCCCTGCTAGCCCTGGCGATGAGCTCGCTAACACCTCGGCTGAGCTGAGCCCGCTGAGAGCGAGCCGAGTTCACTGCCAGAATAATAACCAGGCTTATAAAGGATATTTCATTTGAGGATACGTATTGCTGCCTCCCCTATAACAGCAATACATTCTTTTTATGCTCCTTATCTAGCAGTGCGAGGCCAAGGATGTCAAAATGCCTCCTGCAAGTGAGTAAGCATTTTATTAGGTGGGAACACATGGCTTGGTTATGTGCTCTGAGCCCAGGAGCAGGTGAGAGACCCCTTTGTGAGGGGGGATATCTGCCAAGCACAGCTCTACCCAAACCTTGTTCCAGTGGTGGCTTTCTCCAGCCCACCAGGACCTCTGGGGAGAAGTTTGCCAAGGAAAGGGAGGAAGCGACTTAAAGGTGCTTTTGTTTGGAATGTTACAGACATGGAGGTGAAGGCTGCTTGAACCTTGCACTTCCAGGGAGGATTTGTCTCATCTCACCACCCTTGTGCTGCCCTTTTGTTCTCAGCAAGCTAAATGTGAAGAAAGCTCCCAGCTTGATCAGGATGGGAAGGTTTGTGCTTCCCAGTTCCTCGTGCTTGGTGCAAAGACAAAATCACAGAGTTTTAGAAGGCAGAGAGGCATAATATTTTGTAGTTATGAGAAATGCTGGAAAACCCACACAAACCCTGAGAAACTGAGCACCAGCCAGCTCTGGCACCGAGAGGGTGGGTGGGGGACATTTATTTCTTTGCCCTCCTGCCCAGGCTGCTCTGGCCTCGGGGCAGACCCTGCCTTGCTCTGAGGCACACACAGACCCGGGGAGCTGGAGAGGCAAGAGCCGAATGCTTCAGTCCCTGGAGTACTCCACATTTTTCTTCCTTTGTGAAAGCTACTGGGGAAATGGCAGAGAGCATCTGCTCTGGGAGGGGAGGCTTCCCCGGCTGCCTCCTCCCACCCTCCCGCACAAGACCTCGGGATGCATTTTCTGCAGCTCAGCCGGTTTCACAGGGCCCTGAGTGAATTTTGCCCTCCCTGATTAGATAACCAAAGGAGCAGTGACTGTACTCTCCAGAGAGAAGATGCTGTCTCTTTCCTGCCAGAAGGACAGCTGGAGGGAGGGTGGGATTTTCAGCATGCAAGCACTTAGCCAGATCAAGGAAATGGGATGCAAAGCATTTTAGGCTAAGAAAGGTTGTTGTGCAGGGAAACATGAGGCTGCTGTTCTGTTCGGGAGATAACGCTTCTCAAAACGCTCCTGCGTGCCAAACTGCAAGCCTTGACTACAGCAGGTCATTGCCTCTTTAAGGAAAACAAGCATGACAAGTCAGAAAAAAAACCCCATCACTGTCTCTGCTGAAAAACTTTGATCATTTAAATATTATTGATGCGCAATAACCCCGGCAGAGATGGGCTGGGTGATGGGAAGTGCTTCACCTTGACACAGGGAAAATATGTTGCTTTCTGCTGCCTTGTCTTTTGTTTCATATATCAAATAGGAGCCCAGCCAAGTGAATCAGCTCAGGAAGCATTTCGGATGTATTTGATTTTTTGGGGAAGGTAGAGCTTTCCTCATCTTTACCAGCTGTGGGGGTGTAAGCATGGATAAAAACAGGAGGACTGTTTAAAGGAGGGATCTATAATTAACAACCCCTCAGAAGGGGAACTTTCCTTTTAACTTACTATTAAAATGGAAGTGTTTGGAGAATATACAGTTTTGGCTCCGGGGATCTCCTCTGTATCCTTGGCTGAGCCCTGTGAATTCCTCTAATTCCTGCCTCAGAGAGTGTCTGGCTTTAAAAACAACTCCTGCTACCCCATGGAGGACTCACCTCAATCCCTGGGCGGATTCCCGTGCTCCAGGAGGGCAGCAGAGGGAGAGGAGCTCCCTTCCCAGGGTAGGGCTGTGTTCCCCCAGCAGCCCCGAGCCCTGTCCTGGGAGGAGCTGCCTTCCACAAAAGCTTTTTAACCTGAGGAAGGAACTGTGTCGCTTCTAAAGGAGCTGACAGCAGCAGGGCGGGGTTTTAGGTTAGCGGCTGAAGAACACACTTGTAATGAGTGAAGTAACTGAATAAATGCTGACAATTTGATGTGGGAAATTCATAATCAGCTCGCCGTGGAAGGTTGACGCGTTCTTTTTCCCTTCTTTCCTTAGCACTGGGATAAACACATTCATTCTCTCCCGAGCAGGTGATGTGTTCAGCAGCACAGAACCAGCAGACCCGTGCACATGTCCCCCTCCCAGGCACACACGTGCCGACTCCCAGATAATTGACCCAGTTATGCTAAGATGCTATTAAGAAATACATGTGTAATAAATCTCAACACTTAACCTTTTTTCTTGGGTCACGTGCTGGTTGAACACTCCCTTCAGTTGTTTTGTTGGCTCCCAGATCACAGTTCCTGTGCCCCTGCTAGAGAGAAAGGTGCCAGTCCTGGGTAGTGACAAACGAGGCCCGGCCCAGGTGGCACCAAGAGCTGATCACGCAGGAATAACTGTGCTTCCAACCAGCTTCTCAGATCCCAAGCACAGCTAATAAATTGTGGATGCAGACAGTAGAGCTGACATAATCCAATGCAGTGACTTTCCTTACTCAACCACCATCTCAGCTCTGTGCAGATGGAAGCTCAGTGAATTTCTTGTCATCAAGCCCCCAGTTTTAGCGTGACAATGGGAACAGCAGCATCTGTGTCATGTATGTTGGAAGCAATGAATAGAGAGCTGAGCTCACTCATCTATTTGCATATTGAAGATATGGAAAAAACTCCTCTTGCTTACTCTGCTGCCTACTCAGATACCTCTGAATCAAGGAGGAGAATATGGGCCCTTTTGTACATCAGATCCCAGTGTCCTTGAATACAATGATTGTTCAATCCAGCCTGCTGGGATGAGTGTGAGGCTCAGAAGCAACTGTGGTGCCAGGAGCTCTCCATTTCTGCAGGGTGGTGGATGAAGGGCCGTTCCTGGATTTAGAATGCTCAGCAAGGTGGATACTTTGACTTTATGTCATCAGGGCACCTTCTCCCCTCCACATGTGAATCAGCACTTGCATATCTGGGGCACGGAGGCTTGACCTGCCAGCTGTTAAATAAATCCCAGCACACTCCCCCCAAACCATTAGCATGGAACGGCACACACCCAAGGGAGACAAGCTAAGGACACGGCAGTGCACGGGAACAATGAGCCATAGGAGCTTTTTCCTTTTGGATGGAGTTGAGAGAGTTCTTTATTACAGAGAAAGTGGGATAGCAGAACACAGCAGCTCATCCATATCCCGTGGAGGCACTGGGCTGTGACTCCATAGCCAAGGCTGAGCTCATATTTGGGCTTGGCTCTCCCAAACCAGCTCCGGATTACCGTCTTTTTCACTCCAACAACTAGTTTTCCTCGATGTTATATATATGTCTTAAGCAGTAGAAGTGAGATCCAGATCAGGCTTTAAGGGATGGCATTTACATGCTTTTTCTTGTGCTTCTGGTATTAATTTCATATGCAGTGAAAAGTAATATCCTGTCTGTCACTAGAGAGGAAGAGATGTGCGTGCGTGTATGCGCACAGCCATTGCTAACTGTTGAGCTTCTTCACTCAAATTTCGTTTTGGGGAAAATTTCTAAATTAAAATGAAAACCGGACGCAGAAACAACGAATGTGAGATACCAATAAGGCCAAAGCACGAGATGTTTTCTCTTGTTTTGGTAACTCGTGCTCTTTGTGTGTAAGAGTGTATTGCATGGCAACTGCATTCACACTTCCCTTTAATAAAAGATCCAAGCAGATGGACCCACTATTAACGTGTATCCCCCAGATTTGCATATTTCATATTCATGCCAAGATGGCACTGAGCTCACATGGGATGAACGAGGCTGATATAAACACAATTGCACCAGATTAATGCAGCGATCAAAGAGTATTGTCCCAGCATCCCCGTTAGGAATCCAGTTTAATATTAGTTATTAATATTGTTAAACTCCTACCGGAGTCAAATTAAGGTCTTCCAAATACAGTCGGACAGGGCTCTTAGGTACTACAAGTTGATGAATATGTTATGAATTCCTGAGAGAGAGGGCTAAGAAACAACATTTGCATCTGAGCTGTGAAGAATCCAGCGCTGGAAATGTGCAGACCTTGAGCTTTGGTCCAGTGTGCTGCGTAATTAGGACTCGCTTGAAATTCAGATCTTATCCAAGATCGGTATCTGGGTTTCTCAGAATTCAAGTGCCATCACTTCGAGTCAGAAGACAAGCCTATCTGTAATATCTCATCAAATATTAGGCATTACAAAGTGGTATTCTGGAGCCCAAAATATATTTGATCGCATTGTTCTAGTCCATTAATCAAACACCGCGCTGTACATACTAATAGGATCAAACATTAGGAAATATTTATGAATGAGCATTGTTGTGACTGCAAAAATTAAGCACAGCAGGTTTTAAATACACAAGATCTCAAAAAGGAAAACTTGATTATCTCCTACATTTCTGGTGCCAAATTCAGAGTGAATTTTAAGTGAATCTTAGGTAGCTCGTGCTTGAGTAATTTATACCTCCTTACAGCTCCCTTCAGAGTGTAAATTGTACCTCCTCCCACCTCTATTGAACTGTCCCAAGGAAATGAGGTAGCAGCAGTTTTGGGGAGGGGCGGTGTGTCCATAACATGATGGTACTCAGGGGGTTCAAAGCTCCAACCCAGCTGTGATATCCCTGGCTATGTTTTACCTCTGCAGTTCTCAGTGGAAACAAACCCTTGCTTACCAAAATGAGCAGTAATGTGACGGTATTTCCACCTGTTCTGGGGACTGGATGGAGTCTGGACATGGCAAAGTCCCTGCATTGTGGGAGTTTTGTCCCTTATTTCAAAGGGGACAGAATTTTCCTCACTAGATCTAAAGGCAAGGCATGGCACTGGCATGAGGGATGCAGTAGCCCCACGAGCTGTGGTTTTGTCGAGGATAAATCATGTCAAACCAATCTAATTTTCCTGTGGCAGGGCAGCAGGTCTCTGAGAGGGGAGGAGCTGCAGCTTGACTGCGGTCAGACTTCTGGCTCTGACTCATGGGGTGTTCCAGGAGTGAGGTGGGAGAATATGGATGGGGAGAAATGCTGTAAGGTACCAAACCAGCTGGGAAAGGCGCTGAAAACTGTTTGCTGTTTGCTGTCCAAGTGGAAGGATGGCTTGAATACGGTGCTGGAGGGGTCTGTGCAGCTCTGCCATTACTCAATGTTTTCATTAGTGACTTGGGTAGTGGAGTATGGAGGAGACATATTGCAGCTGTTGACAATACCAAGCTGAGAGGGGCTGTAAGTGCTCTCAGAGAACAAGAGAAAGATTCAAAAATCTCAACAAACCGAAGAAACAGGCTGGAAAGAAGAGATTGATATTCTACAGGGACGAGAGCAAAGCTGAATGTATGAAAACTATTGAAATGTGTGTGCAGAAATGGCTGCATAGGCAGCATTTCTAGGAGAAAGGGACAATACCATGGGCTAGAAATGGACCCTGAGCCAACTGTGGTGCCTTTGGTGTGAGCAAAGCAAAGCTGACACTGCTGTACATAAAGAGAACGTGGTGTGGTACATTGGTACATTGCTCCCATCTCTGCTAAGTGTTGGGGAGGAGCAGTTTTGTCATCAGACTCTCAGAGAAATACAGAAAATGAAAAGAACAGTCGAGAAAATAAACCTCTCAAGAGGGAAAGAACTGTAGTCCATTGCCCAAGGCTGATGAAGATACAGCATTAATCTCCCCAAATATAAAAAGATGCTACAAAAGTAACGAACTGTTGCTCACAGGCAGAATTAGTGAGGTTAGACTGCAGTAAAAGTAATTTGGGTTAGACTTTGGGGGAAATGTTCCATCTATAAGAACAGCTGACACCCAGAATAGTCCATCTGAGGAGCCCGTGGAGTTTCCTTTAAAACCTCCAGGGATGAACAGGTTAGAGAAACTCTCTTGTCAAGACCGATTTAGGCAGGGTTGATCCTACCCTGGGGGAAGGAGATGGACTAGGTGACCTCTCAAGATGCCTTTTCCTCTTTTTTCCCTGTGGCTCTGTGTTTATTTTGTGTGGCAGTGATATTGCGAGAGCAGGGAGCTTGATTCTGCATATTGGGTAAATATTTTACATTGAAATTGAGAAGTCTTGTTTACTTGTCAGCCTGTTGTTGTTTCAGTTTGAATTTTACTAATTTAAGTTGAACACTGAATTATAAATTACAGTGATGGGTGTACGAGGACTGTCTGAGGAGACAGGTACTGAAACCCATTAATCTATCGATCACATTGATTGGAGTGTTTAATTTAGAGTAACATGTTCCTATTTTTAAATATGTTTTAAAAGACTTTTAAAAACAATTTTGTTTTATCGCAGTGCAGGAACTCTCCTTCTCTCTGAGGGGTGCGCATCCTTAATCAGGCACACGGAAAAGAACGATATTGGCATACAGGGAAGATGCAGGATGAAACCTTTGCTACCACAATGAAAGGAAACCATCAGGTTTTAAATGAAGCCAGGCAGTGGTCTGGCTGCCAATTAATGAACACATTACTGCTAAGTGATAGCTTAAAAAAAAAAAAAAGTTGCTGAGTTCTCATAATGGTTCTTTCTCCCCTTTCCTCCAAGCCTGCACATTTACTGCGAGAGGAGCCCCTCCAGCAGTGGATGCAACAGTTCAGGGCCTGGAATGAATAAAGACCCCGGACTGTAAGGGGGATCTACGACAGCAGAATGTAATTCCACAAATTAATTTGCTCAAGACCCGGGGGTTAGCACTAATTTCGCACTAAATACCAGGAGAGCTTTGACGACCGCGTATAGCAAACACTTCAATTTTTGCTTCGTCCCCTTCGGAAGCCAAAAACTGCCAGGTTTACAGTGCCCTCTAGTATCGCTCCGGAGCATTAGCTCTGCTTGGCACCTTCCGGAGCTGCCACATCGCAGAGCATCGCTCGCTCACCGCAGCTTTCCTCCAGCGCTTTTGCAGCGCTGGGGGAGCCGAGCGGGGCTGGCCGGGGCTGTGCTCGGCACTGCTGCAGCCAGCCGAGCTCCTGCCTTTTGGCCTCTTCTAGGATAAAAAAAAAAAAAGAGTGTGGAGTTAAAAATGCGTGCTTCTGCTTAGAGGGTTGCAGTGAGCAGGCTGCTTGGAAGAATGATGCTTGGAAGAATGTGTTCCTGCCCATGGCAGGGGGTTTGGAACTGGATGATCATTAAGGTCCTTCCCAACCCAAACCACTCCGAGACTCCTTGTTCAATAGTTTGTGCCAATTTGGCAAAGCGATGTTAATAATAATAATTTGCCTTTAAAGGGTACTTTGCAGCTGTTGCTGCACAACCACTAACTAGCAAAATGCTGGGCAAGGAGAAGGAAGGACAAAGGAGAAAAACCTGAGTCATATAAAACCCATTAGACACTACCCAGGACCACATCCCAGCCAGCTGAGGTCACCTAACACAAGGACTCCTCAGCGCTGTGACCTTCAGCCTTGCACAGATCTCTCCGTGGAACAGATGCAGGGAAATTCCTTGGTGGACCAGGATGTGGCACCTGCTGTAGGAGTGGGCATATTTATAAAGCACCTCTAAAGATTTCCAGCTGCTGGAGCAGCCTTTGGAGCCTCCCTGGGTAAGACTGAGCTGAGGTTGTGCAGGATTTCTGCTGCTCTGAGAGGTGCCTTGGGAAAGGCACCATTCCCCTGGAGGCAGAGGGGAATCTTCAGCTCCTGCCTGCCTCCAAACGTGCTGTGCCCACGAGTTCTTCCTCAGAAAACCCTTTTCACAGGAGCTGAACTTGCAGTGATTTGTAAAAAAGGCGCTTAGATCGTTATTCTAAGAAATCATCCGAGTTCCTGGCACTGAACGAGCTGGTCCAGATGATGCCCCTGGTACATTTTCCTTACAGGGAGAACTATTTAAGCAGTGAACTCCAGAAGGCACAATCAAGCTGGTAGGACATGGAAGTTATTAAGTTTACATTAACTATGGAAATTTAGGAAATGAATTGTTAACATCCATCCTCAGACTTTTCATATCATTTTCTATGGCTGCTGATGAGATTGTCACGGACAAAAACTGGCATAAAATGGATCTCCTTTAATACCCAGCATGACTGTGCCTGCACTTCCCTTGGAAATACAGAGCCAGAGGAGAAAGCCTCCTGTCACCCTAGGCAATGACTTTTGGTTGCTTCAGTTCCTGGGTTACAACTGGAGTCACTCGAGCCACCTTTTCCCAATGGCACTGCAGAGACCAAAATCTGGTTAATAGCAACCATTGTTACTTTTTGAGAAGATAAGTAATTCTCCCTCATTTTGAACCGTCTGTGAGAGGATCACACAAATTAAAAATGGAAATATTATATGAAGTAGCAACCAGTGCGTCGAAAGGACAGGGAGAAGGTAGAAAAGTGTTACTAAAATAAAATCATAGTGAAAGTAAGAGGTGTAAAAGGTACAGAGGAATCATAAGGCCATTGGTGTGTATCTAAGGGCTGAACTGAATCTGATTTTTCTTACTGACTTTCAGAAACCAGCCATTTGAGATAGTTTTCCCTCTCTTTTGTATTGTAAGTCGATATGGTACATGCAGGTGGGTTTGTTTTTCAGTGTCATTCCCAACTGCAGGACACAAGGATGTACAGGGATAACCAGCATCCCAAACAAGCATTGTCCTTCCATACCCCTCAGATTTGTAGCACACTGACAAATTCTGAAGCACAGATTCTTTTTCACCAAAACATTTTCATGCTCTCTCACGAACTGTACATTCAGACACTGACCTTTCATTATTGGCAATGTGATTTCCATGCTTGGAGCCACAAGAATCTGAAATAAGAAGTCTGGAGCCCTTCTGCTTTAAATTCCACCTCCTGCAACTGGTGTGCTAGAAATGAAGGGCTACCTCATTGTATATGCAATATGTAAGTGGTTTGACAAGGATGTCTCTTTACAGCTCAAGTGTCAGCTCTGGATGGATGGATCAGGGATCTTGAAAGACACACTACACATCTCTGCATCACTGTTCATAAAAACTTTACCAAGTCTCTCAAATTCCTTGCACAGCAATACAAGCAACTGTCTCAGCTTCTCAAGGGCACTACACCTTTGATAATGAATATATTTAAACAAAAGGGAACAAAAAACCCCTACCTTTGCTGACTATAATAGAAATGCAGCTTTATACTTTCATATTTCATGGGACATGAAGGTTCATCATTTATTGAAAATAAGATGTGGACCTTCAGTAGCATCCTGTCTGGATTTCATTTTCAGAGTGAAATGCCTTTCTGGTAAAATAAAAGAAAGTGCTTTTCTCAGACAAAACCTTGTGTTCCAGCTGTGTTGCAGTATTCTCTTGGCTACTTTCTCCCTTTTGCTGTGCTCTCCGTTATAGCTTATTTTTCCAGCTAAGAAACTTCCTTTGCAAATCTCTTTTCTCCTTCATATTTAAAAATTATATGGTTCACGTGGGCCAATTTCCATACGCCTTCAGGGACTTCAGATTTACTGTTATTCCTCACTGGCCAAGAGACAAATTAATTTGATTAGAGCTCAACCCTCAAGAGAGAATTTTGAGGGAAGCAGAGTCCAATTAAGGAATACCTGGGGTCAGCTAACGAGTGAACACCCCCCTAAGGAGTATTTTCTCCCTCTTCCATGAGCTGAGCTTGCTGTACATCAGCAACATCTCCAGATCCAGATGTCACAGGACTTCTCCATGCAGCAGGAGGGTGAGGTGTGTGATGCTGCTCATGGTCTGCAGGCACAGGGATGAGCTGAGCTGGTGGGGAGGAGGCAGCTCAACATCAAACCCCAGGCACAAGCACCCAAGGAAGAGGCTAAAAATGACTCCTGATCTCCTTTCCATGGGACAACCAAACAGGGCTGAGGACTGGGGACATTGAATGAAAAATAGAGACGACAAAGAAGACTTTCTAGCAATAGGGAAAGCAGAATAACTACCATCAGTTTCTGAGGCAGCTCTCTTGCCTGCAGTACCTCTCTGACATCCAAGCTAAATTGTGCAATGGATGCATTCCCAGTGGATGAGGATGAGGCCACCGAATCAATGGGCTGCACCCGCATCACCTTGCAAAGTGATATTTGCTGTTCTCACAACTTACAGGAGTGCTGGGTCACTGCCTGGAGGACAGATGTCAATGGAAACCTTCTGTGCTGCAAAACATTGTTTGGGTGGCTCAGAAGCTCTGTTCCCTCAGAATAAATATCAGATTAATGCAGGGGGATTTGATTGGAGGCACCACGCTCTGGGAGATGCAGGCTGTAAGATGAGATATGGAACTGAAGTGTACTTGTAGCACCTACTTGTAATATTTTAACAATTCAGCAACAGCTTTGTAAGGCAGGTTATTAGCTGGACAGGACAAAGCAATTTCAGCCTGAGTAGCTGAGTTCTCTCACTATGAACGTTGCCCCTGCATTTTTATGTCTGTATAGTATTCCTGACTTGATTTCTTGCATGGTGTTTCTATGCATTGTTAAACTCCCACTATTTTCCACTCCAGAAATGGCTGCATTTAGATTTAGGTGAAATTTTGGTGGAAAGGCTAATCTGCAAAAACGCTACGTAAGTGCAAACTATTAATTACTACTCCTGTATTTTTAAGCTCAGAACCCATGGCTGCAGGAGTGAAGTTGGTGCATTGGCTCACTGAGTTCCTGAATACTCATTCTCTCCCCTTGGAAGAGCAACTCTCCCACTTTTCTCTTTTTCTTCTCCTTTTTTTTTTTTTTTTTTTGCCCAGATNTTTTTTTTCTTTTTGCCCAGATGCAATGACCAGGTTGTTAGTCCTCTTTCTCATTGTGAGTTGTCTCCTAAACACTGAAAGATGGCCTGGGGAGGTTTGTTCAGAAGATTAGCATCTCTTCCCAGAGCTGTCCCCAGCTGTATTCACACTTATAAATCCATGGAAAGGACCCTAAAGAGCAATATAGAACCTGATGATGCAACAAGCCAGGAGACACAGAAAAAAAGAAAAGAATAGCCTGCTAAGAGGACAAAGCTAATCAATACTAACAGCAAAACTGAAGATTTTAAAAGCCTCTCAATGAAGTCAGGCACAATGGTAGCAGGCAGTCAATGAAAAATGAAGTGTGCCTGTAGAGAGGCTGGGGGCAGGTCAGAGAGAGAGCAGACCCTGTTTTGGGAGGGTCTTGGCTGGGTCAGTTCTCCTGGATGCCCTCACCCAGGTAACCCAGCCAGGCTGGAGGACAGAGGGGAGAGCAGTGATGGGCATCCAAACACAGCCACCGCATCAGCCAGTCCAGCTGCAACCAGAGGAGGGTGTGTCAGTCATAGAATCAGTCACAGAGTGACTTGGGTAGAAGGAACCTTAAAGATCATCTCATGCCAGCCCCCTGCCATGGGCAGGGACACCTTCCACTCAACCAGGCTGCTCCAACCTGGCCTTGAGCACTTCCAGGGCTGGGGCAGCCACAGCTTCTCTGGGCAACCTGTGCCAGGGCCTCACCACCCTCCCAGGGCAGAATTTCCTCCTAATATCTAATAACCTACTCTCTTCCAGTTTAAAGCCATTCCCCCTTGTCCTACCACCACATGCCCTTGTCAAAAAAGCCTGAGAGGACAGAGCATCTCTTTGCCCTGTGCGTCAGCACTGGTGCCTGGCTGTGAGCTGCCTGCGAAGAGGAGGAAGGTTGCTCAGCTGCTGTAGTTCTGCCAGTCCTTGGCCCCTCTACTGAAACTGCTACAAAAGCAGAAAATCACTTCAGCCAGAACTAAAGGCAGCAGCAGTGCTGTGGAGCTGCGCTGGGATCGTTAGGGTGGTTAATATTCAGCAGGCATATTGCTAAAAAGGCAGTGCATGCTAAGGAAAAAAGCAACAAACCCCAGTGCTGCGCACAGGTCCTTCTGGCAGAGATATCAGCAGTGACAATGTTGTTTGTACAACAGACAACTTGTATCCCCTAAGAGCAGACCCACTGCCACGCCACATCTCGCTGAGGTCATGGTTGTGAAACCAGTCCTGAATAACATGGGCCATCTGTAAGCCCATGAAATAGTAGATTAAATAGATTAAATGCTTTTTACTGCTTTCCTGGTCCTCAGATGACTTCTCTGCTTTGGCAGAAAATATTCTGGTCAAGCTGCTGATGTTGCTTTGGTCAGGGGTCCAACATTAATGGCACTAACCAGTGCCCAAGCCTGCACATCCACATACAGATATATATTTTACAAGAAGTCTCATTTAGTTCATAAATAAAAAAAGACCTTGAGGAACTCTTTCAGAAGGCCCCCAGCTGAAGAGAAAGGCTGTCTGTCATCATGAATGCAAGGCGCCTGTAACAGGAAATTTTCAAGGTATACAGAGACTCAGTAGTCCAAAATGTGTTATCAGGCAGAAAACCCAAATCCCTGTAAAGGGCCACCTCTTGCTATAATGCAGGTCTTTTCTGTAATAGAGTCAGCTCTGAGACAGGACTATTGCTGCACTGCAAGCTGCAGTAAATATTAATGTGTGAAGCTGGATGCCACCTCTATTTCAGGATGGAGGCAAAAGCCAGCCTGATGGAGGATGAGTCGCAGTCCTGCCAGGGAGCTGGTGCACTTCCAGGGCTTGTGGTAAGGAATCTTTTCCTTTGGAGCGATTGGATCCTGCATTTCTCTAAAGAATCACCAACCCCTCCATTTCACTGTCCAAGAAAGGCATGAGGTCTGTCTGTGCTTGGGGCTGTGCCTTGGGGGAGTGATATTTGCACTTCGTGCTGTGTTCGTTGGAAAACTGCCCTTGTGCCAATCCAGCATTTTGTAACCAACCCCCCAAGGTCATTCTCTGCCAGGTCTGATGTTAAAAGCCCAACATCTACCACCTTGCAAAGGGATTCTGATGTGTACATTGCATTTCTTGGTCACAATGCAATTACTCCATAAAGAAAACAAAATATGCATACAGCTGTGTGCCTGTGTCTATATCTTATAAATTAATCCTCTCCTTTTCTCGCCTGCATCATGACAGTATTTAAATAACTTACCTAAGCAGATGTCTACAAGTAGTATTACCAGACCAAACATCTGAATGTATACTTGTCCTTAAACATAATATTGTTCTAAACGTGGGATATAAATGTAAGTAAATATTATACTAAATATTCATGTTTACTATCCCATGCAACAATAGTTGATTAAATATTTACTAGCCCACTTACCTGTGCTCTTGTGGGCAAAGCTGCCTAACTACTTATGCTACAGAGTGTATTTGTGGTTGATTAAAATGCAGTTGTGTGTACATCTGCAATGTTTGGCAGGCCTGGTTAAACAGCCACTTACAGAGACAAGCAGTGAATGCTACTCCTTTAAAAAAAATTAAGTTTCTTATTATAGATTCTGCAACATTCATGAAGCTCTTATTAGTGGCATGCTAGGTACCTGAGGAGCAGCAGGTTGGTTTTGAAGTGTTGGGATGCCCACGCAGTGTTACTCTGCAAACAAAAAACCCCCAGGCATGAGAAGCAGCCTCTGTTTGTAATGAGTCCTGATTATCAGCTTCAGCTCATAACACAGGGATGAAATATAACTATTTTCCTTTCACACAAATATATGTTTCTATCCAGGAATAATCCTGTTAGGTCAGGAGGCAGGAAAGAATTGGAGGGGTATCCCAATACTTTCTTCAGCAGAAAATGGAACAACTGGGCAAACGGGAGGGCGATCCCACAGTCCCATATCCCCGACTGAAGAGGGAAGGGGTTATGTACCCCCACTGCAGGAGGATTCAGGCAGCATTTAGTGTTTATTCCATCCTTGTTAAACTTTCTGCTCTCCAGGCAAATGCTGCTGCTGCTCTTCACTCAATATATTCCAGCAGAAGCAATTGGTCAGCAATGCAACTCAGTTCCTGGGCAATCTCAAGTGGCATCAAGCACAGTTCCTGCTCCCCTGTTCTCTCTCTAAGCAATTTCCACACCCTCGTGATGCACAACAGAAGATGACCAACCCTACTTTTTGGAAGGTCGCTGTGAAAAACTCCTAACAGAAATAACTGCTTTGGTTCAAATTTAATAGTAAAAAGATACGTAAAAACCTTCTTCGTGAAACTCCTTGGGAATTAAATTATCCACAGAATTTCAACAGGGATGAGGAAGAAGAACAAGCTCTTTGATTTTATGGTGGATTCTAAGCAAATAACCTTAAAGGCTAGAGGTTGATGTGGCTGCAATGTCTTTTATTTGAAAGAAATTAGCTCTTCTGGGTCAAAGCTTAACCTCATGGCAGGTTGTAATGCTGGAAAACATCTGGTCAACCACTCCACAACCACGTAGCATCAACCAGGAGGGCTGAGCAAGGTGAACTCTGTAAGGGAGAAGAGACTGCAATGAACATGGAAAAAAAAATCTCAAAAGAAAGCCATTAAGTGCTTTTTCATCCTAACTAAGTTCATTGTGAAGGGTGGTTGGGAAAAGGGGTAATATGAGACCTTCTTATTGAAAAAAATATTGATTGTTAGGAATCAATAGCATTAAAAAGCTGTGTCTTAAGCACCAAGCTTTGAAGGCCTCCACAAGCTTTTCCGTTCCCTGTCTATTCTCCTGCCAAAACCTTGATAGATTCAGCCTGCAAACCAGCAAATGCAGTGATTTGATGGGGGCCAATATATATTTTAAAAAAATTAAGGTGTCAAGCATGAATTTTATTACATCTGCAATCAGACGTACTTCCTTCAGTCAGCTCATCTGCAATTAAGTCCAGCTGTTCTCGGTGGAAAGGACTCTTCCAAGGAAATTGCTGTAAAATTTAATGGGAGAGTTTTCCTTGGTGCTTTGTTGTAAATATTGTTTTCCTAATAGGCTTGTAAAGGGCTTTGCTTTTTCATTCAATAGGCAGAAGATCTGTAATTTTTCAGGCATTAGAAAATGAACAGATCAGTGATAGAGCTCATAAAACTTATACAAAGATTCTCATTGTATAGCAACAGAAAGAGCTTTAATAACTTGAAGGAGGGTTTTGAATTTATTTATTTTTTGCTCTGCATAGTTTTTTGTTTACATATGAGAGGCTCTTTTTTAACTGACACATCAGATAGTTTGATCGATATCCCTTATTGGGTTTCTTCTGCCTAGAATTAGGTATGACAGCCAGAGAGGGGCACCAGATTGCAGACTTGAGAGGATGATCCTTCATTTCAATATTGCAGTGTAACATCCCACAAGGACCAAAATATTGCACCACGAGCCCACGACACTGCAGTGCTTCCGTTTGCTGTCCCAAAATCCTCTTCAGCCTTTAAGCAAATGACGAAGATTACAAACTTTTTTATCCCCTACTGTGTCCAAAGAGCATCTCTTTCCTTTTTACCACTTAGGCAAAGCTTGAACGTGTTTTTCCTCTCTTCCAGCAATCTTTCAGCAACATTTTCAATCTGTGTGCTTCTGTCACTTCAGGAGAACAGTGCCTAAAATAAAACAGTGAGATTTGTAATTATTGGCATTATTTTAAGATGTAATGCTGAAGCATTAAATATAACAAAATGAAACTATTTTGAGGGGAAATGTTGAGACATGAATGATAGCAAATGGTGTTACTGTGGATTTATTTTCACCCAACCAAAATCAGACTCCTTCTCTAATGATGAAATATGACCTGGCTCTTGCAGAGAGAGTAATTTGCTAATTTGTTTAACATTGCTCTCTGTGCAGGGAAGCCTTGCAAGAGAAAGAATTCAGAATGGACCTAAGGTGCAGGGTATTTTGAGGAAGAAAATGAAGCCACTTTTTATTCTTTAAGACAATGATCATATTCGTTCTCTGGCAGCTGTGAATACTGAGGAGAAAACAACTCACCCTGGTCAAAAGCTGCATTATCACTGCTACATTGGTTTGCAATGAAAGAGGTGAAATTCTCTATCAACAAAACCCTTCTGCTGAGGCAGTGGAAGGCTTTCTACTCGTACAGTTTATTTGAAGAACAGGAATGAGCTATACAGTAGGAGAAATATCCTTTTGCTAGTATACCCATATAGCTACCTTGGCAAGGGCTCATGGCTTAGAATCCCATCTCCCATGTCTGCAAATAGCAAGAGTTAGCTGGCACAGTTTGGAACAGTTCTCCAAAATAGTGTAACAGTTACGGAGGAAATGTCTGCTGAACATGTATGTTCCTGTGTGCAGGCTTCAGAACAGACTGATAAACCTGTTCAGAGATGATTAATCAAAAGGATTTGGATCAGGAAATGACAAGGCAGCCAGAGCTGCAGAGGAGTACAAGATTAGGTCTGTGTAGAAGAATGTCTTTCACAGAAGTGATTAGAAAATCAACCTCAGAAGCTCATGATGAACAAGAAAGGAGAGAATGGCTAGAACACTGTCAAGCTCATACATGAGGTGAACCTGTATATGCATTTTATTTGAATAGTTTGCTTGGTTTTGGTTCAGTCATTGCCTCCAGAACACGGTCTATGATTTTCACCTTGACATAGTCCCTGTAGTTGTGATGTTTGGGGGTTTTGCTGTTGTCTGAATTAATCTGCTGGGTGTCCTCAGCCACAAGGACTAGAACAGCTCTCCTTGTTCAAGCCAGTGCTTGTGTCTCCATTTCCTAACCCATGTGGGAAATATCTACAAAACAGACCCAAAGTCATGGTGGGAACTGTGGATAAATGGCATCAGCAGGATGAGAAACCTGCAAATAGCACAGAGGCACCGCTGTCTGTTCATTCACTTAAGTTCTTTGTGTGTCTCTTTGCCAGCTTATATTTAAAACTTACACCTGATGTACAGGAACTTTAAAGATGTCTGGGTAACATTTCAGCCCAGTAAGGGGAACAAGCCCAAAAGCACCTTTTAGCTCCATAACAGAGCAGCTGCTGTAGGAAGCTGGAGATCTGGTTCAGCCTGCTCCCAGCATTAAGTGCCTTTATGGTTTGTGAGCGGTGATCCATCAGGAGGTGCGTGACAGCTTCTGGGGAAAGCTCTCTTGGTCTCTGAAGGATTCAAACATTATTCAGCCATCAAATTCACAGCCTCTGTATCAGCATTTACTGATGTATTTGGCTTAAGTGAAGAAGAGCATATATAGATGCCTGGCTCTGTTTAAAATAGTAGATAGTCTGGGATCCAGTATTGAACTGTTGGAGAAGATGCAGGTTCTACCTTGCATCTAAATGTTTGTTGTTATTTTCCCCTTCAGCTTCACTCTAGACTCAGAAGGTGACCAGAATTAATCTCTGTGTCTTAAGTATAAAAACTGGTCATGGAACTTTGGAGGCTGGAGTGCTCCAAAACCTCAGGATAATACTTTCCATTCTCTTCGGGCTTCAAAAAGCAGAAAGACTCTTTCCATGACGTGATGGGAATCCTCATGAGAGCACAAGAGAGCATCTTCACCACGGGAGATCACGGGAGGTTTGCTTTAGGGACTTGACTGGCAGTTCCTACTTTTCACAAAACATCTGTCCCTCCGGCACCTGAAGTTTTGATTTGCATCCAATGCTGTGAACCCAGCTCTGGAACACCTTGTAGACTGAGCTACATGGGGAAATAGCATTTATGGGCTGTTCCCTTTGTCCATCAGGATGTGCCACGTGTCCACACACAAGTTATCTTCTAGCAGCATGTCTTACCACTTAGAGGGAAATAATTAAACAGCTTGAGAATGAAAACAAGACATCTTGACACTTCTCTTGTCCACTCCTTTTGCCTTTCTTGCTGCATTTCTGAAGCGCCACAGCCAAGTCCCTGTGCACAGCTCAGCCCCACACAGGATCAATAGCAGAAAAGATAAATCTGTTGGAATTGACTACAGGCTGTTCTGTCACTAAGTGACGATGAAAAATGATCACTACTTGAATACACTGCATTTTTATCTTTAAATCTTTCAATAGAAGCAGCGTCAATAACAGAGCACTAAATAATCTCTAGATAGAAGGGAAATCTTTCTTTTTTTTCTTTTTTTTTATAAGAGGGAAGATGGATGTCACTTTTTTTGGAGGCCTTAAATACTGAAGTACAGAATTAGATCTGCAAATTCCAGTAAGTGATTGTCTGTTTAGACAAACAATGTCTCATTTTAGGAAAGACTGGCTGGATTCTGCTTGAAAACATTTCTCAATTCCATATCATGGATGCACCAGGGTAACTCTAAGTGGAATATGCAGAAAAAAAATAAATAAGGATTTTTTTCCTCATGTTCCTTTGGGGATAATATATCTCCCTGAATTGGATACACCTGCCAGAGATGGCCTTTCTTTGCTTTAAAATATGTCTGACCTTTCCCTGAGCTAACTGGATGCAGTTTACCATATTGGCCCAAGCATAAAGCAAAGTCTTTTTCAGATAATAGCCTTTGGAAACAATCCAATCCATTCTGCATCCACTGCCCACGCCACACATCCCAGCCCTGTGGACACTGTCAGCTGGCACAGAGGAATGGCAGCGGGCTGGGCACCAACAGTGCACAGTCCTGCATGTGGCTTTTGGGTTTGCTGCTCTCAGTGGGGCAAGACCCAAAAGGGCTGACCCTGGCTGGGGCTGCTGGAAGCTCTGTGGCCCCACTGTGAGGGCATCTGCTCCAGTTCTGTCCTGACTAAAAGAAGCCAGGTTTTTGTTTGAAGCCAGTTTGTTTCCACATCATCTGGCACCTCCTCTATCTCCGAATGTGGATGTCCCTTTCATTATGAGACAGAAGGAACACTCTGCTGCCTCTGACATCAAATTGGTTAACTTTTATTTTCCCCTCATGTGGGATGTTTTCTGAAGAAGCTTCTGGGTAAATCCAGTCCAGTGGCAATTTGAGCAGTGTCATTTGGATCCTGGTAACATGTTGAGTGCTGCAGTGACTCGGGGACGCTCTGTGCACTGGTTGGATATGTGTGCTCCCCACAAATCCCCCTCCAGAGGGAATGCTCTCTTGGTTGTAGACTCTGTGAACAGAGCTCTGTTTAGATGCCCTGCAGATTCCAGAGTAGGGTCTTGAAGCAGGCAGCAGTGCTGTACAAGGGCTTATCGATTGAAAACTCCCTTTGTATGTACTCCAAGTTTAGTTCAAGCTGCTCTCCTGAGTAAAGGTCAAGATGAAGTACTGAATTTCTGAAATGCTAAAGTGCTGAATATCCCAGAACTTTGCTTTATTCTGACTGTTTTTTCTGGATATCTGTTAAAAAGTTTGGCTGTCTGTCTTCTTTGATGGTTGATGAGCAATAGTGAGTGTGGAATAGCTTGAAGAAAATACTGGTCTGTGCAGTTGCTAGAACTGCTCGATTTATCTGGAAAACAGCAGGTTTCCATGCCCTCATTCATCCTCAAGCATACTCGACTATATTTATTTTTGTTGTTGGCCTCCCCTTCTGACAGGTGGAGAAGAAAAAGGGCCTGCAAGAAAAGCAGCAAAGAGTAAAAAAACAGACCTTATTGTTTCATGATGCTTGGTGCTTTAAGGGAAAATCAGCCAAGTTTCATCTGTTAAAAATCCTGCTGAGATTGATTGGTGTATGGAGAGGTGATTATAAAAGCCAGCAAGTAGCTTAATTAGGATGGAGAGTTATGAGAAGTAGCTTGGCTTTTGTGAGAAGTACTGGAGCAAATGACTCTTGGCAAGTGGCTGGTGGAATGGGGAAAGCTAAGCTCAGGAGTTAGAGGATTGTTGCTTGGCATGCTGCATTTGTATTTAGAAGGAATAAAGCTGAGGATTGCCAAACATGCCCGAATCTGGTTTGTGTCAGGCCTTATTGTCCTGAGATTACATTTTGCACAAATAGTATTTACTAATCAGGGACTTGAGAACTCTCTGAACTTGTCTCAGGGATTTTTAGTGTGTCAGGCTTTTTAATGAGCCGGGGGAAAAGCAGCCTCGGCTATTCCAGGCTGCAGGTGAGAGTTTGCTCCTGGCAAGAAGAAATGCCATATACTGTACCATGAACAACATCATATTTCCTCTCTTAACAGTGGGTACAGTGCCATCTAAAACTTCCCTGCGCCTGTGCAACGAAGAGCAAGAGCTCCTGGATGTCTCAAGCAGGTATTGAACGACCATCACGCTCCGAGTTTCCCCTCGCCTGCTGCAAAATCCCTGCGCAGGAACCTGGTAAGGAGGAGAATGGAGCATTATGTATTCAACAAATTCTGCTGACTGCTGCTAGGCAGTGAGGCTGGAATGATTGTGCCAAATCCTGATCTTTCATGATAATGGAAGCGGAATTTTCCCCAAAGCAAGCCAGTATCAGAAAGAAAACCCAGGGGACAAGAGAGAGCATTTGAAAATATGGCCCAGGCATTAAAAAAAAAAAAAAAGGCTTTAACTAGTTAAATTACAGACTATACAAATATCCCAGAATTATGTAAAAGCCTGATCCTGCAGTGTTTGGGTGGGGAAAACAATGTTTAACTGACTCTAATACTGCAGAATCATCAGTATAGACAAGAAGAAACAACTGGGTCATTCTGTCTCAGCCACTTGCATATTGCAGAGCTACTTGTCTGTTCTTGCTACTATTTCATCCCTGCTAATGTCTTATTTAACCTGCTCAGGATAGTTGCGATTTTGCAAATATGCAGAATATATTAAATTTTAACCACATCATTTAAAAATACATATTTGTGCAGATTTTTCAAAATGACTGGGATCTGACTGTGTAGGGCAACAGAACACGACTCAAAGCCCAATTTAAAGAAAGTACGTTTTGAGCAGGCATCAACAGATAGACTGAAAAGCAAGGCAAGAGCATAGGGGTTTTTTTTAGATGTTGAGTGGACTAAATGTAATGTGAATTTATCTGCAAACCATCTGTGATTTCTGGTATTTTTTGGTGCCTTCACAGCTCTAATTTTAAGCAGTTCTGTAGCCTTTAAATAATGGTACTTTCTTCCCATTCGGTTTTACAGCAGATTCCCCATTTGATCACTGAATGTTTAAAGAAAAGAAGTAACTGAGTTTTCTGCAGATTGCACACATACAGAATAAAACAGCAGCCTTTTATTTTTGCAAGTAAAATTTGACATATTTTGGGACAGAATTCCTCATGCATAAAATAACACCATGAGTCTTGCTGGGTATGGTTTACTTTTTGTCTTTTGCTTTACACTTCTCATGTAAATTCAGTGCTGGAATAAGGTGTTAAGTTGATGCCTCCGAGGAACCGAGTTCCAGAAGCAGCACAACACAACAGCAGATCTCTTTCAATTTTCTTAAAACTGATGTCAAGAGTGCCAGTTTCATCAGGCAAGAGGGAATTGAAGAGTCATAATCCAGCCAGCCCTTGGTGGTTCTGCAGACAAACCTGGATTCTCTGTGTGTCATGGGGATGCTCCATAACCATAAAGTGAAAGAAAACTCTCTGGATTACTGAATAGCCACCTGAAAATTGTAGTTCCTACAGTTACAGAGAGCCCCTAAGGGGACAGGGAGGCCTCCAGGCCTGTTTTCCATCCACCATGATGTGGGAGAAGATCCTTTTGAATGTGAGCCTGGTCGCCTGAGAGCATGAAACAATAGGAAGCTAACTCTATTCATCCCACAGGAAATCTGATGATAACTACATCATTGTCAGCTCAGTTCATTATTTCGCTGTTTCTTCTGGCAGGAGTGTTCAGATAAGATTTTTGCTCACTATTGTTGGATATAGTGGGGGATTCTGATTCAGGGAACAATAGGAAAGAAATAGCACTGAAGAGCAGGTCTCCTCCACATCTGAAAATGTCTTGCCATTTCAGCCTTCTCTAAAGGGAGGCAGGACTCGTTCCCTTCTCTTGGCAGAAGCCTCAAACATGAGTCGATAACCCCTCAGCTTCTCTTCTGTTTCAATAATGCATCGTGTAGTAAACTCTGTGGCTAACTGAACACTGAAAACCTGAAAGAAATTAATAGGAATGTAAAAATAGCAAGAACATCTTGCCAATTGCATTATTGAGCATCACAATTATTTGAACAACAACAACGACAACAAAATCAGTTTATTATATTTATCTGAAGTGCTGTCAAGAATGTAGCAATGAAGTATGAAGAAATGAAGAGGTTCTGGTGATGAATATCAGTCCAGCTTGCCATAGAATAAATATCAGCATTTATCTCTGTCAGAGGAAGATAAAGATAATTTCTTATGTTATAAGTTATTTCAAATATTGAGCCCTGTACGGACATTTTGTGAGAGATTATCTGCACTTGCCTCGAAACCCAATAGTGGCCATTAATTGTCTCTCCTGACAACAAAATTAATTTCTCTTAAATGAGAACTCATTTCTAATTGGACACTTTCTTCCCTAACAAATTGTTTACAGTACCTCTGCAAGGATTCTGAAGTCATCCCTTTGCTTTGATGTTGCTGATTAATTACAGCCCACGTGGTTCTTAGTAGCTGCAATTTGAGTAACGTACTTTGCTGCGAAATGTTCATCTTAATCACACACTCCCCCAGCCAAGCTTCTGCTTGAGAAGGGAACTGAACTTCTCTTGCTGCATGTGATGCCAGGCTGGATTGTTACTTTATACCCCTCCCTTCTCTCCAAGTGAGTTCAGAGCTTATGTACCTTCCGAGACTGACAGCACCCAAAATGAAATTCTCTCTTTAGCCACAGAACAGATCCAGAACTGGCAGCTCAGAGCAGCTTTCCCTCTCCCATCTTGTAGAGTCTCTGCTCGGCATGGAGCAGCAATGATGGGGAGAACTGAGGTGGCTGGAGAGCCACCGTGCTACCACAGGGGTCTGCCACAGCTAATTAGCCAGGTTGAGACACAGGGTTAATTAGTCTGGGCAGGATGCTGCACTAAGGGAGCAGGGCTGCTGTTTGCACCTTTCCACATGACACGGAGTTCTGCCATGTGGATATACCCCCGATGCTTTAAATGTGTTTTTTTTGCTTTTTTTTTTGGTGGGAGATCACCAGGTCCTTGAACTTGTGGTAGAGAGGATAAAAGATGCCAGTTCTGCTGCTGGCTCAGGTGTGGAAACCTGCCCGTATTGAGCCACCCAGATAATTTTGCAGGAGCCCACTCAACGGCTGTCAGATAATAAGATTTTTGGATGTTCCGAACATCAGCTGGATTCTTGCTTTTATGTTTTATTAATGATTTTAAGGCAAGAAGATTTTTATCGGTACCTTGGAGATATCCCTGTTCCACATATTTTCTCTCTATAATGTCCCCTTACAATGCACCTATAATGAAGATGAAGTGAACATACTGCCTTGGCTTGGGCAAGCTGCCAGTTAAGGAATTTTGCTTAAAAGAAACGAGCAACATCGGCACGGCAATGCCCTACAAATGAGCACACAAAATGATGCAGCCTTTTCCTTCTAGATGTGGCAAAACAGGAGGAGGAATAACAAGAGGAAAAGGAGCTCCTGCTCTCTTCTTCAGCCATTATCTGTAGGTGTTGAAGCAGTGCCTGCCTTAACTCCCCACGGAGCCAGTGGAGCTCTGAGTGCTCTGAATTGCCTGTTGTCTGTTCAGGAGGACTTGGCTCCTCATTTATGCAAGAAAAAGCCGATCCCTGGAGCAAAAAATTCTGAATGCCCTCCTTTGAGTTTCTAAGGCAAAGCTATGTGGTGCACTTTGTTCTATAGGGGCAAGTTTCAAATGATTCCTTATATATTTATGGCTTTGTTTTTAGGCCACTGTTTTGTCGTTTGTTTAAAAATAGTAAAACAACTGTCAAACCTTTTCTACTGTTCCAGGTAGGATGTGAAATCGGATCAGAAATGCTCCTTGCATTTGGGCACCACAATGACAGGGCTCTTGGACATAATTAAAATAAGTTCAATATTGACACGTAAAAATATATGTTTTAAAATAGTAACTATTAAATGGAAAAGAATCATCCATGTCCAAGTGATAATACATAAAATAAGTTACAGACATATGCAATGTGCACCGAGAATCTGAACTTTGTAGCAGGAAGAAAAAAAATAATGCCATGCAGGAATGATCTCTCAGCCTGCAAGTATTCCCTGATAACACAATACCTTCTTCACCAATCTATTTTAGTCCAAAGAAAGGTATTTTATGTTTAAAATAACTAGCATTACACATCCATAAACAGTTTAGGTTGCTGAGCTGGCTGAGATAGTCCTGTCCTTTCTGCCTCTGGCTGCTTTTCTTTGATTCAGTATTTTTTAACACAAAGAACTATTCCTACCTTGTTCCTATTTGCCTTACTAAGTGTGCTCAGTCCGTTGCTGATTCTTTGAAGCACACTGCTATGTATTTCACTGGCTGTGTAGGCTGAACTCCATTGCTTCAGCCTATTTTGCTTCCAGGTTTGCTTTACCCCAGTGCTCAGATGGAACAGCATCCCTAAGCTCAAGAGAAGAGGAACCACAGCCCTTTCATTTTCTCATTCTTCATGCTAAGTAATAGCGTTTCACTTTCTAATACCTCACACGGTGTTCTGAGAACATTTAATTGATTGGATACAATTTTCAGAATCCATCACCTGACAGACAGAAAAGTGTCACTGAGTGGAGGACGAAGCTTCGCTTCACTTGGCCACTGACACCTCGGCTGTTCCTTGTCATATTCATTTCCATTTTACATACAAAAAAAAAAAGATCACCCACGGCTAAAGGATCTGTGTGGATTTTGCTTACTGAATTTAATTAATACCTTTATGAAAGGGGTTGTTATTTACTTTAGAAGCTGAGAAAACAAAAGACCCATCCCTGTGCTGCAGTTTACTCTGTGTGGAGCAACTATTGGCCTGTGCAGTGCTTCATTTACTTTAGCTCTATTTATTTTAGCTGCACTCTGAGGGTGAAAAGAGCTGGAAGTGGCAAAGGAAATATAAGCAGCTCCTACAAAATCAAACCAGCACTGTTTACTGCTGTGAAAGCACTCCTGAACTTTGCAGTGCTTTGCAAAGGTTCGGTAATGAGGGCCTTGTTTCAGCAGTAATCACAATTGATATATAGAAACACAGAATCACAGACTGGTTTTAGGTTAGAAGGGGCCTTAGAGGTCATCTCATTTCACCCCCTGCCATGGGCAGGGACACATTTCATTGCACCAGGTGGCTCCATCACTAAGACAGGAACTATAACACGGGACCTACACATCCCAGTCTCCCCAGGAGCATCAGGATGCTGGAAGTGCTCTTGCCTACATCCATCTCAGTGCAGTTATTGCAGCAGGGCTGGGGCCCTTGCTTCCCATTCCAAATGGTTTTATTTCTGGTTCTGTGCCTGGGAAACACTCTGCTGATCCACAGAACATCCAAGGGAGGGAATAAATCCTACAAATACCTCATTGTGGTCTGCTGCTTCCACAAGAGGGGAAACGGAGGTGCAGGCACTGATCACTTCTCTCTGGTGACCAGTGTCAGGACCTGAAGGAACGATATGGAGCTGTGTCAGGAGAGGTTTAAACTGGATTTAGGAAAAGGTTCTTCCCCCAGAAGGGTGGTGGGGCATTGACCAGGCTCCCCAGGGAATGGGCACAGCCCCAAGGCTGCCAGAATTCCAGGAGCATTTGGATAACAGGGGACATGGTGGGATTGTTGGAGTGTCCATGCTGGGCCAGGAGCTGGACTTGATGATTCTTCCAACACAGGATACTTTGTGATTCTATGATTCTGTAATTTTGTGACTCCAGGCATCTGGACATGGCACTGGGCAATGTGGTTTAGGGGTTATGGTAGTAGTGCTGGGTGGATGGTTAGAATTGATGATTTACAGATTCACAGAGTATTCCGAGCTGAAAGGGACACACACGGATCATAAAGTCCAACTCTCCAGTCAATGACCTACGCAGGAACCCTCAACCTTTGTGTTATTAGCACCATGCTCTATCCAACTGAGCTAATCCCTTGGTTTCACAAGTTTCTTCCAATCTTGCTGACTCCGTGATTGTTGACGAAGGCGGCCCAGGAAAAGAAGACAAAAGTTTCTAAACAATCGCTTCATGGCCATCAACAGCCGGCACCTCATACACGCCCGGACTACATTTCCCAGTGTACATCGCAGCGGCGCGGCGGGGCCGGTGGCGCCGGCAGACATGGCGGACGGGGCGCTGAGCCCCGGCGTGAACCTGGAGGCGTTTTCCCAGGCCATCGCCGCCATCCAGGCGCTGCGCTCCAGCGTCACCAGGGTCTTCGACTGCCTCAAGGATGGGATGCGCAACAAGGAGACCCTGGAGGGCCGCGAGAAGGGCTTCGTGGCCGCCTTCCAGGAGAGCCTGCACTCCGTCAGCCGCGACCTGGGGTGAGCAGCGGCCCCGGCGGGGGTTCCCCCGGTGGGCAGGGAGGGGATCCCGGGGTGTCCTGGCTGCTCTCAGCGCCCGGCGGGTTCGTTTTCACTCCAGAAGAAGTTTTAGGCAAATAAATGCGAAAACGCTCCGGTTTATTCTCCTCCCCAGCACCGAGCGCGTTACCCCTTTCGTGATGTTCTGCTCCGGAGTCTCCAGAGGGTTAAACGTGCTCATAGTATTTACTTGTTTTTTGTTCTCGTTTTGTTTTCACGAAGGACCTGTCGGTGGGATCGCGTTGACAAGGTGAAGGTGTTTGGCTGCTGGGAGATTTATCTCTATATTTTGAAGTTTTTTTAAAAAAATTGAAACACTTCCTAGGTGCAGACTATTCAGTAGCATCTCGGTGGTTCAGGAATGATCGCTCTATTACCAAAACTTGTCAGTTACCAAAACAAAAATTTACCCAAGCATTTCCCAGGTAAATGTAGTTGCTTAGTATCAGCAGGTGTGTTTTGTGTAAGTACAGACAAACTGCTGAGGCTGAAGACGTGGAGGAAAGTTCTGGGCAGAAGAGAGAGGCTGGCACAGAGTTTCATTCAGCAGTTTTGTGTATTTAGATTGAAAAACCCTGCACAGACACTGGAACTGAGTGCTTGGTGTACACGTAGGGACATGGTTTAGTGGTGGACTTGGCAATGTGAGGTTTGTGGTTGGACTTAACGATCATAAAGGTATTTTCCAACTTGATTGAGTCAATGATTGTCCGTGTTGATCACACCACTGTGTTGGTGGATTTGGCTGTGTCTTCCTGGGAGCCATCAGCGCTGTCCAGGGAGGTGTCCACTTAACCACCCCTTTCCCAGAACATCTTCTGCTTCAGGGTCTCGTGTACGAGAATTTCTTTCTTGTTGATTAAAAGGCCTTGCTGATTTTTAGCTGTGATCATGGTAATATAATTTGTTAGCCACTTCTCTTCTGTTGGGAAAGGTGGTGGATAACCCTTCTCATGAATGATGCTGTACCCAGCTCTAGGGGTAGGTGTTGTATCCCTCTGGTTTTCAGTCTTCCAGTTGAGGAGGCCTCACAGTTCCCTCCGATGAAGCTGAGCTGTTCCTTTGGTTATCCTTCTTGCCTGCCTCTGTGGCCTCCTAAAGAGTAATCAGGTATAACCCCAAAATCTCATTCCCAGACAATAATAGATAACAACTCAGGAGCTGGACTTGGATCCTTGTGGGTCCCTTCCAAATCAGGGTGTTCCATGAACTGGCCTATTCAAGTAGCAAGGGAATATTCCAAGGTGTGCTGAAGTTAGTATGGACTTCTATGTAGAGGAAATATTGACTGATATCTTTGTTCAGCAAATCCTCAGTTATTATGCCTAGTCACACTTGTTTTATTGTATTGTTTTGTCAAGGAGTATTAAGCAGATTTGCGGGTGTTCACAGCATCAGAGGCTTGGAAAGAATGTAGGCCATGGAAACTTCAAGGAATGATGATTAATAAAGGAGAGTTTTGTGGTATTGAAGTCTGGAAGTCTTTTAACTGTCAGTTCCCTGATTGTTGGGAGTTTATTTTTGTAACTTTTCTTAAATGTAAATTGAGATATTTTGGGTTTTTCTTTACAGATGTTTTCATAAGCTGCCTTTTGAGTGCTGCATTTAATTTAGTGGAGGTTCTGAAGTCCAGACTTGGGTGTAGCACTGGCCAGTCAGAAGGAAAAGCACTTGATTAGTCACGTCACTTGAAAAACTGCTTTTTATATCTGTGCAAAGTGGCCAGTCTTTCTTCTACAGTTGAATAATGCAAGTTTGAAAAATTGCTTAACTTTTGTTATGATTAAATGTTGTGTTTGACAAATGAGATATGAAGCAATGATAGATCATTTCACAGTGAGAGATTTTTTCAGGGGAAAATGGTGCTTATTATGCTTCAGTTGAGTATTTTACACTACAGATATACAAATTGCCCATGGAAATCAGATGATCCTTCCTTGTCCTGAGAACTTGGAAGGCAGATACTTGATTAGAGTAATCACAGCTTTTGCATTATTGTCTCCAGGCTTAGGACTAATACCAGTGTGTGTGTGTATATTTATATGAGGACAATGTTAATTTGGAGTCCTCTAATGAAATGATAAGGCATCTGCTTGCTTGGTTGTTAAAAAAATTACTTCTAGCATTGCAGACAGTGCTGAAGTCAGAATTTTGTGGTTTCTGAGGGGCTGCTTTGCTCAGGAAGTGCTCTGGGCTGTGAACAGGACCTGCCATAGTCTGACTTTTCCCAGGTTGTTCTCAAAGACTCTTGACTTGTACTTTCTCTCCCAAGAAGACCTGAGCTTAACAACCGACAGCCTGCTTCACACTGTTTGGGTAATAAGAGGGATTATGTTTTAAATCAAATTTGGGATGTATTTGAATCTCATTTAGCTACTAAAACAGAGTTGGTGCATGCTGCTGTCCCTGGAGGATTGCACATCTGCGATTCCCAGACCTGAGTCTAACAAATGCCCTTCTGCTTTCTTCAGGGAACTGGAGCGTCTGAGCAACCTCGTGGGGAAACCCTCAGAGAACCACCCCCTGCACAACAGTGGGCTCCTGAGCCTGGACCCTGTGCAGGACAAAACCCCCCTCTACAGCCAACTCCTGCAGGCCTACAAATGGTCAAACAAGGTAACCAGATACCTCTGTGTGACTTTGTTGTGTATTCCCATTGCATTTTGGATTAGCCGTACGGCAGACTTCTGAGTGTTTGGGGCTGTCAGAAGGCTGACTTTTTTTGGAATTGAGGAGCAAAATACGCACCTAAATGTACTTCCAAGGATAAAATGATGTTTTAATTAAGAGGAGACTTTTCTGTGATACCAAGGCGTGCCCTTGATCTCAAAGGGGGTATTAACTCCCAAGCATTTCCACATTTAGTATCCTATGTAGATGTAAATTAAAAGAATGTTGTGTCCTTGCATCTGGCAGTAAACACTTTAGTGGGATATTAGAACAGGGAATCAACACCTTAGGTCACCTCCAAACTATTTCTAGGAAAGAATCCTGTAGGGAAGTTGCCATCATCAGAGATCTTGAAGCCTTTACCACACTTGTTTCTGCCCATGGTCTGAAAAGTAGCTTTGTATTCAGCAGCTTTGACATCCCTCCTGTTTCCATATCATATATATGGCATTGAATTTTAAGTAGTTTTAAAAGAAAAAGGCAGATAATATTAATGCAGTCCTTTATATTTAAAAAATTTAATTGTTTTTGCTGAAAGAAACTTCTTTCTCAACAGCATAATTCAGTTTCATAAACCTCTATGTTGAATATGTGTAGGATTTGGATAGGTGTGTTTCCTTTGCTACTCTGAACAATCTACTTGTGGGTCAAAAATACTCCTTTCCTCTCCTGATTTTCTTAAATAAGTAAACGTGGCATTGCAATTATTGCTGGCCTCTAAGCACTGTTATGTGTCAGGTTGCCTGTTCCCATCCTGATTTTTTTTGAGCGTTCCTATTACTTTTTATAGAAGTGTTAAGATGAGTAAGTATTTAAAAGCTTTTTTAAAACTACATTTGAAATACTGTAAGCTGTTAAGAAATATAAAAGATGGATTAATTTCTGTTACAATAATTATTAGTAGTAAGTGTATCCAGAGTTGTAGCTTTTAATATCTTCATGCAAGACAGCAGGAGCAAGCAGGAATTATAGATCTGAAAATATGTAGAGCATTAAAAGCAACCATTCCTCTTTAAATTATTTATTGTGATACATGAGCGAGGAAGACTTGGAGAGTACACAAACACTTTGTAGGCAAATTCTTGTTATCCATTGAGCCAACCATTCTAACATTGTTCAGATTTAGGATAAAGTACTGCAATAATGTTTGTATGAATACCACAATAATGTTCATACAGTAATGAGTCAGAATACAAATATGTGTTAATTTTTTTTTCGAAATCAGAAGAATTTGGCATTGAGAGATTTGGTATGATTAGAAAATGGGGGAGAGGAAAGATTTTTAAGTGGAGATTTAGTAACTGAGAAAATATTTCATGCTGTTTGTGTTCCTTGCTGTTCGCGGCAGATTATTGGCACCGAAGAAAAATAATCAATTTGCTACTTTCAGCAAAAGTAAAAGTAGGAAAACTTATAAACTTGTCAGGCACTTAAGTCTTCAGGGATTTAATTACTTCTTTAGGTCATTATCAGAGTAAACTCAGGCAGTAATGAAATAGCTTTACAGAGCTGTTCTAATGTATTTTTTTATTAACTTAGAGTGTTACGGAGCTTTGAAGAGTAATTTTTTGTAATCCCGGATTCTGATTTCAGAAAGCTGGAAGTTTTAGTATCCTGTGCACTCATATTCATAATTAAATGTTGCAGGAGATAAACAGTACCTTTTATTTTAGCTGTAAAACAGAAGTCAGAGACAACACAGATAAAATAAAAGAAAAACACTGGCGGGGTTGCAGGGAATGTGTTGCCTGTGTGAGGGTGTGAGCTGCTGGCTTTACCAGCACACATCCTTCTATTCCTGCTTAATTCTTCATTGCTAAATACACTGCTGGAATAAGAGTTATTTCATTACTTCTTCTGGCTGCCTTCGATTCTTATTATGTGTCTCTTGTTTCCAGCTGCTTTGCAGGGATGGTTTTGAAGTGATGGTCTGTCAATACACTTTAGGTCTGCCTGCATTTAATGTTTAATTTGTGACCCCTTGGTGGCTTGCCTGCTTGTATTTTTGATGAGCTGAGATAAGGGCATTTTCCTCTGCTTTTGATTGTTCATGCATTACTGATGGCATGAACGGCCCCGTGGCTGCCAGGGGAGGAGACTTCTGGGGCTGTGGTGCCATTCCAAAAGAACATTCACAAAATACAAGGAAAATGAGTGCACAGACTGTGCTGCATGTCTCAATGCATTCTGCTTCTTTTTAAGACATGAGGAGACTGTTAAAAGTCACTTTTAGGACAATAGTAAGTAAGGTTGGTAATAACTAGGCTACCTATGAGAAGTAAATTAGTATTCAGTATATCAAAGCACTGTCCTGTGGTTCATGAGATACTGGATGCTAGAATAGCTGCTTCTTTCTATTTGCAGCTTTGTTTTGATGTTGGGTCCAGCAAATGCCTGATTTTGTTCTGGTCTTGGATGCATGGACGAGTTTTTGGGTTAAGTAGCAGAGCTGGATGTGAAATGGAGTGAAGATCATAGTCACAGACATAAATGGAAAATGCTGTGTTTAAGATGTGAGTGTTGACATAGGAGATGAGACTAAGCTGACACTTACTGGCTAGATTTGTTTACCATAATTAATAATTGTAGCTGTGCTTGGTTATGTATTTGGAAAAGGCTCACTTTCAGGTGCAAATTTACTGACCCCTTTGGCCGAGTGCAGTAGAGATGAGTTGCATTTAATTGTGATTTCACAGATACTTGCCCTGAACCTTTTTTTACTGCTCCTGTGAGTCACAGCACTGGTTCCTCCATTTCGGATTGTAAGTTTACCTGCTTCAGGAGTAAGAAGAAGTCCAGTGGGAAAAATGAAAACTTCCCTTGCAGAAGTGTGTTATCTTGGCAGGCCTTGTTATTTATGAGCACCTGCTCTCCTGATATTTACTTACTGTAGTTTATCCAATAGTTTTGCAGATGGTAAAGTTGTCTGTGTAATGGAAGCAGCTGTTTGGGAACACAACAGCTTGTCAAATGCATTAATTGCATACACACACAGCTGTAAAGGAACTTTCCTTTTTCAGGTGTTTAACAGCTCTCACCAAGCCATAGCCGAAAAACACAGGAAGTTTATTTTATTGCAAGTAACAGCTAAGTGGTTTTTATTCTTTGCTTTAACTTATTTTATGTATCAGTAGAAATCATGGAAGTGAGTTACTTTGCTGCCTGTGGGGGGCATGGAGACATGTAGTAGCCGTGGAACAGTATTTAGGTCCAGCTGATAAATTTTTCTCCCCCTCCTCTTCAATTTTATTTAAGAAAAGAGGTTATCTTTATTACAATTGAAGTGCTGTTTCCCAGAAGGATCCATATGTACCCTCTAATGTAATACTGAAGATACAATATTAGATAAGGTAAAAATGAGCTATCATTGTGCAAGGTTAATGCAGAGAGAATATTATGGGTAAGACAGGATGTTTGTAGATGGCAGTAGGTTTTTTTCCTCATGGACTGTCTCTGTTGAGTCATTGCACTTGAATTCTGGGTTTGGTAGTTATGTACATCTTGGCAGTCAATTTTTTTTTTTGTGATATATTACTGTGTCTGAGCAGGTGAAATCTGAGGTGACAGCAGCAGTCAGGAGGGCTCCTGGTTGTTTTGTGTGTGGCCTGATGCTGCCTGGAGCAGTCAGGACTGGGTCTGCAGAGGCTCTGCCTTACCTCTCATTACCAGCTGCCTGCTTCTCTCATTGTCTTGGAATTCAAGGGGGATCACCACAGAGCGGAAGGCATCAGCTAAGTTTAGATTAAAGGAATTTTTGAAAGTCACTTTCTAGACTGAAATACTGATTAAGTTTTGATTTTTTTTTTATTTTTTTAAGAGATGTGAACCTCAGATTTGTGGTAGATACTGCAAGAACTCTCTTCTCATGCTCTTCAGGATGCTATGCCACGTGGCCTTGTGCCACCCTTCCCTTCTCCCAGTGCTGCTTGTTTCCTGCAGGAGATGAGACCACCAACTCATGGACATCAGCTTCCTTTACTGAGCAACTGCCTGGTTCTCAATATTTGTTCTCAATACTGCGTGACCAAGAGGTTTTGTAGGGGGAGCACTTGTTGGTGCTGTGATTGATCCAATATCATTCTTCCCCACACATTCAATGAAGCTTGTGGTGGTGTGGTCACTTAATCCAGCTACAGAAATTCTGGTGGTCAGAGCAGGCACAGATTTTTGGAATCCAGGAGTGTCAGCTCATTCTTTGAGTGGTATAAACTTTGAGTTTCCATCTGCAGTTCAGTGAGGTTATTTATGGCCTGCAGTGTGTACTTGCTCATCCTTTGCCCTTGGTAAAGTGTTCCATGCCCTCGCCCCGTGGGTGCCCCAGGCAATGCCTATTAAGGGGTTTCCACTGGCTCCAGAGGAGCAGAAAATAGTGTATTTTATGTCCACTGAGCAAGGAAAATGCTTTTTTGGGCAGGTTTCCCCTCTCTTGCTGGGGTGCTGTGAAGTAATTTGTGCCCCACACTTGAGTTTTAATCACTTGTAGGGGTTTTTTGCTGGTTTGTTTAGGTGAAGGGTGTGTGCAGAAGGGATCAGCTCCCAAACCAACACTCCAGAATTCTTTCAGCCACTGAAGGAATGCTGTGCTTGTTGGAGAGCAGCAAACTCGGTCTAGCCTGCATTGCTGAGTGACAGCAGCATCAGCTGAGTTCACTTGATCAAGTAAAAATAGTCTTCTGCAAGTCATCTTTCCTTCTCCCCCTTCCTTTGCAGTGAAAAGTTTGTGTTCAGACCTTCGAATAATTTTATTAACAGCCGTAGAAGTGGGGAAATTGAGAGCAATTGTAGTCTTAAAACAGGTGACGTTATTCTAAATTTTTTCCTTGATTTTTAACTTGACTGAAGTGCAGTGTTGCATCTCCTGCTGTTTTCAGAGTTGCATTTATCCGTGTGCTTTACTCCAGTTCCAACTCTCCTTGAACCCACGTGTGTAGGTGTGTGTGAGGGGTGGTGGTATTGTTTGATCTTCATGAGATGCTGCTTACAAAACGTGATAACCATGTGTTGTGCTGTTTTCTACTGCTTCAAGCAGGAAGCAAAAAATCAACTTTTCTGACTTTGTCACGTTCTGGGGAAGCAGGATTTATATCAAATTATTTAATTTACTTATCTGTGAAAACATTATTTTGGCAACTTGGATACATGTTACAATATCTGTGCATTATAAGTTTTCTAAGTGAACAAAGCTGGAGTTTTCATAAATTTATTTGAAGGTAGTATGCTGGGAAATACAAAATGAAAAGAAAATTACTGTTGATCTGCATGTGGAAATAGGCTAAAAATATTTGGATTTAAATTTGTTGCTTTATAGCTTCCTCTTGTTTTTACATAAATTTAAAATCGAACTGTTAAGATTACCATTAATGAGTTAAAATGATTTTCTGTCACATGACTGAAGAGAAAAGGTATAGATAGGTTTTGTTTATTAAATTATTTTGATATGTTCCCTGATAAATTATTTGTAGAAGTTGTGTTTATTGTAGGGCTCAAACAAACCCAATCAATAGACCATGTAGAGAAAGACCAGACTTGTTACAGCTGCACTTGGTAGCTTAGTATTGATTATACACAAATACTGAGTTTAATGACAATAAATGACATTAAATGTTAACCATGATAGTATTGAAACACTGCAGAACAGGAAAAAAAATTACTTCATCTTGATTGTAAAAGGACATGTTCATTCCAAGGAACATTAATTTCGAATTTTGAGTGCGCTCAAACATTGTGAATTTATTGTAATTTTACAGTAGCTTGGACAATGTAACTGGATTGTTGTGGGGGCACTTCGTGGGAATTTCAGTCAGGTGGCCAAAATGTTGTCCTTTCAGGAGTTTTTTTCCTACAAAAATGCAACATTATAATGTTGTGACATGCTGTTATGTGGGGATCCACAGATTCTGGAGGAATCTGGTTTGTAAGAGTAGAATCAGAGCTTCCTAGAGGGAGCTGCCGTGGGAACTCCAGCTGTGGGCTCCTTTGCTGTGCAGATCAGCCACAGGAATTTATATTCCTGTCACTGGAGAAATGAATGGCACAGGCTGGTGGGTTTTGTACACTGGACACAAAATAGGAGCTGGGCCACTTGGATTCTATTCCAGCTCTTCTTACTAATTGTTGTAACCTTGAACAGGACGCAGGAATTTTTACTGTGTCTCATTTTTCGTGCAGACAAAAGAGGATAATATCACTTAACCTACTTCTTCTTGGGAGAGTTTCTAGTCTAAATGTGTCCCAAGTGCATTGGGTTCTTTGGACAGAAATGTTTTGTAGGTGCCAAGTATTATATAGGCAGTGACTAATGCTGTATGCCTGGCGGTCTGGAAAAATGCCCTTTATGGGCTTTTAATTCTGTGTGATTTTGGGCAAATATCTGGTGAAATGCCCTTGCTGTTCAGAATTACGTTAATGTTCTGGTTTTCCCTTTTTTTTTTTAGTATGACTGGGAAACAGGTGGTTACCACTGTGTTTCCAACTGCTGCAGTTATTAATTACTGCTCAGTTGTCTGCCTGGAGAATACTGACTGACTTTTCTTATTGCAGAGTTGATTTTAGTGACCAGCCAGTTCAGGTAGTGTGGAAATTATCCTTGATATTGTAATGATGGGGGGAAGAAGCTGTGATGAGGAAGGAAGTGCCAAAATGTAACTTCAATAGTCCACGTGTGCTTTACTGGAGAAGGAAAAAGGTGGGGCATGAACTTTTTCGGAGGGTGTTTGAGCTCTGCAATGATAGCTTTAAAAAAGAACACGAATATAGTGAGAGGGGGAAAATGGTGAAAACCATAAGGAAAACAGGGAAGTTTGTAACAATAGCAACAGCAAAGGCAGGATCACCGGCTCCTGCTCGTTGCACAGGGTTTGTTTTCCCTGGAGGTCTTGCCTAAAGCAGTGTCAGGGCCATTAGAGATGGATAACATCACTTGTGTTTTCTCTTTGGAAATGCACCTTCCCTCCTCAGCTGTGAGTCCCTGGAATCTTCAGCTCTTGTGCTCTCTGTTTCTTTGCTTTTGATTTTTATGTTGGTTTCCTGACAAAAGTCCGAGCCAGGGCTATTGTAACTATTTTATTGTTATCTTATAGCTATAAAAGTGGGTTTGACACCTGATAATAGGAAGGGAAGGAAATGAAAATTGCCGGTGTGTTTTTTTTCCTTGCACGATGGAAACTTATCGTAACAGGTGAGAATTTCCCACATATGCTGACTTGTGCTTGTAGAGAAATTAGTTGAATTTATTTGACATTTTAGTAGACTGAGGTTACACTGTTATGTTATAAGAGTTATGAGGAGTAACTTGTTGCTTAAAAAATGAGAAATAATTAGCCTTTGGTTCTGACTTATTTTTGCTACATGGTTTGAATGGTTTATATCTGCGATCCTCCCAGAGTTATCATAGTAATAATTCACACCAGAACGCTGTTGTGAAACAAGGTTATGTGTCCAAACAGAATTGCCTTTCTTACTGAATTTTTTTTTAGGATATTTTGTTTCAGATCTGAAGCAGCCTGAGAGCAGTGATACGGTGTTTTTCTGTTGTTATGCCTGGTGTTCATTGCCATTCAGCAGTATTTTTCAAGGCTCTGATCAAAATAATGCTGTAAGCAGTACCGGTCTCACTTTTCCTAATTATGGGAAGCGATCTATCAATAACACACTATTATAAATCACAGCTCCCTTGTCAGCTGGTGGGTATTATTTAATGCTTTGCAACATCTTTATTTGCTAATGAGTGGGGTTTTTTCCCTGTTTCTTTGATAAGTATTAATGTCCTAGCTGTTAGCCTATTTCAGGATGGAAATGATTGATGTGGCTCTGTTTCACCCAAAACACTTCTGCCCACTCCTGGTTCTTCCTCCTCTAACTCCTTTTTTTTCCCTCTGCAAGAACTCCTCATACAATTCATGCTGGATGGCTCAAATATGGAATTTATAAGGCAGTGATCACTTTCTCTTTCCAAGCTGTGTGATGTGGTCATCAAACCAAATGAAAACTGCGTTGCTTTGTGAGGAGTTTGAATGCAGCTGAGGCGGGCACAGCCACAGAAACGTGGCCTGGGTAACTCACGGTACAGCCACATCAGAGCAGCAGAAAAGGCTTTACTTTCAGAATCCGAGGAATACAACAAAGAATAACTGGAAATTCGTGTTGTCTGGGGATTAATTGATGAATATGCAGGACTGCAGAACAAGAGCAGCCTTGTGAGAAAGCCTCAGAGCCAGCATTCCTTTGAATTTCCAGTTCTCCTGCTGCCTCAGCTCTCCATGGCTCAGACGGACTCGCTGCTGGTGATAAAGCCTGACCATCTCGTGGATGGTGCCACCATGAAAACACAAAGAATGTTTTCAGACACTCAGTGTCCTTTCTCGCTTTTTTTGAGGCAAATTAAAGATGTTTGTGAAGCATTTGCTGACCTTCATAGGAAGGGCATTCAAGGAATAGGAACACTAATATAAAATAACTGATGCAGGTGATAAGCATCCCACAGGTATTCTTCATATGGAAAAGATTTTTTCGTCGCTTCTAGAGGAAATCAAATAAAATGGAAAATTTAATGATGTCACCCTGTTGCTCTCTACTTTTGTTGTTGTCAGGTCTTTTATTTGTGACTGTTATTTGGGGTTTTTTTAATGCAGAAGTGTACTCGTCTGTTTTCTCCTTTGAGTTCTCATTTGAAGTTACTGAAGTTGCCCACCCCAGACAGTTCACAGTAGTTTTATTTGTTTGAATTGCATATAAACAATTGCTCAGTTCTTCCCTATTGTATCTTAATCTCACGCTGTTGATTATTGGGTACCAAAACATGGAGATGATTTCACAGCTAATAAATTGAGACAAGCCTCTGTAAGGAACTGTGTGAGCATGTGATCAAAACTGCATTTCTGACCACTGGTTGCAGCTTTGTGGAAATGTGTATTTGGCAAAAGGGGTTAATACTGAGCTGCTGATGTTGAAGGTGTGTAAACCAGAGGGTCTGTGGTGACCACCTCTTGGGGTCAATGCAGACTGATTTTTATTTCCCTGGGAGGGAAGAGTAATCCTGCCCTGGACAAAGGATGGTGCTTTGTGGCAGCTGAAGAATATGAATAAGAAATGACAGACCATGCCTGGATAAGAACTGTAGGTGCTGTAACTCTGTGCCTGCTGTCAGGCTTCTTGAGTAGTTCCAGAGCCATGTCTTGGCTCTTCTGGAATCTCAGTGGTGCTGTGGTTGGGCTGGTTTGGGGATTGATAGGAAAAGAGAGAAGAGCTCAAAATATAATCATTACACACAGAGCTGCATCACTCCCAACTACATTTGCTGCTGGTATATTTTCTTGGTATGAGCTAGCATTTAAATCTACTAGAGCTGTCAAATCCTGAAGTTCTGGAAATAAAGACACTTATCAGTACATGTTATCATGTCCTTTGGCTGATACAAGATTAGCCCAAGCGTTTATAGCAGTTCATTTAATCTAATTTTAAGTGCCTGAATGTAATGGTTCTCGCGGAAGAAACAAAAAACATGAGTAAATCTTTTAACCACTGACACTTGTTCAGTTACAGAATATGTGGAAAAAGATGTCCTCTGAATTAATAAAAGAAGATTTAATGAAAGCTCATTGATCTACCAGGTGGTAGTCTTGCACATTTTTTGATCTTTTCGCAGAAAGATCAAAAGTTTCTGTATCCTGAGCAGCAGTTACCTTGTCGTGCTCTTTTGTGAAGTTCTTGGCTTAGTGTGAAGCATTCAGTCGTGCTTTGGAGCTGCACTGAATGTGCTGGAAACTTAAGCCCTTGAGTTAAAATGCCCAGATCTGGACTGGGTGAGCAGTCTGAGAGGAGATATGGCACATGGCTGCAGTTGCATGATTGCCTGGTCTTCTAGTGAATTAAAAATGCATTTCTTGGGGTGTGCATGTTTTTATATGCTCATGAATTTGCCTGTTCTCAGATACCTCTTCTTCAAAAGCCCAGCTGCTGACAGTAGTAACTAAAATCCTTATTAGATGGAATTAGCATGAATCATCATTATGAGAAGTAATGACCGTGTTGAAATGCTAAGGGTATTTTCAAGATTATCTCAGCCTTGGTTGGCAAGCCGGGTGTAATGGCTACATCTGACAGCACGTAATGAAATCACAGAGGGCTTTGATGTTCAGACTTGTGCTTTGGAGCAAATAGTCCTATTCAAAACCAGTGCAGTCTTGATTAATTTGGTTGTTGTATCTGGATTCTCTAAGCTCCTGTAACTGGTAGTGGCAGAGTACTAAAGGTGCTCTGTGTACTGCACGGGCCATTAGACACAAAGGAATCGTATCTTGATGTGACATTTTACAGTATAGTCTAAAATAGATGTATTTACTTCTCATTACATGAAACTGCGATTCCTGGGGAAATCAATATTGAAAATACCCACTAAAAGCCTCCCAGGATCTGCAAGCATGCACAAAAAGGAGCTGGATGCATGTGCTATTACCCACAAGTGGTGGGTTAAAGTGAATTATTTTAATCTTTTCATGTCAACATCAATTCAGGATATTTTCCTTACTGCACCAGCCTGTTACTGCTACAGAAGATGCAGAGAATGTGGACTGGAGCAGCAGGAGTCCTCAGGTGTCTTTAAACTGTTTTAAGCTGCCCATGGTTTGAAAATATTCAAGAATCTGTGATATGAGCTGTTTGACATTTTTCCTATTCCAAATGCTCAAAGGAATAAATCTACATAAAGAGTGTTAAAATGAGAGAGTCTTTGTGACAACGTCTGGATCTCAGAATGTTACTTTATTTCTCTTTTGGCTGACCACCATGATAAAACAGCTGAATCAAGTACGTGGTTTTATGTATAAAATACATTTTTTGGGTTTTGACAGCTTGTTTCCAGTTTTAGTCTAATTCAGTTTGAAACAGCTGTTCCTGATCTCTGCAAAACAGTTTTTTGATGGAAATCATGACATTCTCAACTACTGCAGTGTTGCTGGGCTCTCTTCTCATTTCAGATGGTGGCTTTTCTTTATGGAAAGAGAATTCCTCATTGAGGGAAAATGTCACTTTTGTATCAAATAAGCTGCAGTTATAAAGATAATGGCTTCCTCCTCCCTCCGAGGTTATCCCTCAGTGAGGGTGGATATATGTTTCTCTTTTGAGAAAAAACATCCCTGTGTGTTTTACCATTAGTTAGATTTTTATTCTAATGTTCCCTGCCCTACCCATCTGCTTTCAGTTGGGTTCTATTTAGAGTCTTCTCTGCAGTTGTCTCTGCACTCAGACTTAACAAGTTCTCTGCTTTGCCGTCTGCTTCAGTTTTACTCTGGAGTCAAATCTTGTATTTTCAGAATTTTCAGTGTAGCATTTTCAGTTTGCTCAGTGCCATCTTATTTTTTTTTTTTTTTGGCTGCACTGCTTGATCCTTCTTCCAAAGCTGTTTGTAGAAATTCCATAGATCACAGAGCTGATCAAGTCTGTAAGCTCTCTTGTGCCTGATAAAGCACCAACTAACCTTTCGTTTCCAGTTTTCTGGTTGTTTTTGACACCCTGCATGTAATATGGAGTGAAGTGAATAACTTTCGGCTCAAAAGAACTTGCTGTGTAGTTGACTCTGTGAACACGAGTGTGTGATGTGGACTTCCCAAAACACTTCTGATGGGGAGGATGAAGATTTTGGCAGCCTTGCCAAGTTTGTCATGGGACTGGGGAGGACTCTGGAGTTGTACATCCTCCTCTTTCCTCTGGTCTTAGCTTGCTGGATGAGGTTTCACGAGTCTCTTTGTTGTGCATGTCTTTTTCCATCTGTAAAATATCTGACTATAAAATAAGGGTTGTGCTACAGAGTGAGTGCTTAGAGAAGTCTGAGAGAGATGCTGCCCATGGGCAGGATCCCTGGTCTTCACTTCCAAGGCCACTATGGACAAACACCATCCTGAAGTCTCTTTTCAAGTTGTTTTTTTTTATTTTTGAAGGNAAGTTGTTTTTTCTTATTTTTGAAGGACAATTTATCAGCTGAAATAAAGTTACCATCCAACACAACAGGAAAGCTTTAAAGCTTTACTTCCTAAAGAGCTGTTAAATATGTTTTCCATTCCAAATTCAATGTTTTGCCTGGCAAATACTTTGGAGTGTTTGTAGTTTTCCTTGTATTTATTTTTTTCCCACAGTCTAAAAAAGCAGACTCGGGGCTGCATTAGGATTAAGTGAGATTAAAAACATCTTCTTTCCATCCCTCTTGTGGACCTCATATGGATAAATCCTAATTGTATTGATATTGCATTCATCCTGCAAGAATCTAAGACCTTTAGTGTCTGCTGATGCTGCAGTTTTGATGGTGTGTTTTTTCTTGCAAGTGAAATCAATTCAGACAAATCTTGGTAACTTTTACAACAAAATAAAATGACTGTGCCAGGCAGGCACGGGAAGTTTTTTAAGCATGGGCATGCTCTTAGATCACACACGGGGTTGTTCCAGCAGAATCGATTGGTTGATCTACTAGATTTAAAGGTCAACTGTAATCACATTTCAGGAAGATTGAAGAAGATATAAAATTGCTACTGTGCTTTTCTGGGTCACATACCCGCTTGTGGTGCTCTTTGCTTTTCCCCTGTACATCTTCATTTACTCAGCCAGAGCATCAATACAGAAAGGGCACAAGTCAATGCGCTCGCTTTCTGCTGTCGATGAGGGAGCTACTTAGTTGTTATTTCCTCCAAGCCAATACTTTCCCTCTGGAAGAGCTGAAGCAGAGAGGAGTTCACTGCACCCGACGGATTTGGAAGGAACAAATCTCTCTTCCAGGGAAAAGCTGTGAGGAGAGCTGCAGTCTGGCTGTCTCGTTAGATAATCCACACAATTGCTTGAGCTGATGCATCTCAGGGATGATTCTGTCTGGTCGAGGAGCACCACAGGTGCAGAGAGTCAGCAGAATCCCCTTTCATGTGTGGGGACCTTCAAAAGAACTTCTCATACTCCTGTTTTATGCTGCACTTGGTGTTATACAGGTGTCCATAGAGACCAGGCAGCTTTGGAATATTCTGTTTTGTAAATATGATGTTTCAAAGCCGTATTTCCATGCAATAGGCAACAATATCTGCACACACAGGTGAATAAATTTCCTGTTAATTTTTTGCAAGAGCCCAAATGAAACAACTGTGTTGCTGTAGCAGGTCGCATGAATTAAAGGCAGCAGGGACATGGACTATTCACCTGCTCAGATAAAATTAATTTTCCCTGCAAAGTAAAAGAGTCTTGAAATGAAAAAGGGGTTGGTGGGTGGAAAGAAATTTAATTTAGGTTGATAAACCAAAACACATTCCTGTTAAAGTTTGTTCCCTCATGAACATTATTATTATTGCTATATCGGTTTGATAGGACTTCATTCATGAAGTTTTGCTCCTTTCCTGTACTGAGAAACTTGGGTGGATCTTCCATGGAATAACAGAGGAGAAGTTTAAAATGGAATAGACAGTAATGGCATGGGAGCTCTTCCTCAGTCAGGGAGTACAGCATTGCAGATACTTTTAGCTAATCTTAAGACAAATTTCAAAATAACTTTATGATTTTTTTTGTGACTAGTAAATGGATGTTTGCTGATGATCAGGCTATGGAAAGGGTTTTGTTGTGTTGGCAGAACATATAAAGATGATTCTCTTATTTAAGAGTCACATTCCTTCAAAAAAATCTGCTGTAGGTCACGTTAACTGTTTTACAAAGGTTATTTGTAGTAGAACTCTGTGAGCCTAAATGAACTCAGAGAGTGCATCTTCATATGTGCTAACTTGCAAAATGTAGTAATTCCCAGATGGATGGAAATCAGGGTCTGTGGCTTTTCTCTAAGCATCCATGACCTGCTTTTAAAGCAGACATGGGCATACAGCAGTGGCTGAAGGCTCTGCTTGAGTGGGCTGAGGAGACATTTATTGTGCATTTATTTAAGGTGCCCTTTTTCAGAGATTCTTGCTCTGCTGGCTGCCTAAATTCAGTCTGTGTTTTGCTTTGTCAGCCACTGTGAAGTCTGGAAAACTAATGTCTCATGTTCCCTACTCTTATGGAAAAGATGGAAAGGGGTTCTTTTCTAAATAAATAATGGACTAGGGAAAGTTTTCAGAGACTTGCTTGAACGAACTGGTGTAGCATCACATCCTTTGTGGCTTTTTCAGTGGCTGATGGAGTCAAACATGCCTTGACTGAATGATTTGGTTTTTCTTTTCTTGCAAGTTGCTGAAATCTGTTTCTTTCTTTTAACCTTTGTTGATGTTTGTTTGTCTTCATTAAAGGGGCACTTAGGGAAACAGTGAATCTTGTAAAGGGCAGAAGTAGTTTAAGAACAGTACTGCAAAAGCAGTTATTAATTTCATGTCTGCTGTTGGATGTCATCCTGACCAGTAGGTTAGAAAGATTCTTGCAGGAACTTCAGAGAGGTTGAAAACAAGATTCTGTGACACGCTCATGAGGTTTTCAGACTGCAGGGAATTGTCAGGTTATAAAAGAATGCTTCTGTGTGAAAGGAAGTTTGCAAAGTCAGAAAAACCTGTCAGTAGGATTGTTAGTGTCATGTAAACTTTATGCCTTTTTCTCTTCTTGTTTTTCCTTCAAATCACAGGCCTTTATATCCCTTCTTTCTTCTGCTTGGTAATTGTAGCAGCAGATGCTGCTTGGAATTGAAACAGTTTAATACATGATCCATCAGTTGCCCGAATAAAATACCCGTTAGAAAAGGGGAAGAATAATCCCTTTATTATCAAGAGTACTTGAACAAAGGTGTTTAATCAATCTTAATATTTGCTTTCTTGAGAGGAGCAATGCCAGCGGCCACAGTCCTGGCAGGAGGATGCTGGGACTGCACACGCAGGTTCTCTTCTAATTCTTGTACAGTATCCCAGGCTTAAGTCTGGAAGAAGAGAAATGTATCTGAAAGGATCTTCCTTAAAAAGAACTTGCTTTGATTTTCCACTTGATTGTTACTTTAAAGAACAATAACATTTGGTTACTCCCCGAGAGTGATGATAAACTTGTGCTTTAGAGTTTTACAAGCCTACCCCAAGTGCAGGCAGTTGTGGGCTCATGCTGAATTCTGAACCATTTGTAAAACTGTGTGCAGAGGTCTTTTACCGACATCAGCAACTGTGTCAGTGAGTTTTGATTTAAGAAAAATAATAGACATATTCTACAGTAAAACACTCATTTTAGTGGATTTTTTTTAAATTAAAACAATCCCGTAGGTGAAGCAGGAATATGTCAGCATAATCTGTAGCTGAGTAGCATCACCTGTCATGATGTGCAAGGCAAGATGATATTTCCTCTGCTAAATCCAGCTACTGAGCTTGCCCTTTAAACAACCTGATTTATCACAGGAAACTTGCAGAGGAAGAAGAATCCTATGCTTGGCTTTAAATTGAGGCTCTCACCTGTGCTCTGATTCCATAGCGAGTATATATTTATTTTAAGAGGTTCTTACGGTCAAAGAGTTTGTAATGTTTTGGCCTTTCTGAAAAGTTTTGTGCTAGATTTTTAGCTTATTTTAAGACCTTGCATAACTGGTATATTGCTTAGTCACAATGGCCTTGAAAATGCAATACTTAAAAAAAATTAGTCCGAGGTCCTTACGCACTTGTCAAGAACTCCTTCGCCCGCTCTTCCTGTGTTGATGTGTTTGTTGATGTGTTCCCTGCCATTGCCTCTGGGTATGTCCTCAAGGCTCAAACGGGGCCATGTCCATTTGAAACCATCTTCCTGTCTCCCCCCAGCATGCAGTTGGAAACTTCCCTTGGCAAATTTTGGTTTTGTTGCACGTAAATAAGCCTGCCAGAAAGAAAAGCAAACCCTAAAAACCCCCCTCAGCTTGGTGATGCTGCCCGGTGCAGTCTGTGCCATCTCCATGGTTTTTGAGCCTTCATTATGCAGCTTGCACTCCACACACTTTTATTTAAAGCAGAGCTAAAAGTAGAACCAAATAGCTGACGTTCAGAGACGTTTGGTGTGATGCAGAATTCCTGGGAGGGGGCCGGGACAGGAAGAGGAGCGCTGCTCCTGCCGGGTGGATGGAGCTCATTTATTTGCACAGAGCTGTCTGTGCAGGACTCTTGGAAAAACTCTGAAGGAGCCCACGCTTGATCATGGAATATAGGCCAACTGTAATAAGAACTTCTGTTTTCTTTTAATCTCATTTACTTTTCTTTTGTTTTATGCTCTGAAATGATGGAATTTGGTTTGCTGTGGCTGTTGCTGCCAGGCAAAGCATTGCTGCTGAGCTATTGCAGCGTCCCTGTGCCGACTGCTTTTCATGGAGCCATCTCCATATTGCAGAGCCATCTGTTTTCCTTACTGTCCAGGCATTGGGCTCAGTTAAATTACTGACTGCTCCTTAGCTTTCAATTGTTCCTGTTTGTTCAGCGTGCCGCCAGCAAGGCTTCAGCTCTCTAGCACCATTTTTAAAGTTTTCCTTGCTCTTTTATGTTTTTGTGAACCCCTCAGGCAAAAACTATAGTTGAGGGAATTGTCAGTTGTTCATGTTGCTGAATTATTGGCTTGATAAAATAAACTTTGTGAGGTAGGTAGGCAGTGTCCTCATTAAAAAAGATTTTGTAGCTGGGGAAGTGATGGAAACAAGTTCAAAAATCATGGTTTGTGAGAAGCAGTGTCTCGCTCCCCCACCGCCCCAGTTTCCTTAAATGCACACCAGTTTGTCATCCTGCTGGTGCTATGAGCTCATACAGAAGGATCCTTTTTGGTTGTGTAAGTACATGCACTGCTGAAGAGTTGAGGATACTTTCAGAAAACTTAGTGCTGAATTTATCAGCTCGTGTCGGTTTGAAATTGTATTTGTAATATGAAATTCCAAGTGTAACTGCAATGTAAGAGTTGCGTCGGGTTTTTTAAAAATGTCATTTCCATGTCAGTCTTCAAGACCAAAAGATACAGGTTTGGGGTTTGTTTTCTTTTTTCTTACATGTGTGATGCTTTTTACATTCCCACTTCCAGTGGTTCTCCAAAGTTCTGCACCCACAATACTGCAGTGATGGGCACCGTGCTGTGCTCAGCTCCACAGGGAGTTTGCTTCTGGCCAGCTCAGAACTGTTGGAGAAGGAGTTACTTTGGTTTTTGAGGTGAGGAAAATAAGAATATAAGGTAGAGTATTCTGTGGCTGTTGAGGCTTGACAAGCTTTGGAAGGTGGCAGACCATATATATGGGATGCATTGAGGTTTTTATGGGAAGCAGGCAACAGGATGAGTTTGATACCAGTGCACAACAGGGTGGTGCTGAAATTTTGGTACAACACAGACTCTGTGTAGGGACGTCAGTGCTGTTTCCCAGAGTCAGCTGGACTTTTTGGAATTACCCAGTTCAGGGATGAATGTGATAACAGCTATGACCTGGGTGATGCAGGTGCAGGGAAGGAGAACCCCCTCAGAGCCTCACTGGCTCTTTCAAGAGATTAAGATTTTTTTCCCCCGCCTTTCATTTTTTTCTTGGTATTGGGTAACATTGAGGAAAAAAATGCCAGCAGTGTTCATTTCTTCTGTGGGGGCTTCTAGGCAGCGTGGCCTTCAGCAGAGATGGGTGAAATCATTAAAACAATCACTGATATTTGTTTATCTTATGACTGAGGGAGGAAACACAGCCTGAATGAAGCTGTGTAGATACATTTCCTATTCCAATCCAGTGTTATTCCCTTGCTTGTTGTGCTCTGGTCATTAGTGCTTTTAATTTACCTTCCAGTGAATGTGCCAGATGAGCCACTGTGAGCAGCCACATTTCTGTTTATTTTTCTGATGATGGCCATCTGAAGCAATAGATTGATGTCTGCAATTTTTACTTCATTAGTTATGGAGTCCACAAGGCACTGAGGGGAATGTCTGTTTACTCGGTGCCTTGAACTGAGGTACTGATAAACTGCCGGGCTTTGATCTGGTAGGATTTTCATAGTAATTATCAAGATACAGAAATAAGGTATGTCCAGGTTTAAATGAGGATCTGAAATGTCTGTGGGCTAGATGGCCAACATTTAAGTGGTAATTGGATTGTTGAAGAGTGCCTGCAAGACAGCCAGTGCATGGAAAATCAAATATATGTCGGTCTCCTTTGAAATCCATGAAAAATAATAATTTCCATTTTCCTGTGGCTTTAACTGTGTCCCACAGCAACATAAAAATGGCTCAATCTCCGAGTCTTAAAACCCTGTGATAACACCAGTGCAAATTCCTGGCTAAGTAATGAATCTCTAATGTTTGTAATTTCCAGAAAGTATTTTCCCGATCCCGTAGTGGCAGTCAGTGTTAGGAATCCTGTAGGGCTTGTGTGGGTGGGGACGTTTTTTTGCTCAATACAGTGACAGCTGCAAGTCTGGTCTTCAGAAGCCTGGGTTTGGCCCTGAGTATCATTCTCCTTCCCCTCTGTTCCTATTTTGAGCCCAGTAAAGAGAAGCATATGTTTTCTTGCATCAGCTACGTCGGTGTTACCTTGTGAGGCATGACAAGGTCATGTGTTTGTATGGCAAAAAGAGGAAATCTCAAATTGTCTTTGAGCTGTCTTAGAACTGCTTTTTTCTTGTGATGTATTAAAGATTTCCATGATGTACATGGTTAAATTTTGATTCATGTAGGTATGCGTGTGTTGATGCTACAGTGCTGCTCCTGAAATTGGTACTGTTATATTATTAATATTGCAGATCATGCCAAGGAGGTGTCTTGCATTTAATACAGAACATAAGAAGGTTTGCCTACCCCATATGAAAATCTCAAATTGGAACTGAAGATGCTATAAAAATTTAAAAGGAACAAGGTCAGCCTGAAAATTGCATATTTTAAAAAGCAGAAAATCATCTATTTTTAACAGCAAATTTCCTTACCTGTTAGTACCTTTACTAATAACATTTTCAGTTATTAACACTCAAAAATGGTTTTTAGCGTCGTTTTAATTGTAAAACCACCTAGTTACCATTTCTCTAGTGCTCATTAATATGGGGTTTTCTGGTTGAGAAACATGAGAACTGAGCCAGAAGCATTCGAGTTCTTGTGCTCTTTCTGTATGATCAAACAAGTCAATTTATTTCACTCGTGAAAGAAATAATAACAGATGGGTCACCTGCTTTTTACCAACATCTGCTGGGGGGAAAAGTGGGTAAGAGGGTTCTTCATTATAACAAACAAACAAACAAGCCCCCAGTAACAGAAAATAAAAGTTTAATGAATTTGGACTGCTGCTGAGGTGGATGGTTTAAACACCTGTGGTTATTAAGCATGGAAAGAATTGGAGAGAAATAGTCTGGGACTTGCCTTCCTTGGAATTGAAAGTTCAGTATCTCTGTTTTTAACTTGATTTCAGAGAATATCTGGCAAGATGTGATTTATTTCCAATTAGTGGCTGGTCCAGGCAGAAAGTTACAATGGACTGCTCCAGACTGATCCTTTATTTCCAGTGATAGAAGTGGGGGTAGATATTCCAACCTTGCCTGGCTGAAAGCCTCTTCTGGCTGCTTCAAAGACTTGCTCAGCACCTGACTGCAGTCATTATCTATAGAAACTCCACTATAAATATAGTGCATAGTAAAAACATTTAGTGTTCTTAAAAATATGAGATTCCTCGGATCCACACCCAGCATGAGTGGAATAAGAATTGTGAAAGGTAAATTTAACAGTATTTGTAAAGAAGCAGGATAAAGCAGGAAAATATGGTAGAAGGCATCTGAGAGAAGTGTGGGCATTGTGTGAGATCCTGCAAATAACATTCTGTGCATGAAAACAGTGCTGAGTAACTGCCTCTTCATCCATGAGATCCTGCAGACTGTGGTAATTTGAGGTCTGGAAAGAAGCACATAATGAAAGTCTGAATCCTTAGCACAGGCAGACTGATTTAGATTGCACAGGCATTATGAGGCATTTCCTAGTTACGGAATTCTTCATTTATAACCTTCATTTTAATGTAACTTTTTTAGCATACCTAAAAATACATGAAAAATACTACTTTTCTCCTCAAATACACAATATTTCTTGGGTCAGCACAAAATCCTTCCACCTCCCTCTAAAATGATGCGTTATAAATACCTAAACAAATACAATAAACAGCTTTTGGAGAGGATTTCTCTCGTTTGGTTCCAGCGAGAGAGGAGTAAATAAAGTAATTGATGTGCCCTGTTAGCTGTCGAGCAAGTTTCATGTCCAAGTTTCGTGTGTGGCGTGTCTTTCCTTTGGCATGCAGAGAGAAGCAGCGGATTTTAGCACCTCGCCTACAGCATCCACCTCCTGACAGCAAAACTTGTCAATAGAGAAGCATTCAGCACTTCATTATTTCTACAACCTGAGCGCATTTGCAAATTAATTGATGTGTGGGAGGAGAGGCATCTGCTATTGTAGAAGCCCTTAACCGTTGCAGCAAAACTAGAAATAAACTGCTTAGCTGTAGTGAGCTGATATGCTCTTGCAGGTGTTGGAGCCTCTAAAGTGGATTTTGTCCTTTTTTATTGTTGTTTCTGATGTTAATAAAAAACCCCAAGCAACCCAAACCCAAACTTCTCGCTGAATTGTGACCATGGAAAACCAGCACAATAAAGATAATACCTTGTATATTTCTATATGGTTGCTAGCAAGTCATTTCATATTTCTTGCTGGCTCAGCACCAAAAGAGAGTTTTAATTAGGCCTGTAATGAATGACTGGGAGCGTTTTAAAGGCTATTAATCTTGTGGTGTAATTGAGTTAATTATAATATCATTATAAGCTCCCATGAAAATAGGATGAAGTGTATTCCATTTGTTTTACTCCTAAAGATATTTCTGAGGTCCCCCAGCTTCATCTCAAATGCTCCCACTGCAAGTCTTCAACAGAGAAAACTGTAAAAACATTTCATGTGTCATTGCCCCAAACCTCCTGTTGTGCATCATCCCAGTCCCAGGCTCTCTGAGCTGCCCCTTTACTGGAGCTGCAGGAACTCCTTGCAGTGCAGAGTGTCTTTAGTTTGCATTTCCCACAGTAGTATTTCCTTGTTTTTCCAGTTTCCGATCGGTAACTCACCCGAGTGTGGCAGATGAGAGTAAGAATTTGCGATCCGTTTTCAGAAATAAAGATTCCAGCAGCTTTCAAACTGTTACTCTTTGTGCTGTGGCAAAAAAATGTGTAGCAAAAGAGGTGTTTTTTTGCAAAGCATATGGCTCTTCCACTCTTTCAGGCTACAGTAAGTTTGGGATTTGGTTGTAAAACATCTCTGTGCTTTTTGCACTCTCTAGTCAGAGTGTGACATCTCCAACAGATGGACACATAAACTTTCCATAATCCGCTTCATTCCTTTCAGAAGAGGAGATGAGATTCTTATCTGTAAAAGTTGTTGAGGAGAACCTAATCTGTTGAAATCTGTAGTGTGTGTAGACGTGGGGACGTGAAAATGTGATGGAGACACAGCTCAGCCCTGGAGTTGTGCTGGTTCTGGGGCTCTCTGTCTGCAGCGAGGTCAGCCCTGCTTTTGGATTTCAAACCTCCTTGGAGCGTTTGCCAGGGAGGTTCAGGTTGGACATGAGGAAGGATTTCTCCACAGAAAAGGGTGCTCAGGCATTGGAAGGGGCTGGCCAGGAGGGTGAAGTCACCATCCCTGGAATGTGGCACTCAGTGCTCTGGTCTAGTTGACACCACATTTGGCTGATAACACCATCTTATTTGTTTTTTGCGACCCTGCATTATCAGGATTATCTCGGTTTAGTGATTTTGAAGTCTACAATCAAGAGTTTCCAACCTTCACCCTGCTGGGATGGTAGAACTGCCTTTTTTTTCTTTCAGGAGCTTTGCTGGTCACACTTTTATGTTTCCATCCTCTTGACTATTACAGATTTTGTAAATAGTTTAGAAATGCCAGCCTGTGATGTATGGGCCTCTTTAACATTTCTTTGATTTATGTGCACTATGCTGAAAAAAAGCAGAGGAAGCATATTATTCTGGAAAAGAATGTTGCCAGTCTTCCATTTTTTCAGTCTTAGTTAAAAGCTACACTTTTATCAATCAAACCTGATAGATTCTTTTTGCATTCCCAAAAACATTCATAACTTAACTCTTTGATGTCTAAAGGAATAATTTGGCTAAGACTTTTATAGATGTCTGCTTATTTTTTGGTTGTCTTAGCTCGCAATATCTTTTAATCTGATTTTTCAGAAGTTCCAGCCACCTGTGGTGATTGCAGGGTTTGTCTCTGTAAGAGTCCCTGGTGTTACATGGGAGGCATGAGAGTTAAAACCTCTTACTCAAACTCTACTTGTAACAGTGACCTTTAATTTAAGATTTGCTCTTATTTGTGGATGAATATTTTCTGTGGGTTACTTTCTAGAAAAGGTGGATAAATTCATCTCATCGTGAATATTCTGTGGCAGGAATGTTCTTACAGGGAAATAGGCCTCGTGCATTCTGTTCAAAACTCTCCGGCTTCAAGCTTTAATTGCTTCTTGCTAGAGGGCTGGAAATCAGCATCCCCTGCAGTCTTGCTTCAGGATGCCTGCTGGATGTAAAGAAAGATATTAGCAAAAATAACCATTTAAGGAAGAATTAGCTCCTAATTTGGTGACTTCAGCTCAATTTAAACAGCGTTCCTTCAACGCCTTCTGCTGGTACAGTGGGGCGGTCACCTCGAGCAGAAAAGAGTGGCGATGTCTGGTGTAGCTTGACAGAGCTTTGGGATGGACTGTGAAGTTGTGATCTTCCAATTTCCCCTTCAGGAAAGCCACAGGAGACTGAGGAAAGGCAGGTTTCCCTGTGCTGGCAGGAAAACCCTCAGCCGGGCTGTTGTCACACACTCAGGATGGGTATCTACCTAAAGTCTAAAGATATTGTGCATTTTAATCATTGTGCAAGTGACCAAAGCTAAGGAAAGGCATTTAACAGAAGTTAAGATAATTAAATTTAATGAGTTAGGGAAAGAATAAATCAGCAGCACAAGTACTGGTGTTGTTATTACTGTTCCACTGCTCACCCACTAACGGGTTTCCCTCATGTCTGCTTTGACTGCCTGTCTCCCTTTGTCTGATTGTGCACTTTACATGTGCTGCACGTGTAGACATTTTATTGAAGAATATTAATTTCTCTGTAAAGTGCTTTGTTTGCTGTAGTAAAGGGCACCCTCAGAGCTGCAAATCATGACATGGTGCTGGACAGTTTGGGGAGTGTTTGTGTGCCTGATTGCAGCCCTTTATTCTGCCATTTGGGCTTAAAGTGTCTTCCCATTTCTTATCTAAACACCTGAGCACCCCCTGTCACAGAGGCAGCAGGTCATTCTTCATACTGACACAGCTGCCAGCTGAGCCCCTGACACCAAAGATTTAGTCTAGGGCTTTAGAAAATACTAATTTTAGCAGGAGAGCAGTGTCTCTGGAGTTCTGGTGGCTGTTTAAGGGAGCACGGAGCTCTGGGGGAAAGTACTAATTGTGTCCTTATCTTGGAGTTTAATGATTACTTCCCCTGCTACAGATTATTTGTCCTATACAAAGATAATGCTTCTGTCAAAAAGGAATTAGGATTTTCTGTCAGATATTGATCATGTGCAGTTCTTGGGTCTTTAGACTTTAATGAAGTCCATTAAAGGAACACACAACTGTGAATACACCCCACAGAGTGACACCAAGACCATTTACCTATTCTGGACAACCTCTGTACCAACTCCTGCCTTCAGCTCAGGGTTACTTGAAAATGCTGCTGTTTGTTACTGCACCTGGTTTTATTTTGTCATTTAGATGCAGAACACAATGTAATAACTCTACTTTGCTTTTTGTAATTCTGTTATGTGTTTATGTTGTAGCTGCATGTACAACGAAATAAATGCCAGTTCATTTAGTTATCTTTCAGTAAATATGTATGTTCAAATCCCTCAGAATACCTGGAGGTATAGACATTTTAAGCATGAAATACAGTTATCCTTCTAAAGAGTAAATAAACTAGTTTGTAACCCCAGATTATGATTACTGTGCCTCTTTATCCATTTCAAACACTAGATCCCTTTAAAATTCAGCCTGGTAGCTGGGTAGTGTCCCTTTATTTTGATGTTATCCAAAAAGCAAGAATATGTCACTTCTGTAACTATCAAATGGATTCCAGAACATTTTTTTAAAACATAAGAGGAGAAGTAGTGGCTTTTGCAGAGACTTTGAGCAGTGCAGGTCATTTTATTGGCAGCAAGGATGCAGATGCTGAAGTGTTGACCAATTCCTTGAAGAAAGTGCCATGAGATTTGCTATCTCTGCATGGTAAAAAGCCAAAGACTTGCGAGCAGTATTGAAGTGAGGGAACGTTCATCAGCAGTCATTCATCAGCTGAACTTCAATGTTTTCAGAAGAAAAGTATGGGAAGAACACGCTTTAGGGCAGAAATCTGACACTAATTAAAACAGCACTCTCAGCAAAAATAGGAATTCAGAGAAAATGGAATAAAACCTGTAGCAAAGACAAGAAAAAGAAACAGGGATGTGTATCAATGCACTTTCTACTACTGTGTCATTATATATAAAAATAAATAAAAATGTCTCAGGTTGTTTTTGAACTCCCTAGGTCAGAGAGGGAGGGAGGAGAGAGACTTAAGAGAGCAGCCCTGTGCAGGGCTGATGTTCCCAGTTTGCTGGAAATCACCGTTTGAGATCATTATTGTCACAGTTTAGTCAGATCAGGGTGTTTGGCAAAATGTGTCGTAACTTTTGCACGGGGATTTAAAAAAGAATAGGATGGGAGCAGCCTTTGTTCCTGTCATGGATAGGTGTTTCTTGCTGAAATATTCTTGTAAACTAGAAAGTGTTGGGGGGGCATAAATCCATGTGAAAAATAGAATAAGGTGTCCTAATTAAATAGCAAAATAGAGCAAAGATACACAGTCTGGCTTTCCTGCTAATTGAAAAGCCTGCAGTCCAGCTCGACTAGAGGAAAACCAATGAGTAAAGAAATTGGAGACTTTTCTTTTTGGCTTATTGATGCTGTTTTGGTCAAGTCAAGAATTCAGCTGTCCTAAAATGATCAAACGTTTGGAGAAAAAGAGAATTTCCAAACAGGCCTCATTATCTGAAAAAAAAAAGCGCTTAAAATATCAATTAAGGTAGTATAATTTCTCTCTTGCCTACTTTAGTCTGCAGAGATGAAACTGTGGGAGTGTCCTGCTTGCTTGCTCGTTGCTCTTTTCAAAAGAGCAAGTAAAGTTTTATCATAATAGACAAATCCCTTTTCATCTGCGAGGGAGAAGTTGTTTAATGATGAGGGGCAGAGCACTGTGCATCCTACAGGAGGCAAATGTGCATCACCAGGATGACAGTGAACTCAGAAAATGCCACAGTGGGTGAGTAACTGTCAGTCTGCTCTCTAAAAGGCATTCCTTGGAGGAATGGAGAAAAGCTTTACATTACCTAGATGTGAGAATATGTATGTGTATATGATCACTAAGTATTTACATAAGAATGGAGGTAAGGTGATTACGAAGAAAATCATTCTTCTGATTTCACTTTTTAAAGTGTTGGTGCTTAGAAAGCTTTAATTAATGGCAAAATGTAAATGTGCAACCGTGAGCTGATGTGATCAGTTGCTAATGCTCCAAGTGCTTGCTTTTTTTCTTTTTCTCTTACTCCTTTTTTCCCAATTCTTACCTTCTTTCAACCGATTTTTGCAACTTTGGATGGCCTTGACAGTAAGCGCAGTGTACTCACTTGTTTGGGCAGCAGTCAGCACATGCAAAATCTCCAGCCCATGAATTATGTAAACTAAAGACCTCTAGACCCAGCTTGATTCTAATGATGAAGCTTTAGTTTGCAAAGTTTTAAATGAGCACTGTGCCCATGTTTGTGGTTTCATAACACTCACTGCAGAGTAACCCGACAGGCTGAGATGGAAACCTGTCACAACACGGTCAGTGCTTTTCAGCTGAGCAAAGGGGCCTTTTCTGCACGGTTCTGGCTGTAGCAAAAGTTTTCTGTCTGCTCCAAATCTTAAACACCATCTGCACAAGACAGGATTATTTTGGGCGTGGGGAGGTTCTTTTTGGTTATTTTCATTGTTTTAGGAGGTGCGTTGCCTTATTTCTGGTGAGAAGAGTCGCTGGGGTACAGTAAGGAAAAGATATTACATGATTAGCATCTTTAAAAATATTAATGCTTTCAGTGCTAAATCAGATCTGTAATTCTTTAATACACCTCTTTTTTTTTTTNTTTTTTGTTTAAATAGTTCTTGTGAAAGCCAAAGGCATCTTATGTAGATGAAGAAATTGCCCTCCTTAAAATTACAGCTGTGACAAAAGTGACTCCCAGGTGCTTTCTCTATTGATGCTTTTCACTGAGTGAGGAAGATTAAGAGTTGTTAATAAATTAATACAGTTTTCATACACACGGGAATATTGAAAATGGGAAATATTGATAGCATTTTGGTGTAGAAAACACAGCCATGTGGCCGTTAACCTAGAAAAAATAATTAATCTTAAAAAGATAATTTTAAAGTAATCCAAGTTCTGTTTTTATTTAGCTTCATGTAAAGCTTTTGTATATATTGAAGTGTTACTTTCAGTACCTTTCCTACATTCCTAAGAACAGTCACTTTCCATTTTAAAATGTAGAATTCACACATCTACTTGGAAACTGCAGTTTTAAGAAAAATATCAGCTATCATGAGATTCGTCATAAACCTGTACAAGTTGGCACTGGGGTATATCCTGGCTGCTAAATGTTGTAAATTGATTTTTGTTGTTGCTGGGTTTGATTTCTTGGTTTTCTGAAATAGATTTTTCTGTTTCATCTACGTGTATTGGGGAAAACGGATCGATCTCATTGATATTATGCAGAAAAAATATTTCATTAGGAAAAGCTTAACCTCACACAAGCCAGGTGGAATTCCTCAAAGCTGGAAAACCTGGATGCTTGCAGTAGTGATGGGGAATTCCTTTGCAGCTGATAGGGGGATGATTTGCACGACTGTCTAGTGCTGCACCCGTGCTCATTTCGGTGAGTAGTCACCATGCTGCTGGTTTAACTGGGCCCAGGTGTCAGAAGCAGAGGGGAAGGTTGTTGGGAATGTTGTTGGGAATGTTGTTGGGAATGCACTGGGCAGGGCAGGTTTCACCATCAGCGATTCCGCGATTTTTGGCTGCTCTGAGTTGTGGGGTGTCCCCACAGCTCTGCAGGTCCAGGCCAAGGCTCCGTCACCCCCTGTCTCATCTCCAGCTGTAACATGTGCCCACAACCTTCCCCCAGTGTTCTTCCAGCCACCAGCGTTCCCTGGATTCAGGACTCCTCGAGCTCCATGTGGTTTCTGTGTGTTCATTAACCCCAAAAAGGATTTGTGTCCCTCAGCCTCCCTGCGTGAGCACCCACAGCATCTGACATTGCATTTCAGCACTTCTTCCCAGAGAGGAGAGAAATGCCTTTGGAAATGGCATTCTCTTGTTAGTAAGCAAAAATTTGGGGGGATTGGTGTGTTTTTAGCTGAGATTTCCTCACATGGTCGATGCTGGCAGACAAAGGTGTTTATTTTGTAAGAGGAAAAGGGAACTGAATGGCAGCTGTATTATCCCTCAGACCATCAATCTCCTGGCCACAGCTCTGATACTTGTGGTCCTGCTTTGACACTATTTTCAGTCTTGCTTCTGCTCCTCAGAAAAATGATTAAGAAACAATTTCCTGATCCCTTCAGTGAACACCCCCTGTCCCCAAAAAGGAGAGCACTCTGTGCAGTACAGTGTGTGATGCTTTAATAATGTATAAATCAAGCTGGACAGAAGCTGCCTGTCAGTTTTATTAACTTTGACCTTTTCTCCCATTATAAAGATGGTTTGGTAAATATTTAATGGCCCTTACAGGTTTTGACAGTTGGACCTGCATTCCTAAGAGCAAAGGTAGATTATGAAGAAACAATTAATAAAAATAACTTAATCACTTAGAAGTCAGCCTTGAAGGACAAAAGTGTGGCTAAGAATCTATTTCTTTTTTATTCCTTTTGTAGCTTTTTGGTTGTTTCTTTAATGCCTGGCCACTAAATGTCACTAGCTGGGAGGTTATGAAATGTTTTTAAGAGGTTACCTTTAAAATCCATCTCTGATTAATACCAGTGATTACCTCCATCTCTGAGCAAGTGTCCAGATAATGTTGTTTACCTGAACTACCTGCACAGGGAACATCAGGGAAGAGTGTCACCAGCACAGAAAGATGCAAGAAGGAAAAGGAAAAGCATATTCCTGGAGTCAATGGGCTCTTTTGCCAGAGCTGGCTTTGCTTTTAATTCCCTGCATATTGCACTCCCTGCACATTCAGGTAGTGAAGATTGAAAACTAAGCCCTTGACGCTGAAACATCACCTTTCAAACGTGGACCCTCCATCGCTCTCATTGATTTTTTTTTCATTTCAGAAAACTGTCGGAGAAAAACAAATTTGAGCAAAATCCATTGGCTGGGGCAATAAAATCCTCCCCTTCTCTTCCCATTTGGAGTGTGATGTGTGTTCATGTTGTGCCATGGCTGAGCTCATGTGGCCAAGCAGCCGAGGGAACCAGGAGCCTGTTAGGAATCCTGGATGTGCTGAGCAGTGACATCTGAGTCAAACTGGCTCAGGGGATCTCTTGTCTTCTGTCCACAGGTGTTTTTGAGTACATCATTCCAAGCTTTGCTTCCCTCCTTTTCACTCACCCCCTGTAGAACAGCTTGGTCTAAGACCACTTCTATTTTCTGAACATTTTAAAATCGTATTTTCCTGACCATAGCCCATTTTTTATGTGCAGGTCATGGGGTTAGAGGTGTTAACGTGTGAAACAATTCAGCTTTTTCAGAACAAATCTTTAGACAATGTAATGAACACATAGATCCAGGTACTGGAATGGTGTAGGAAAACACATTTCTCTGGCACTGAATATTCCTCCCTTTCCAGTTCAAAAATGGGGAACTCAGAATGTAATTGAAAGTGTTCAGGGGAGAACTTGTTGCTCTTGGAGGTGGTTGCAGGACAGGCAGAGCCCTGTGGCTGTTCTTAAATCTCAGAGCTGTGGGAGTGCACTCAAAATCCTGCTGATTCATGTTGTGTCCTTCAGAAATTTGTCTTTTATTGGCAAGGAAAAGAAAAGTTTGGAGGAGAAACCTACTGAATGTGAATTGTTCTGCAGTGCTATGGAGATGTTGCAGGCAGGTATTTCAAAAGCAAGGGTATTCTTTACAGTGGTAGGTAGAAACCCCTTTGCAAATGTTTTGTGGTTTTATGTTTAAGAAGAAAAAGATGAGTGTTATTTCTAAAAAGCTAGTTTATGTTGTGAAAGGGTTGCATCTGTCTTCCTCTTATCTTCTTCCGAAAGTGAGAATGTTTAGTCCCTAGAGAGGAGAAACAATCTCAATGTTTAAAAGCAAGCCCAAGTTTCAAGAGAGTTAGACCTGAGTGGAAGTCCTTGATTCCTCATCTCACTTGCTCTAATGCATAACTTGCTCCTCATACCCGTTTCACAGCAGACTTTTCCCGTGTGCTTTTGTCCCTATTGTCTTCCACCACACAATGTATCTGAAATACCACACCTTAACTTCCTGACTGGCTGTAATTTGAATCAGGTGCCACAGGTAGCAGAGGTCTGACACAGACAGAATACTGCAGTGGTGTGTATTTTAATATATATATATATGTTTTTTCTTATCCAGTTGCAGTACCACGCTGGGCTGGCATCTGGCCTTTTGAATCAGCAGTCTCTGAAACGTTCGGCCAACCAAATGGGAGTCTCTGCAAAGCGCAGACCAAAAGCCCAGCCAACAACTCTTGTCCTGCCTCCTCAGTAAGTAATGGAATATTTGGAAGAGTTTCCATGCTGGGGGGGGGTGGAATATTTCTTATTAACTTATTGGATTTAATTTTCAATCATGGTACTAAGCGACCTCGTGCTTGCATTTTTGTTCCGTACACGTTCTCTTTGTAGCAGGTCGTTAAAAAACTTTTTGCAACACGAGCTTGTCATTGAGGAATGATGCTCACCTGATTGTTAGGACTTGGAGCTTCAAGTAGGACTTTTCTGAAGGTCCTAAAAGACTGAAGCCAAGAAGTCTTTGGTGTGAGTACTTTCTCGGCAAACGTCTGTTCCGAGTCCATCTGTTCACCATATGTTAATTTTGCATCGGATCTAAACCTCTTTTACAGGTGACAGGCAATTATGAGGACACTTAGAAACTGTTTGAGGACAGAGAGTATCAACACTTTAAGCAGCCTGTGTGTAGCGATGCCAGAAACACAGAGATGTACACAACTGAGCTTATAAATTAATAAACGGCCTGAAATATATTTAGGTCCGTGTAAGAAAATGATTATTGTGTGGAAAATGAAGTGCTAAGCAATTGTTCACTGTGCTGAGCATCCTTGTAGTTTGTGGAAGCTGCCTGCTTTTCTTCACAAAACAAGAGCCACTGATGTATAAGCACCGTGCTACCAAAAACCTCGTAGTTGCAATAATAAAAGTCACTGTTGTCACCAGATTTCACAGGTCAGTGTTTAGAGGGTTTTTTTTCTTAAAGGAAATGTGAAAAAAATCAGAGTCGATAGAGCTTTCCCCTTGTATATTAACTTTAAAGTGCTGGTAATTCAAGAATCCATAAAATGCTGTGTTGTTTTACCAATAGATCAGACAAAGGAGAATGGTTTGAAGGGGGCTCCAGCAGTAGTTTGAAAACCAGATGTTGTTTTTCTGATATTTGTGATGGAACAGGGCTGTTTTGTGACAAACTGGCTGGTTGGATTTAATCTTTGTTGGGGTATCTGGAGCTTCAAATGGACTTCCTTCTCCAGGAAGTCTATAAACTGGGCTACTGTCATATTAATTAACACAGTGTTTTCAGAGATCTTAAAGTATTTTGGTGGTTTTTTTGTTTTATTTCTTAATCTTATGGCATCTCTAGTTACTAGAAATACGTATAAAGAGCTAACTTCTACTTTTGCATGGAAAGATTTGTTCCTTAACAGTTGCAGCTGTATAAATCTTAATATGAGATACATAATATACATATTTAAAAGTATTATATGTCTTGTTATCTGCAGATGATTTTCCTTCAGTGGTGCATTTACCTAGGATCTGCAGATACTCTGAAATTTTAGTGTGGTTTCTGAACTTTAGGCAGCAGTTGAATTATGTTTCAGTATCTTATTAACACTTCCAGCATTATTCACAGGGAAAATGTGTTTCTGCTGAGCTGGCCCTTTATCTGTCACTGGTTTCCTCCTCTCTGGCTTCTCTTTGACCTCTCCATATTTGCTCTTATTTGTTATCTTGGTGTGTCTTAAGAGAATAATAGTGATATTAAAGGCAAATCAAATACCTGTTGGGCTCAATATCTTGTTTTCCACACAAGGCAGAAGCAGATTATGAAAAGACTTATGAAAATAGGCTTATGAAAAGTATTTAAAAAAAAAAAAAGGTGTGACAAATGGTTTTTAATATCTTGATTTTGCTGTAGTTTCATGCAAATAGTGATGAATCATGCAGTGGTGGGGATTTTTTTCCCTTCATTCTTTATGAAATGCAAAAGAAGAAAACATCCAGATGCAAAACTACAGATCTCCTTGCAAGGGCATCCTGCATCCTAATATTCCCATGACAGTTCAAGGCTTTATTTTTTTTTTTTTAGCTTTATTAATTCATCAAGAAAGGGATAACTATTTCTTGGTCTATTTTTGCTTTGATCTATGCTATTAAAATTAAGTTCAGTGACAAGTCATTGGGCTGAGTAACAATGAGTCAAGTGCTGATTAAATGTTGTTCAGAGCAACTATATTATCTGGAGTTTTTTTTCTTAAACAGAAGTAGTTGAAACCAGCTGTATGCCAAAATGTCATTTCAGGAGAGCAGGTTGGAGTGAATATCAACACTGCAGTCCATCCTTTCTGCCAGCAAAGGAACGCAGGAAACACTTGCTCAGGAGGTATCAGAGGTGATGATTTGGGCAAAGAATCTTCTAAACCCAATTTATTCCTATGCAGATTTTGCACATGGCTAGTTTGCTAGTAAACATGTCTATATTTGAGTTAAAGGTAGTATTAGAGGGTGTGTTACTGTCTGTTTGTTTATGGTCCTGTTCCCTGAAGAAACTGCATGAGTAACTTTTGCTATTGCACTTCACGTTCTCGGTGGCAGTGGTGCGAGCTGAGCAGTTTCCTTGTTCATGCAGGTCTTTGATCTGTGCTGCTGGGGTGAGGTGAGACTTGGGTTGTATTCCACAAACTAAAGGTACCCAAATGGTGTTTCTTCTCCTAAAGGGGGTGATACAGCAGAAAAACCGAGTTTTGTTCAATTCACTGTTCACTTCAGCCTTTAGTCTTTATCCCTGCTCTGCTTTTCTTACCCCTCCGACGTGCCTTTTTTTTAAAGGAACCAATGAAACAAAGCAAACCCAAGCCTTTCTTGGAGGTTCAGCAGCCTCTTCCTATTTTATGCATGTAGAAGGACCTGGAGAAAGGGTTTTGCTGATGGCAAAAAGTGATCCTTGGTGGGTCCTCACCCCTTTTCCTCTCCAACCTTGGGCTGTCTTCTCATGTGCTCTGGTTTGGAGATGAGAACCTCGAGTTCTTCACTAGTAAATATCTGAAACAGAGCAACAATTTTGAATCCAAAAGGTTTTGAAAATGGAAGTTCTCTGCCCTATGCAACTGCTCTGAGGAAAATCTGCATTTTCTCCCTGTTTGTTATTTGAGGAGTTCTAAGGGCGCTGAGCAGTTTTTGACAAGAGGCCTTTTGGCGTTCGCTTTTGCTTTTCAGTATTGGTTTTCCCTGGCTCTGAAAGTGCAGAAAGGAAGACTGGATTGATGTGTGTCTCATTCCCAGCCAAATGATCCGTGTGAGAAAATGACTAACTGCTGGCTGCTTTCTCTGCCTGCTTTGTCCCTCCTTCTGTCTTCTATTAACAAGACATCTCCCTGTACGTGCTAATGGATGCGTTCCCTCACATGCCTCTCATCTGGCTGCGGGTTCCTTCCTTCTGTTAAGGAATCTCAAGGCAATGTTTGCTGAAGTGCTGAGAGCTGTCAGCTCCTCTGAGTGTCTGGGGAAGTGTCTGCATGCAGCCTTGCTGGAAACCAGGGTGGCTGCTCCTGCTTGGGAATCAATAAATAAAGACAATAAGAAACGATGGCGTGGCTTCGCTTTTCTTCTTGAAATGTAGTAATCGGCGCGGTTAATTAATCTTGTGTTATTTTGCTTGGCACCACGTGTGAAAAGCAAATTTGCAGTTGTGAAGTTGTCTCTGAGACCCTGAGGGAGCAGAATTCTCTTAGGGGGTGCTGAGAGCAGGGAGTCCACAAGGTAATTCCTGCTGCTGGACCACCTTGCTGGGATCCCAGGGAATCTGGTGTGTCACTGTCCAGCTGGAAAAGAACAGCAGTGAGCCACTGCGAGCTGGAGAAGGAAGAAAAGAGGAAGCCCAGGATGCTGTCTGTATTCTTGCACACACAGGAGTCAGTCAGTTTTCATGGGAAGTTTTAGGGGTCTCAGTTGGAAACCCTGTGATTTTGGTAGCTCTGTTGTGTGGGGCTTTCTCAGTGCTCCCAGATTAATCGTCTGTCTTCTCTGTCTGGAAGAAAATTGTCAGAACAAGAACTTGATCACCACAGAAGGTACTGAGACTCTTGCCCTTTATGGTACCTTTTAGGGTCATTTGTTGTCACTTTGTGGTTTTGGAGAAATAAGCACACTATAAACAATAAACAAGTGGAAGTCTTGTTCTTGTTTGACAACTTCAGGCTCAATGAACAGAGAGGTTTGAGTAAAAGAGAGTCCAGTTTCTTTGTTTTAAGGCTCTTCAACTTGTCTTATAAATCTCTTGTGGTCTGATGTATGCCCTAACTTGACAGTGAAAATACTGTAATAGATTGAGTAAAAATCTCTGTAAATTTGTACTCTATTGCTAGGAGCACACCAGCAAAATTGCTTTTTTTTTTTCTTTTAAATAAAGGAAAAGACAGTGCTGCCTATGATACTGTTCTAGATGAATAAGCAAAAAAAAAAATCTGTGGAGATAACTTCTTTTAGGAGATAACGAGGACTTGAGGATATGGGGACTCTGGATGGCCACTGTTTCTACTTGTTCTGGGTGAGATGAGGGAGGTCTCTGATCTGCTCTCTACACCTCAGAATTCATCTGGATGATTCTTCTAGAGAAGAAGGATATATTCCAAAGAAGTCTATACTTTCTGCATTCCTTGGAAGTGCATTAGCTAAAGATGCTCTGCAGTGAGTTGATTCTGTAAAAAGTTAATTTCCTGGCTCAGCAGGTATTTGTTCATCTGGATTTGGAACAGAACTGTACAGATATCTCAAACTCTGTGTTTATTAGAGCTTGATTCAATACCAGCATAAAGTGTCATTCTGTCATAACATTAATGTCTTACCTGTTTAATGCTTCTGTCATATAATTAGTACTGTCAGGTTCTATTGGCTTTGGTCAAGAGCTTTCGTCAGGATACTCAAACTGACTTTTAAGGAAGGATTTAGTATTAAATAAAAAAGTTGCTGTTTTTAACAGCTTTATATATATATACACCCAGTCATCAGATGTGCCAGAATAAATTTTTTGGAACTTAACTTGTATAATTTATCATTTTTGCATTAAGGAAAAATCCTGAGCCCTTTGCCAAGAGTTTTTTGGAGGAAAGCGTTTTTTCAGCATTTTGTTTTATAAACAGCATTTAATTGCTTCCTAAGTTCAGGGATTTTCAGTCTGTAAGAACGAGGCAGGTTTTTCTAAAGGTAATGGCACAACAGGCTTAAACCAATAAATGTTCATAAGTTTTGTAATTTTTAAGAAAACTTGTTTAAATTATGCTGTGTCAGTCCTTTCCAACCCAAAGTCCATGATGAATGTGATTCATTTCAGGTGTAGGGTTGGGGTTTTTTAACAGCCAGTGTTGTTACTGCAATAATTCAGTATCAGGAGCTGGACTCCAAGCTTGGGGCCTCCTCCTGCAGTATTGAAGAGTAGAAGAGTGAAGTGTGTGGCTGTATTTTCTGTTTTGAGAAAAGTCATCAGAAGTTCTTTATGCAATTCTGAAATTCTTCTTTGCCTGCACTGGCAAAGCTGCATTAAGTATCAATATTCATTAAATACCGTGGAGATGATAATGTAATAAAGCAATAATCCTCAGGCCCACATCTGTACTTCTCTCCAGAAGAGCTGAGGTTGAGAATATAATTAAAGATTAAAACTCTGTTTGCATTCTGGAACATGGAGATATCTTTTTGTACATGATGGGGAATTGTATTAATAAGGAAGAGATCAGTTTCCAATAACTTTCAAGACTGGGAGCTCATTTCATATCCCTGTTCATGTTTAAGCTTCTCGCGGAATTCTTTAGCTTGATTTTAGCAAGACAGTGCAACAGGAACTGTAAAAGAACATGTTGCTGAAACATGTGACCCTTTTGCTCTGCAAATTAATCCCCTTTTATATGAAAAAAAAAGATGAAAAATTAGTTTTTTATATTGTAAGGCAATAGTATTTACAGGAATAAGTTTAATTACTTTGCAGCCGTGTACCATGTCAATTGAACATTAATTTCAGTGTTTGATGTCTTGTGCACAGTTTGGGTCACATCATTGTGTTGTTTTCTTTTTATTTTTAGTAAATTGTTGAACTGCTGCAGAGCTCTCTTGTGAAGCTGTTTTGGTGGGGGTTGCAGTGTATTTACCCCTGACTGCCATACTGATTTCAGTGTGTTCAGGGCTTGTGGAGCCAGGAGTCCCAAAGCTGGGGAAGCATCTCCCTTGACTGAAGGGACAGTTCCAAGGTAATGACACGTCACTAACCTGTCCTGAACTGAGTTTGCCAAGGGAACAGCCCGTGGGTGGGTGTTGCATTGTCCTTTCTGGATTTCAGATGTGACACAAGTGAGTTACCCAGTCCTTGTCATTTGGATGAGAGATGATTCTGAGCTTTTAAAGACAGATCTTGTTCGTTCCCAGTTGCTCGTGTCAGCAGCAGGGACGAATGTTCCAGGGCTCTGTGACTGACTGTTGCTTTGTCCTGCTGCTTTGAGTGTGTTTTGTTGAAATGTGGTGGGGGGGAAACAGTCTGCTATTAAATGTGATGGCAGTCTGTCTCAGTTATGTGATATTTACTGTTGAGCCCTCAGTATGATGTAGCTGGAAAGAAAAAACTCCACAGAACAGTTTTGATTCATGAAGGGCTTTGTTAGGCAACTCCAGTGAGATCAAATCCTGTAACATACCAGGGATATAACAACGGTGATCTCACTACCTGTGGCCAAAGGTACCTTACCAAACTCTGCTCCAGAAAAGAGAGAAGGGGGTAATCCAGTTGAAATTTTGTTTCAATGAACAGGTAAATTTTAATATAGGTGCTCTTAAATTGTTTGATGTCTCTGTTTTGTTTTCAGTGCTGTTCCCTTGGGTTGTTATCATGTTAACTTTGGGACTTTACAGATGCTTTGTAACCTGTGTAGATACCAAAGATACAGAACATGAGCTTTACTGCTCTGTGCATCTTTAGAAACACAATTCTTTTAAACATTTTAATCTTGATTTAATCTTGTAATATGTTGATATATCTGACAGCAGGGGTTTCTGCAGTAATCTTCTTTGTTTTGTTATGCCAAATCAATGCTTTTTTTTTGCTTTTTTTTTTTTTTGGCTGTAGTTATATGCTGAATTTAATTTCATTCCATTAAGTACTATACAGCTGCATATTTTCTTACAAAGTAATTGCAAAAAAACAGCAGGCATTGATCAACACAGATTGTCCAAAGGAAATAAAACTAAATGTTCCTTATGATATTCATTAACAGGAGAATAATTTCTATCCAGACAATACAAAAGGATCTTGCATGTTGCTTTATCCATAGGAAATTACTGAAATATGCATTGAAGAATCCCAGGCTCGTTTGAGTTGGAAGGGACCTTAAAGCTCATTTCATTCCACCCCCTGCCATGGGCAGGGACAATTTCCACTATCCAGGTTGCTCCAAGCCCTGTCCAGCCTGGCCTTGGACACTTCCAGGGGTCCAGGGGCAGCCACAGCTCTGCTCAGGAAACATTGGTTAGGAAGTAAAACTTCACGGTGTATTTTACCACGGAGGAGAAATCTCTTTTATTTATTCACTTTTCAACAGCTCTTATAACCAAGTACTGTGGAAAGAGAGTGAATGCAATTAAGATTTCCCAATTTCTTTACTGTGTGTGGAGCTTTTTTTACGAGTGTGTTGTGAGCCACTGTGGACTGATGTGACGAGCTCTGTGCACGTGCCTGTCATGGAGACATGAACCAAAAACCACCTGAGGCTGGTGGCTCTTGGCATTTCGTTGTCATATTCCACAAATAATCCCCCAAACAGGATTGTTGTGAGTGTGATGTGGAGCCCTGTGTGACCGAGCGCAGTGATTTGAAATCATTCCCATCTACTTTGGGGAAGATTAACTGGAACACTGGATTTGGGGAGTGAAAAAGATGAATCTTTTTGGAAACTCTGGGCCATGTGGCAGTGTTGATCTGCTGTTTCCAAAACGTGCACAGATCCTTAGCGAGTTTAGAATCACTGGGAACCACAGCTCTGTTGTAAAAGAGCAAATTTCTGACTCTTTTGATGTATGTTTGCCTTAAAGGTAATGTTTGTGTGAGAACCGTGCCATTAAAAGGTGGCAATTAATTAAAAGTTGTTCCACAGTCCCAACCATTAGAAGATGCCCTTGCAGCATTTAGAGCAGAACATTAATATTGCACTGTAGGGAATCCCTGTACTTCCAGTAAAAAAGAAAGTCAAGGATGAAGATTTTAATGTGTAATTAAAGACTGCAAATACTAGTTTAACTGCTTGTTTCTGTGTCAAAAAAAAAGTTAAAAAGAACACAAACTATGTGTGGTTGAACTAATTAAGACAGTGAAGAACAAGCTAGATAAGAGAGGAAATTTGTATGAACCTAATAACGATATCAAAGCTTTTGCTAAAGCTGTGATTTTATAATAAGATTGCTTTAAACCCCCCCCATTTCTTTCTTTTTTTTTTTAGCTTTGCAATTTGAGGGATGGGGATTCGAGGCTGCTTTACTGCAGCAGACAATCAATCTGAAAAGAATAAATTAAAACTGCATCTTGCCAAATTCAGAAATGTATTACAGCAAGTGTTTCCATCTGCATTGGTTGTATATTCCCTTGTCAGAGATGAGGGGCAGGAAGAGCAGAGCTGGAATAAGGTGGAATGACAAGATCTTTATATTTTGGTGGCTTAGCCAGACCAGCTTTATTATATAATTGTGTTGTGTAATGTGGTATAGGCCCATTGTGAATGTATTAATTAATGACTTTATTTCTGTATCTCTGCGAAGTGACCTTTGTCTATCTGAGAGGAAAACTAAACAGCTACACCGGGAGGGGGGATAAAAGTGCTTTCAAATGGGAACCCTGTACCCTTGAGGAGAAAGAAGCTCTAGGTGTGTGTCACAGAAAAAAACTTAACAATGCAAGTCTTACCTGGAAAATAAAGACAATTAAAGTAGTTTCAGCAGTAATTCTATAAAAGGTGAAGTTTTCCCAAGTGATGAACTGCCCCATGGAGGTGTCCTGGGAGCTCAGGGGGCTGTTCCCATCCCTGGGGACTGTGGTGGTGCCAGGCTCTGGCTGTGCTCCTCACCACATGCAGGGTCTGAGAGGACGCCTGACTGTCCTTTCTACCTGCAGAGGAGAGCTGCTTTGCTCTGCTTTCTTTACTTGCTGTTAAAAATAACTGTTATTACTTTTTAATTTCACTTTAGGGCATTCTCTGGGTATTCGTGTGTTTACAAGGAACCCTATGGATGGGTTAAATGAAAAAAGCTTGGGGTAGCAAATTCCAGCTGATGACTTCATAGTTTTCTCCTCTAAATTTCACTTGAAATGATTGGAATTATTTTGGTGTACTTATTTTCTAGTTCCATTTTCCAGACACACAGTGGGAAAAAATAAATAAAATGGAACCGTTCGAATTTTCACTGGGTAAAGTGACTCAGTTTTGCTGCTCTGCTGTTACTTCCATTCTTGGTGGGTTAATTTTGAAAGGCACCTGCTCTGTGCTGTGTAGGTTTTACCTACCCAGGAGTAACACCATTCTTTCAATTTCATTGCTGTTACCCAGCAGTATGTTACTGTGAAAATAAGTGTGTTAATAGTGTGATGCACATTGCTAATTGACATAGATACATTCACCTCATTATTTGTGTATTTGCCTGATTCTCACCTTTGCATGGGTCACACAGGGAGTAAAAACTGGGCAAGGAAGACCTTGTTAACATTGAAGACTTGGGTTTGGCTTTTTTCTGTGGCTGCACACCGTATCTTTATTGTCTGTGAGTCATGGCCAGGGGAATCCTGTAGTAAGCCCTCTAATTTTAGCAACCAAAAGCACCTCCATGCAGCGAGTTTTGCATTGAAATTAAATTTATGCTTTAGTGTTGCTCACGATTGTTCTTTGAAACTCAGTTTTGGGAAAGAAAGTAAGAGTTTGGCACAGAGTTCATGGTTAAGTAGTGAATCACTTATTTAATGTTTGCTGAGCTTACCTGGAATGAAATGAAATGAAGATTGCATTCTGTGTATGATCATTATGCTCCACTGTTGCCTGTAGTACTTTGACTCCATCCCTCAAAAAATATGATTGTGGAATGGTGTTCAGCCTTTTCGTTCTGTGCCATGTGTGTTTGAAAGCACTCACAGATACAGAGACCCCTCAACAAGTTCTTGCAGAGCAAATTACTGTTTTGTTCAGTTGTTCCATGCCTCAGTTTCCCCGTGGGAATGGTGAGAATTTTATCATCTGGAAGCTGTGCAGGAATGCTGGGAGTGAATGGAAGACATTAACCACAAAGCATTAACCTTCATCCAGGGGAAGAATCTGGACTTTTACCTTTTTTGATTGTTCAAGACCAGGTAATATTTTTAAAAATCCAGAGTCTGGGAATGACACGTTGTGAGGAATGAAGGGATGACCAGATAATTCCTGCTTGCAAGGCCTGATAGGAAGCTCTCAGCATCCACTGCCAGCATTCCTTGTGATAAATGAGTAGTGATGAATTATCCTGTATCCTTTGTGTTCTTGCCTTTAGCTGCTCATTTCAGTGATGGAAGACAAAGTGCCAACACATGAAATAATTCCACACAAGCCTGGCTGGAGCCTGTCAGTCTGTGTCAAGCCAGCTAAACTTCTGTGGCCTCTAAATTGTTGAACTCTTTTGCTGATTGTTGTATTCAGTGTTCGGTATTAAAATCAAATGTGCTTCTAGGAGTGGCAAAAAAAATACCCTACGGTTTTGATGTGTTTTAAATCAGAATGTAGCATGTGTGTCCAAAATAGCCTTGTAAAGCTGAGCTCCCCTGGAGCCAAAACCCAGGCTTTTCTACTTGCCTGTTTTACATGCAGAACCTTCTTTCATTTTGGCTTTTGCGTTTTGACAGTTGCTCAGCAAAGATGATGCCTTTGCTCATGACAGATTTGTGTGTGCCGTGGAGACAGGTCTTGAAAAGAGCTGAGAGCCCACTTGTGAACCCTGGAGAAGGACGGTTTGAGGGTGGTGGCTGATGGAAGCAGAAAACAGATATTTTTGAAGAAATTACATTAAGTAATAATGTAGATGATATTAGCCTGCCTAAAAATCCCACAGTGAGAAGCTGAGTTAATTGAAAGCAGTGCTACAAGGAGGAGTGCTTGGCATTTAAAGTAATTGTTGCGTGATTTTTTTTTTTGAAGTCTGAAATTTGGCTTCAAAACGGTTTCTATGTTGGTGCTTCCATGATCTTTTCTCGTTTGGAAGTTGCTCTTCGTTTCAACAAAAGGTTCCTTCTTCAACAACCTGATTTTACAGCATAGTGGATGATAAGCAAATTTAATTCTTTCTAATCTTAGGTATTCCTAAGGAAGTGAAATGGATTTCTTGACATGACGGAGCAATGGTGGCTCTTGTATCCCTCTTGTAAAATGAGCTTGTGGACAGAAAATGCCAGGTAGAACTATTTTAACATGTGATTATGCTTTTAAAATGAAAATTTATTTCCAGAGCAAAGATAGCAACTTCAACACCACAGACAGAAAATCAATTATAATTTTTGCTAGTACAACTAAAATATTATCTACTGCTACTAATTTCTTTTTGCTGTTCCACAATTGCTGTCTTCCCTCAGTTTTTTTTATTAAGTCATCAATAGGGATAAAGATTCTGATATTGAAGCCTGAGTATTGTAATATCCTTCTTTCTGTCCTGCTCTTTTGCATCTCTCAGCAGTGCCATGATCAGATCATTTGTTTCTGTGCTGATATGTGTTAAAGCCAGTTAATTTTTGATGTCTTAGGCATTAACCTCCACCAAAAATCTCTTAATGCCAGTGAACAGTTAGCTTTTGCATTAATTGCTTTGTTAAAGTGTCACTAAATAAATACTGGATCTTAAAAGTCTGCATTTTGCAAATCTCTCAAATATCTTCTGCTGAAACTCTCAAGATACCTTAAAATGCTTGTGGGAAGAAGGTACACAGAGAACCTGGTTATTGGATGGTCCTTAAATTTTCAGATTGTTTCAAATATTTTCTTATCACTTAACCTGCTCTGGTTTGTTTTGGAGAGTTTCAAGAATGAAGTTGTTGTCTTTCACATAAGGTCTCTCCACAGTTGACTCCTGTTGTTTTCAGATCCTAAATCGACAGTTCATTCCCATCTCCTGAGTATGCCGGAGAGGATGTGCTGAGAAAAGTTCAGCTCTGAGTCAGCAGAGCCTCTCCAGGTGTCAGGGGGCACTGACTACTGTAACACTGGGTAATGTTTGTACACACGTATACTTTGGGGATTTTTGAAACCATTGAAAAGAATAAAATGAGAGATTTGTTTTGTTTCCCATGTTTTTTGGTTCGTTTTATTTAGTTTTGCTGTTGCTGACTTCTGACCACTTGACTCAGCTGATGGGATGGGCTTAAGTCCCTGCAGGACCCCAGTCAGACAGAAAAGTTCTCAGTGGTGGATGTAATTTAATTTGTTTTGTTCTCAGTTAAACTTTCTTTTCCAGTTTTGCCGTCATCCTTTTCAGAGTCGTTGTGCAATATTTGTCTCATTGTGTCCTTTGCCAAATTGCCAACGGAGGCAAATATTTTGTCTCCTTTCTAAAAAAGCCTATGAAGTGCTCTTAAGAATGGGTGCCATTAGATGAATGCCAGTGTAGTTTATGTTTTGAACCTACAGGAAACTTGATGAATGAAATTGGGCAAAAAAGCGAAAATAATTAAACGTTGAAAAAAAAAATATCAGATACAGAAATGCACGTCCGTGCACTGAGTAGTAAATGCAAAGTGAGCATGGATGGGGAGCTCCCTTAAAACATCTGCAAATTCCCAGATGTTTGGGAGTGTAACTGCAGGAAGATCTGTGGAGCCAATAGCTACCATTGGGTAATATTTTCTCTCTTTCTGTAGGGCATCGGCTTCAACTGGTTGACTCACAGTAGCTGTGTGGGAGCTAATTAATCATATAATTTGCTGTCATGTTACTGGGTGAACCTGTATCCTGGTAGCAGCATGAATTTGAGATAATGGTTTCCTAATGACTGAAACAGCCCTAATAGCCCTGGCCCTCGTGCTTGACTTCAGCGTTCCTCTGGTGGCTTTTAGAAAAATCTTTGATATGAGGTTACCTTTAATGAACGTTCTGTCTGCTAATACAGGTAGTTTGCAGCTGTGTGGATCAATACAGCTGAGCCCCTTTCTCTTCTTTTTCCAGTCTATTTCGAATTAAACCAGCATATTAATGATAATGCTATATAATTAACAATATTATATATATCATTAACAATATATAACGTTATGTATATAATAAACAATGTTATATATGATATAATTAACAATAATGATATATAATAAACATGTATTCAATATCAGTCTGTTGTGCAGGCTTTACTCCGTGATAAAGAAAATTTGGGTTGCTAAACTAATTTTTAATTAGAATTTCTAACTAATTTCTAATTTTTAGTTAGTTGGGTATGGGTTTTCACACCTTTTCCTAGGAAATTATAGAGCTCTGTATTGGGTGGAGTACTTCAGCAGGTTTGCCTGGAGAGTTTTTAATCAGAAAATTATTGAACTCTTTCACAAGAAACCTTTAAGCTTGGACACTGTAACTGTGTAATGTAAACAGCTATCTCAAGAAAAGAAAAAACAGAAAGAGGGAGTTTAAAACAGAAAGAAAACAAAAGTAACCTTGCCTTAAAAGACGCTGTCATTTATCTCCATATTTAAAATTTTGTGTGTGTGCAGGGAATGTCTTTAGTCAGTGTAAAAATCTAATTAAATCTTCTCGTGGCAGCGATTCGGAGCTGACCCTCTCTTCATTGGAGCATCTTATTAGAATAATAAACCACTCCCTGCTGAGAGCCACTGGCATTGACAGACAGGCCAGACACCGGGGCTGCTGATCAGAAAGGGTTCAGCAGGCTCGTGTTGTCTGCAGGGTCTGCAAGAAATGTTTTATTGGCCCTTCTCTAGCAGCACTTTGGAGATGTTTGGCAGAGTATAAACCCTGGCTTTTCACCAAGTACAGACCCAGGGACAGGTGGATTATTTCGTTCCGCTCAGTCACATTGCAGTGGACAGACTTTATTTTTTTCTTTGTTTTTAAATAAAAGACAATGAATGCATAGACTGTCTTTTTTTTTTTTTTTTAATCTGTATCTATTTATTATTAGAAATTATCTGACAACTTGGAATTTCATTACTTTGAATAACCAACTTGACATGCCTTAAAGGAATTTGCTCTTCACAAGTTTTGAGCTCGGTATTCATGAAGAGGATTGGGAAATGGATGTAGGAACTAAGCTAGGCAGTGTTATTGATAATACTTGTGCTTGCCTTGGGAGATCTTCATTCCTTGGATTTCACTTGGGCACTTTTCTCTCTTAGTCTGCCTCCATAAACAGAATCATATTATTTTTTAGTAGGCTGAGCTTTTCTCCCAGATTGCACCAGACATGGTAGATTTACAGGGCTTATTCTCCTTTAGGTATATTTGGCATTAATGCTAGCTTAGGTTTTATTTTTTAGGGAAGCTCTGCAGTTGAGGTCAAGCAAAGCAGGTACAGGACTACACTTCTGAATTTCTGTATTTCTTACTCTGGTACTTGGCTTTAGTCCAGCTTTCAGCCCCATGAAAGACTTCAAACTTCAGCTCAGAGACTCCAACATTTCAAAAGCCACAGTGAACTTAAAACCTGTGTGATCTCTGCTGGGGGCTGCACATGATCCTTGTGTGAGTGCAAATAACAAATGAGAAGGAATCTGATTACCAGAGTGGGGCACTGGTCAGAAAAGTGCAGTCAGCTTCTGCTGTCACTTTGCTGCCATGTCTGGACTGTGTTCAGCAAGCCCAGGAGTTACAGCCATGATGAGCCCTTTCCTTTAACCAACTTTCTTGCTCAAGGAGAGAGTTTTTCTCAGAGAATTTCCTCAAGGGAATTCGCCCTCCTCCCCCACGTTGACTTTCAGCGGAAGCCACGCAATTAATTTCCATAAGCCCTATAAAAAATCTCAACCTAAGGAACAGCTTGTCATGCTGGAGGAAGAAGTGATGAAAGCTTATTTTTGATAAAGTAGTGTTTTGAAGGGCTTCTCTCTCTCCTAAATGTTTGTACTGGGAGAGTCTTGAGTTTATAAATGCCTAATTGTACTTGTTATCTCCAGTTTTTCTACTGAAGTGTGAAGATGACCTTGAAGGAGTCTTTTGATAAACCTCTGAGTTGTAAGATAGATTTTTATCTCTGTAGTATCACAGGCAGATCGAAGTACTTGGTCACAGCGTAATTCTGAAGAGCTAAAAACCAGGACTAAATACGAAATTCCCTCCAGAAAACTTAAAGTAAGTGATCACAAAAGTTGAAATGGGTAAAAGCTTGTGTAATAAATTGCAGTGGGCTGTACAAGATTTGTATCTCATTTTTTCTCCTTTTTTTCTTCACCTTTACTTCCCTCTTAATGAAAGAAGATCAAATTGATCTTAAGGATCCTTAAAGGCTGATATCAAGTATCCTAAGTACCCTTCGAACTAGTAATAATAAGGCTTGCCTGTTTCTACCACAATTTATGATTTTAACAAGGCTCTAGACCTTGAAGTGGATGATTTTTTTTGGAGTGGCTGTTTGAAGTCTATTGATGAGGCCTAAAATTTGAGTCTTCACTTGCTAATTCTGTGTATTTTTAGTCCTGTCTGTGAAAAGGTCTGCTTTGCTCTCCTGTTTCGATATATTAGCTGTTAGATCCCTAATCCTCCCTTCCTCCCAGCCTCTGGAATTTGTGATCCCTTCACCAAGTTCTGGGAGTTGATGTGCCCAAGAGAAGTGATCACTAAGGTTTCTTCCTGCCAGCAGTGCTTGTCATGGTCGAGCCCAGTGTAGGAAAAGGTCTAACTGGGCACAACATTCTGTGTTTCCTCTTCATCAGTCACTGCACCCAAAGGGAAAATCTCACTGCTTCCCATAAGTATAGAATAAATAATAGGTATCATGCATCATCTGTTGCTGTTCATAAAAGGAGGTAAGTACTGTAATTTCTGCTCTGTTGAGGGAGAAATAAAGCACAAAGAAAGAGAGTGAGAAGGCTTTGCTGTTGCAGTAAATCTTCAATAGCAGAGCTGAAAATAACACGATATAAAATACAGAATTCTAGCTTGAGAAGGCTTAACTCAAGTTCAGTGACAGTGTGGAGTAGTGCATGGTGTCAGGGTCCCGTCAGGTGCACACAGTGGGGCCTTTCCCAGGTGGGAGACAGCCTCACTCACTTCCCTTGGGAATCTGGCTGGGCAGCTGGGCAAGAAAACATCCCAGCCAGCACATTTCCTTAAAGCAGGACTGAACTCTGTGCCTTCCTCTGAGGCCTTGGTCAAAGCACCGTGTGGTGTTTACTGAGATCAGCATCAGCTTAACCCCCTGTGCCTCCTGGGGGTGCAGGAGAGGGGCTTCACCTCACAGCACTGACCCAGCAACCCCAGGTGACCCCCAAGAGGGTGGGGGACATTATCCAGCTTTGGAACACCATGGGGGATGGCTCTGTGTGTCTGCAAACGCTGGTTTTCCTTTTTGAAGGACTCTGAGTTTCTCCTGAGGGAAAGTCTTGAGTTTCTCCTGAAGAGTTCTGACACAGCTCTGCTGTATGAAAATGTGTGTGCTGATTTAGGATGACGTGTGGGGCATAAACTGCTTGAAAAGGTAGAAATAATTCAAGAACCATCTTTGTAGGTAAACACTAATGTAATAATTCTGATTCTTAACCCAGGCCCCTGAAAATGACTCCTGTTAGCATTTATTGTTAATAATAACAATATTATTATTGTTGTGGTGCAACATCTGTTTCATGAAGCGGAAATATAAGCAATGCATTTGTGCTGTGGAGTTTTGGTTCTAAAATTGTTTTACCACTGATGCTGAATGGTTAAGAGAGGGCTGGTTTTCCTCTCAAGGTGTGTATAAAGGAGTTAATGCTTTTCTTTTTCATAAAGCACAGGCCAGAGCAGGCTCAGGCAAGATCCTGGTGATGACTGTAAAGTAGATGCATGCTTGTTTTGTTAACCAGTTTTCACACATTCTAATATCTATATTCCTCTCATGATTACTGCTGTGAATTAAAGGCGTTTTGAAGAGCATTCCACGTAAGTACAAAGAAAGTTATTTCAATACTACAATAAAATAGCGCTGGGAATTGGACTGCAAGGTCTCTATTTGTAAGTTAAAGTTTTCGGTATTAAAGTTACGCTTTTTAAGGTGGTGCACTGGAATTCAGTGTTGTGAACAGATGCATTTTTGCTCTGTCTTAAAAAACAAAGTATGCACTGACAACGGGTGTTTTCAGAGTGTGTTACAGAGCTGTTGTTCATATTTAATGTAAATGTGCAGATGTCCAGAGACTGTTTGATTCAGCAGCAGATTTGCATTCCAGAAGCTTTCAGCAGAACCTGTGTTCATTTGTGCCATCACTGTCAGCTCAGACCTTTGAGGACATTCCAGGCAGGTCTGCACCACGTCACTTAGCAGTGGACTCACGGTGGCACTGAAGAATTCTGAATTGTGTTTGCTGTATAAACAATGCCGCTTAAACAACATTTTACCATAAACCAATATTTTATTGTTGTGATAGAATGACCCCAGTGTGCAGCGTTCTTGGCCCGTGATGTGTAGTGCCAGCAGGAATTGTACTGGCATGCTGTGTGCGCAGCCACACGGGGAGTTGAATCATGAAACTGGTTTAGATCTAAACTAATACTTCTTTTTTTTTCCAAGCCAGCTCAGTTGTGAGCTCCAGCTCCTCCAGCACAGCACAGCTGAGGGGGCTGAATGCTGTGCAGGAGGGGATGTGTCAGTGCCTTATGTCACTATTGCTGCTGAAGCCTGAAAATTGTTGAATCACAGCCTCAGGTTTCTAAATGTCTTTGTAAATCCAACCCTTAAACACTCTGTCTTGGCTTCTGGAGAACTGTCCAAACGATTTCACGTGTCCTTAAGTGCTGTACCAGGTTTGGCCTTTTGTGAGTGAGAAGTGCAGATGGTGAGTGTTTGATACAGCTCTGTGTGCATATGCTTTTGCAGCAGACCACCCTGTGTTTATATGTAAACACTGCTAGACTATTTAGGCACATAACTTAATCTTTTGCATCCACTCAATAAAAAAGCATAATTCCTCTATGACCGAAATAACATCCATAGCAAAGTTGAAAGCGAGAGGATTTGTAAGAATCAATGGAAGTCTGCCTTCTCTCAGGTTTGGATCTTTCAGTGCTTCCACTCCTCTGAAGGTGGAGTTGGGCAAAAATTTTAGCAAATTTATTCCTCAGGACCTTCGTTCCAGGTGTCTTAGCAAATCAATTCCTTACAGCCCACACATCGTGACTTCTTCCCACACCTGTGGATTCAGACTGCCGTGACTCTCTAGTGCTTCCAAGACACTCTGCTGTTCCAGTGTGCACAACTCAAGATTTGCTCCTTCTGCCCTCACCTCACCTCCTGGTAGTTAGAAGTCACTTAGTTATTTGAAAGATCATTTTTCCTTTCTGACGTGTCATGAATAAAGATTTTCCAGTGGGAACAGAGGCATTGCAGGAGTTGCAGAGACCAAGTCAATGTGCAGATGAGAAGGGAAGAGGAAGATGAGCCAAGAGGATCCTGGCTGGAATCTTCCACCACAAAAAACTTGGAAATTGGGTGAGAAGAGAGAGGAAACTGCTGAAGCAGTTTGTTCAAAAAGGACAAGAGGACGGTGTTAACTGTATGAGAAAACAGCCTGGCAAGGAAACTCATGGCTGGAAGAGAAGTTGCTCAAAACAAGAGAGTTTAGTACCGGAGCCAGGAAACCGTGAGCATTTTATAGAGGTTCTGCAGAAGTGAAAAGCAAGAGCCTGTGTTAATAAAAAAAAAAAAAAAAGCCAACAACAACAGAACCTGTGGAATTTGGGAGAGGAGGCAGAGACTTCCAGGATTGTTGTACAGATGTCAGGGATGGTGCCAGCTGTCTAATTTAGTCTTGAGACGTGAAGCCGCTTTCTCAGCGTGAGCGGTGTTGAATTTCTTTTCACGCTCTGCGTTGCCTATCCAAGCAGGAAGTGTCATCTCACCAAAGCTGGCAGAGGTCACTGTTTTAATAACTGTTGTTAATTGATGCTTCTGAAAAGCCTTCTATCAACTTGAATTTGCTACCTGCAGAGACTTGCCTGGCAGGTAGCTGAATCAAATTAAAACTTAAATTCCGTGATGAATAAATCACACTAGAACTGTGATGTGTTAAAATATACGTGTTAAAATACACTATTTCTCTAATCAGGCTGACTGAAAACTATTACATCTCTTTATAAGTCTATAATATTTTAAATCCTGCTGCTGCTAAAATATTTAAGTTGTATGTTGGTTCTGCCAAAAATAGCTGTTCCATAGGTCTTGGAATGAGTGCAGGCGAAGGCTGTCCCCCAGAGCTTCCATCAACCAACCCAACATTTGCAGCAAGGCCAGCTCATGCCTCTGAAATATCACACATGTGAAAAGAAATTATTAACTGGGTTGAAAATATTAACTGAAAGCCAAAAAAAAAAAAAAAAAAAAATCTGTGAACAAGTGAATACTGTGCTAGTGAGTGAGAAGATGTGTGGAGAGTTTCCCCTGTTGCTCTCCAGAATTTCATGAATCCAGATTCGACAGAAGTGTAGAGTTTATTTTCGTCTTATGTGTGGTGTTTTCTGCTAAGTGTATAAGAAAGATTAACTTCTTTCATGTTACAAATGTGTATTTTTACCCCCTTTTCTCTTTCTCTCCATCTTCCCAAGATCACTTAGCGAAATTTTCTTTCTTCCAAAAGAAAATTATTACCAATACTTATATTTCTAATTTTTAAATTGTTGTATTGGGTGGAAAAAATGAACAGCACGCAAGTGAAACACTGTGTGGGATAAATGCTATTTAAGTCTTGTCTAAGCTGTTAAACATCACACTAACACTGGATTGCTGGATCTAATCCAGCAAAAATAGAAAAAAAATTAAAAGAGAGGTCACATTAGAGAGCGAAGCCATCTGTCCAGTGTGGAATTGAAAGGCATTTATAATGAATTACTTTCCTATATTGCTGTCTTTTGGGGGGTCTTTCTGTGAATCAAAGAGATGGTACAAGACCATTTATCTACAAAAATGGTTCCTGCATTATTTCTACGTTGTCAACCTGATGTTTTAGCATGAAACTTCTCAGTGAGTGTTTTTGCACAGATAATTAGGCCTTTCTAAAGAGTATTTTCTAACTGGCTTCAAAGGTGTCTTCTGCATGTCCCAGGCATTGTTTCTCTAATAGGGAATTGTTGTGTACACTTACTGGCAAAATGGCAGAGAGGTTTCTCAACTAATATCTCTATTTATTCTAGTGTTGATTTTTCTACTTGTTCATAACAAGGTTTCATTTGCAGTGTAATATTTTGAATTCATTTTAATCATCGCTGATGTTCATGAGGTAGATTTGTTTTGACTTTCGTAGTATTACTCTGGCATGTTTGTGGAAAAAATAACTTTTCTATGTTAAAATAAAAATACTGATTTATAGTGTTGACAGCCTTTGAAAGCATCTGATGGACTGGCTGGCTCTGCACATTCAGATGCAAACCCTTGAATGATAATATTAGCATTTTTTTATGTAAAGATTTTTGTATCTAAAATACAATTTTAATACCTCCTGAAAAATCATGAACCTGTGTCACGAAGGGAAGAAGAAGCAGAAAAAATGGGAGGGGGAAGTTGGTACAAACCTGCTGTTGATGATGTTCTAAAAATCTCCCGCCGGACCTGTAAAATTACATTGGGGAAATTGTTTTAGTACTTGGTAAGGTTTAATGAGGTGAAGACCTCTTGGTTGAGTCTGTTGTTCTTTTCTGAGTAGGGTGTTCAGGGATCTGGATTAGGAGGGACATATGGATCTGGATTAGGATGCAGGTGTTGATGAAGTTTACTTAAAACCTTTTTAAATAGACGAGACTAGCTCAGGATGTTGCAAGAGAAGTTGTTAAATGTTTTTTGAGACCTAAGACAGTTCATAATATGAAATTCTGTCTATAAAGAGTTAAAATTCTGTGCTGTAAAATGGGGATCATAGGGTACAGTCTTTGCAGTCTGGCTTCAGACCTTTTTGTACAACCTTTGCATCCCAGAGAAGCAATGGAGAGTTTGTCTAGACGCTCTCAGCCCTTTGTAGGTGGAACAATGCCTGTTCTAGGACACGAAATTTCTGCTTGTGTTTAATTCTGAGAATGCCATGAATTTCTTTTCCTTAAGATGAAAATAGGCCAAATGTCTGAACAAATCTATTGCCATTTGCTTCTCCCCGCTTCGCGTTATTTCATCTGGGTTTGTAAATGCTCATTCCAACCATCATGTTTCCTACGTAGGAGAAAACTGAGATGTGCAAAGGACGTCAGGAGTTAGAAGTGCTTGTTGGCAAAGTAAAATTAGACTTTTCTCCATCCTCAAGTGCTTTGCTTCTCTGAGACTGGGCAAGAGGTTCTGTAACATAAATAGGAACTATCATATTTTTAAGCTAAAACTGGACAGAGATGTGTAAGTTTTGTTAGTGCTTATTTTGGCAGTAAATTTATGTATTTCAGTGCTACAAAACAAGTTCCAGACAGTAGCTTTTTCTCTGGCCCTCTTTCCAGACAGCCTCAGGAGTGCACTTTATCTTTTCTTTATCGTGTGTTCCTCAGTTTTCTCTGAAGTAATCACCGGTTACACTTTCACATTACTTCGCTGCATCTGATTTCTCATGGCCATCCCTTCACAAGATATTTTACCAGATGTCCTCTCAGAAGGGCAAATCTATAGGAGATTTTTGCCTTGGATAAGGTTGGTTGTCATTTTGTATTTGAGGCCACAATCCAGTCAGGGTAATTGAGTAATTATATATGTATTTTTGAAGAATCTTTGTTCTCATGAGTGCTCAGGAAAACCTGATGAATACCTGAAAAAAGGCATAGGGGCACAAAACAATGCTGGATACATCAATGCTCTTTTCTCCTGTTGGTCTGGGATCTTCTCTGACATCCCACTGATCAAGAAGGAAAATACTCCCTGTGTGATGGTCCTGATAGAGCTGCCAAAATCAAACATCACCTTTCCTGGAGCACGTGATTTTCATTTTCCTTCTTTTGTCAACTGATCTACGAAAAGTGGTACAAAATTAACAGGTATCTAAGCTCAAAAATCATAACAACTCACCTTTAAGTGCTTTCACAAGGCGGTTAATGCAAATTGGAAGATTTCTGGTTTGCTGTATGTGTGATTTCATTTAAAGGAAAGATTTCACAACCCTGTGAATTCCCTGTTCTGCGTTGCACTGCTCACATGGTACAAGTGACAGTTGGGTTTGAATCTCAGATTTTAAGCCTCGTGGTCAGAACAAGGTTTACATTTAAAAATAATCATATATAAGAAAGACTTCAAAGAATTGATTACCTCCAGTGAGCCTGAATCCCGTTTTCAAAGGATGAATGTACGTGTCTAGTGGGATTTTCAGAAGGACGTAAGCAGATTAAGTGCCCACGTCCAACTGTTGTTCACATGATCTTAAAATTACTTGCATTTTCCTTCCTTAATGCATTGACTGTGCCAGTGTCTTGTTTGCTGCAACTCCTTGTTTTGTTTAACTTCTTATTGCCTAAAGCTTGGAAAATTGGAAAACTTAAGCTGTGCAAAAATCTCCACGACACGTTCAGAACCACAGAATCTCTCCTTGCCTGTACCACAGCCAGTCATCCCTGGTTCCCCACAAGGAAGAGATTAATTTATTTGCAGAGCCTGGAGTAGCAGCATTTATGAAACGGTATAAACTCTCCTGCTGCATGAAATCAGTCTGGGATTCAGCAGTGTTTGAAATTAGTTGGGTTCGTGCCGTCCACGTGTGGTTTGTTCCTCCTGGAGCCGTGTCTGATGTGCCTCCTCTTCCCAACGCTGAGGGAGTTGTTGGCTTCTGGATGTTTTTGGCTTTGCTTATCAGCAGCAAGTGTTAATGAGTCACTGCAGTGAATGGGGGAACTTTCATCTGCACAATGACAAGTGTGGATTAAGGTTTTTGTGCAGAATTGTCGTACCTCATTTCATTCTTTGGTCGCTTTTAAAAGCTGACTTTACCAGCTGACGAGGTGTAGCTTTCCTGATTTTATTTTATTTTTTTCTGGTTGTTTTAATCCTTTGCAAAGTAGCAATTGGAGCATAGCACCTCGTTGTTCAGGAGGTTTGAGCACTAACGCTAGAACTGAATTACTCTGAAAAGCAAGAATTCAACGTTTTGGGGGTTTTTTTTGCCTTTGTTTAAGCAGATTAAAGGGAAATAATTAGGTTTGATGGGGTTTTTTGAGTTTTACTGTTAATCTAACTCAGACATCCAATTTTCCCAAAGTCTTTTTTTTTTCAGAGCATATATGTGGATTAGCATGAAAACATTTTTATTTACGAATTCATTCATGGGTCTGATCGAATTGCAGAGTTTGTAAATGGAGACAGATCAGTGCACAGATGATACAGACTGTCCAGGAAACTCTGCTAAAGCAAATATTTGGATTTTAATGTGCCCAGAGGAGTGGCTGAAGTGGCATGTCCATGGTTTGGGGCAGTGTGTCCTGGGAAACAAGGTCTCTGTAAGGCTGTTTTCAGTGTTAATGGAGGTCAGTTCTTAATTTGATCCCAGGGAACAGGACAACTGTTCACCTTGGCCTGCAGAAACAAGGATTGCACCCAGCAGAAATGATGTTGTCTTACATTTGTGTTCGATTGCTCCGGAGAAACATCTGGAATTTGTCAGCCAATTTCAGAGTCACCGGTGCATGAAATAAATTGAAAAGATTCAGGGGGAAAAAAAAAAAATCCACTCCTAAGAATCATCCGAAGACTTTGATAAAACCTTTATCTGTTAAGTTTATCAAAGAGAGAGTAAGGACATGACAACCTGTGAATTCCTACGTTGGAAGGGTAATTTTAATCTTGTGTCCTTCAACCCTCCTGAGGAGAAACTATAGAAATACAGTGGCAGGGGTTTGAGACTGACAGATGTGGACTAAAATTTAAGTGAGTGCATGTTTTTAAGGGCAGAGTAATTGATTTTCAAAACAACTTGAAGAGGGCTTTGGTTTGTTTCCTCTTATCAGCAACTTTTTGAATTATTGCTTGCAGGTATCAGAGAGAAAGTCCCATGAACGAGGTTAAAAAGGATAATTTTTAAAAGGATAATTTCTAAAAAGGATAAATGTTTTTTAAAAGCATATGTTTATAATCTGAGTGTGTGAGAGAGAGCCCCTGTGTTAATGCTACTGTTTGGTTTGGTTGGTAGGTACGTGGATGATGTGATCAGTCGCATTGATAGGATGTTCCCTGAAATGTCCATCCAGCTCTCCCGGCCAAATGGAACCTCTGCAATGCTCCTGGTGAGTTGGACCATTTACTCCCTTGAGTTGATTTTCTTAACAGGTCGAATTGCTGTCCCAAAAATGCAGATTATTGAAGTTTGGTGGAGATTTTTTTGGAAATATATCATTCTTCATTTGCCACGGCAATGCAGCATCTTTCTTGCTCTTAGGCAAATAAGTGATAAAAATAATTTCCCTTTTAAACAGAAGATCTGTTGCTTTATTGTTAAATGTGACTGTAGAAGTACGAGCACAAACTCAAATATTCACTGTGATTTTCAGCAGACTTGGCAATGAGTGAATCTTAATCATGATAATTAAGAAGGAAGAGAATGTTGTGAAGAAGAAAAGAAGAAGGAGACCAATATGATTTAAATTTGTTCACATTGCTCTTGGGTCAGTGAATTTCTGTTATATGATGAAGTTAAGAATTTGCCTTTGAAGTAAATGAGTAGTAAAGGCTGGATTTGAGATAAACAAGTCCAATACATTCAACTTATTTCTGCCTGACCAAGCAAGATTTCATTGCAGAGGAACCTATTGTTCACATCATTTTTACAGGCAGCTGTTGTGCTTACAGCAAAAGAAGTCTTTAAAGCTTTAAGACAGCAAAGGGGAAGAGGAGTCCATGGTGTGGCAGCTGGATGCTGATTTCCTTCTAGGGAAAGGCAGAAGTCACACATTTAGCCAAATTTTAAATGAAACTAAAAAATACACCAATACACAGATGAAGAACCGAGGCCAGTTCAGTCTTTTCGATCTCGTATTTCTCATGGAAATTTCCCTGTAGCAACTGTTGCTGTGATTACTGTTAATTTTTAAGTATTTTAATTGTATTTAGTTTTAATTAATCAACTGTCTAACATCTCATTATTAACTTTCTTTGAACAGTCACAAATTCACAAGAGATTAACTGAGTCAGAGGTTAAAATAAACAGCTGGCATTAAAACATTTAATCTGCAATTGTAGGATTCACCAAGTGGAACAATATATTCCAGAAAAGAATAGAATTCATCAGTGCAGTCTTAAGAAGTTATAAGTCTTAGAAGTTTTTGCATTTCCTCTTAAGCTGACTTTGTGTTTTATCTGTTGTGCTATGGAAAAATATCTGGTTTTGCTTCCTTACTTTGAAATGCTTTCCATTCTCTTGGAGCCCTTCTTTCCATACTGAAGTACCTTCCACTTTTGGTGGCTTTTTGAGGTGGTCAGGAAATAGATGCTGTTTTTCACGACTGAGACACAATTAGGAAATAAGGTAAATTACCTTGGATGGGACTGCCAAGGAACAAGGTTGGGTGGTAACTAAGGGAAGCACCTTTCACCAGCAGCAGTAAGAGTGAACTCCATGTGGCGGTTGCTCTCTAAATCAAGGACATTTTTGTTCCTACAAGATCCCAGCCCCATGTTGAACCAGTGGTGTGCATATTTTCCTTGGATCAGAGATCAAAAAGATTGTTTTTGAAGTATTTTTGTGTGTGATTGTGCGATGGGTTTATCATTTTTTCTTTTAGCCAGGTTTTCCCTCTTTCCCATCTGTCTCAGTTGATGTTGCCAATATGGCACTTTCCATCTGGCCCCGACTGCTACAAAAGCTTTTGCTGTTTTCAGCCACAGATCCTTCAGTGAAAAGGTGCTGCGGGATGGGCAGTGTGAAGAGCACCTCCTCCAGAAGGAGGGAGGTTTCTTCAGCACTTGTGATTTCTCACTCTGAACTTAGCCCAAGTTACATCTGGACCTGCTCCCCTGCAGCAGCGTGGTTTACCTCAGTGCCAAAGGCTCCAGATAATGCTCATTTTATTGCAAAATATTTCACAGCCATATTGTTTGCCCAGAGTTAATTAACTAGCTGTATCATCTCAACCATGCTGGTCCTTGGACTGCTCATAGCACACCTGGCGTCTTAGGAAGGTCCTTGATGCGAAGGTCCAGTTTTTCTAACATCTTTAAACACAATCATTCCACAATCTACCAGGAAAATCTCATGCATTCTTCTTCAAAGGCACTGGTAAGTACTATCTATAACTTAAAAACATGTAAATGATTGGAAGGAGATAGCGAAGAAGGAGAAAGGAGGCCTGGGAGACTCTTTGAAACTCAAGAAACTGGGGACTTTGCCAAACAAATTATCTTTAGGAAGAAGATCCAAGAGAGAAAGTTCCAGCCCCAGACTCTACAACTTCGTGTGCACATGGAAATCTGTTTATGTCCTTAGCTGTAGAGGTGGGACTTGCACCGCTGAGATTCATCTGGTGGTTCAAGAAGATGTCTTTTCTCTTCAAGAAGAACAAGGAGCTGCTGGAGAGGGTCCTGCAGAGAGGATTTGGGAGCATCTCTCTGATGAGGAGACACTGCGGGAGCTGGGCCGGGTTAGTCTGGAGAAGGGAAGGCTGAGAGGGGATCTCAGGAATCCGTGTAAATATCTCCAAGAGGTGTCCAGATTCTCTTCAGTGATGCCTAGTGACAGGAGAATGAGTAATGGCCATGAACTAAAAGAAAGTTTCACTTCAGCGTGAGGAAGAGCCCTGAGAGGACCTCCCTTGGCCAGGGCATGGTGGCAGTAATGCCACGATTGTGGGTTTGGTCTCTTTATGGGCCATTCACATGAGAGTTGGATCCAGTGATCCTTGTGGGTCCCTTCCAACTCAGAATATTCTGTGATAAACTTCTTTTCGTGGAGGGTGGCAGAGCTCTGGAAGAGGAACCAAGGAAGGGTGTGGAGTCTCCCTCTCTGGAGACATTCCAAACCCACCTGGAAATGTTCCCGTGTCACCTGCTCCAGGTGACCCTGCCTTGGGCAGGGAGTTGGATGGGATGATCTCCAGAAGTTCCTTCCAACCCCAACAATTCTGGAATTGTGTAATGATCAGGAGCTGTGTGAGCCTGTTGGTCAAACTCTGCTGGCGAGTAACCCTCCAGCTGAGCTGGGCTCTCTCTGCCCAGAAACTGCAAACTCCTGTGAGAAAAACGAACTGCAGCCTCCAGACAATGAGGAGGTTTTTTATGCTTTCGATTTATACACAGCAATTGTACCTCATTAGTTTGGATTTATGCTGCACAGGCCAAACACATAAATAATTGAAACCTTTCAGAGCTGTGTGAGATCCTCGGCCGATTTTAAAAGCAGTTTATTGTGGCATTTCAAGGTGCTGTTTAATCCCAGTCTTCACCAGTGATTCTTCAATTAATCTTTTAATAGCACTATGTATAAAATAGACTAAACATAGAATTATATCAGCTCTAATAACTCTGTTATGCAAAATTAATTTCCAGCAGCAGCGCAGGGAGCTGTGGACTCCTTAAGGTTTTTGTGAGATTTTGTTGGTCAAATGCCAGACGTTGTAAATAGATAAACTTTACTTTGGATATTAAGAAAACATTCACTAATTTTTAATGAATGAAAATAACTAGATTTTTTTTCCTTGAATGATTAATTGTATTCCTCAATACATTATTTTTCCTACTATAATAACCAAATTATTTTGTGATCGTTTCACATACCTTGTCTGCTGTCAAAATTGAGAATATTTTTTGTGTGAAACAAGTCCTGTGTTCAATTGATTCATTAATAACAAAGATTTTAGAAGACAGTAAACTTAACCCAGCCAGTCCTACTTGGAAAGAAGTTTGTTTTCTTATCTACATCTGGTAACTACTTTGTCTTTAAATTCTTTTTATCCCCAATATTTGTAAAGAACTACTACAGGAATCACAAGCAGTGGGTAAATATTTTTGCAGATAATGGAAGTGTTTCCTGCAATTTCTGTTTCAAAAGCACAGTGATATGTGTAAGTAACTTCCAACGTGAAAAACTGAATTGTTTCTGTCAAACTCAGGTCAGAAATCATCATCACGATTTTTTCTTTCCAGGTTATCTTAAAAATTTTTTGCTTTTAAATTAATTTCTATGAATTTATACTGCTGCCTAGATTTTTAATAGATCTGTCATATAAAAATATGAAGCAGGTTTTTAAACAGTTCTATTCATTCTCCTTAAAACCAGACGCATTTGCATTTGAACTTTCAGATCTTGTTCCCGGCATTTGCAGCAGTCTGATTTTGTGGCAGTGGGTTGTATTAATTGCAAATAGGCCAGACATCTGTTCCCTGAAGCTGAATAATTCCTTGTGTCTCGTCGTTGTTTATTAGTGTTTTACATAAAACCATTATTATTATTTTTGTGGGGAAAATGGAAGCTGAAATTTATTATTTGCCCATTAAGAAGGGCACCAGACTGATTTTTGTGCATGAGACCCTGATGTTGGAGAACTGGGAGGAGTGGTGGGGGGGGAAATTGCAAAGTGATTTAAAATCAGTATCAATGTTGTATTGATTGGAAACAATTCAGTGCTGTTATTTCCAAAACAATTTCATATTTCCAAAGTGCTTTGCAGTGTGAGCCTTCCTTCTTCCCTGTGGGGTGGTTTATCAGGGAACCAGTGCTCAGCAGGCGTGGGATAAAAGCAGGCGGGTTCATGGCAGGGAGGTAGCTCTGGTGGTCACATTTGGTGGCTTGGGCACCTGATTTTTAGGCCTGTAGGATGAATATTCATTTAGGGATTTACTGCCTTGGAGACAGTTTTGGTGTTTGAGGGAACTCCTGGGATGGTTCAGGATCTGCTGTGAGCTGGAGGAATCACTCCTGAGCTCACAATGGGAATTCTGTCTGCAGTGGCTTCAGAGTTTGTGCCATAAGATGAAGAACCAGAATTTAAAAAGCCTTAAAATCAGCGTTTAAAGGGCATTGAGTCAGTGTTTGAGGTGACACGGGCAGGGGAAGAATGTCTTGAATTAACAAAGTACATGAACAAGGGTTTGCAAGTAAATTGGAAAGTATTCCCTGCTTGTCTAATGAAGAATGAGGAAGATGAGGAAGAGTCTTTTCCACTGGGAAAAGGGAACAAGAGTAGAGAAGGACTTGAGAGAAATGTCCTCAGCTTTGCTCCCTCCACAGGGTTACCGTGTCTGAAGCTCTCAGGTGTGTACTGATATTCCCTTAGATGTGTATTGTGGAAGATGAGACATCATTTTCATCCTTGTAAAATTCCAGGTGTGCTCTAATTTAGAAAGGAGAAAAGAGACTAAATCCATTTCATCTTCTGTAGCAATGCTGGACTGGTGTGACCCTTCCTTAAGTGTGACTGGCCTCTGGCAAAATCTGTCCTTGAACCTCTGAACAACATTCCTGTGCCAGGTTTTTTGCCTTATTAAGAGAATAGGGAATGTTACCAAGGGAGAAGAGCCAGCTCATCCTCGACATGGTGGAAGCATTTAAAGTCCTTCATTTATGTTGACTTTTTATCAGGCTCTATTGCAATTAGGTTAGACTAATGAAAGGTAAATTCCAGCCCTTGCATAAAAAAAGAAATCCTTGTAAAGAACCTAATTAGTATGTTTGTTTATTTAGACTCTAATGGCTTAATTGCATCTTATCTTGCTATTTACAAATAGGCATCATTAAAGAATAATGAGCATGTGAGGGAAAATGCAGCCATACCAGCAGCAGATGAGACATAAAAAATGAGAGGAAAAAAATCCAGTTGAAAGTCTGTGTGTTGGTTTGGGTTTTTGGTTTTTTTTAATCTTTACTTTTAATGCAAAAATCTTTTTTTCCAGCATATATAAATATGATTTTCATGCATTGTACTGATTAGTAAGAAGGATCTGTGAGTGGGAGGCTGAGCTTATGGCTGGTTCCATGGCAAGGAGCAGGTGTCTGGCCTTTTGCTGGAAATCTGTAGCTTGGTTACATCTCTGGTTGGATGTTGCCTTATTTCTGAGGTGAATAAAAACCACACACACACTTGTGCTCCTTTTTATAGAAGCGGGGAGGTGCCCATGTTAACTGAAAATAATGTTTTCTTTCTTTTAGCTCTGCATTGCAGAGCATCTGCAGCTCAAATCAGCAGCAAATTCCCTGGAATGCTGAGGGGAAATCTGCAGCTTTGGGAATTTTGCATTTCGCTAAGTGTGGGGGCTTGGTGTTGTCAGCATACATTTTCCTGATATCAAACTTAAATAAATTTTAAGAAAGGAGATTTGTTAATGTGTTGTTTAAATGGTTCATAAAAGGGATTTTCACTTGATATTAACTTCAATGAGGAGACAAAATTGAAGGGGGGATTTCAAACTGTTTCCTCCAGGCAGAGTTCTGGCATGGTAAATTAAGTTTGATCCTTTTCATTTTGTAAACTCATGTGGACCCTGATTCTGACTTACTTGGAAAGGTACTTTCTTCTTTCCAATTATAATTGGTGTTAAATGGGAACTTTTTTTAGCAGTCTTACAAGAAATTATCTAAGTCATTCTCCCTGATTATTCTGTTTCCCCCTCTCCCTTTCTTGGCATACTGTGTCTGTCAGATGCTCCTTGAGATTTATCTTGGTGATAGACAAAATATTTTTAAAACTGGGATATTTCAAGAAGATTTTTATTTTATATGTCTTTGTCAGAAAAGCTGCATAATATTGCAGATTTCAATCAGCTGCCTGTCCTACCTTCTTCTGGGGCTTGCCATTTTAGGAAGCAGGGGATTTATGAATAACTTAACTGTCTGAATTTAGTATACTTCAGTTAAAAGGAAGTTAGAAGTACATTGTTATTACACAGCCCAAAACAGAAGCTACAGAAGTATTTAACTTGCAACTGTTCCATTTTCAGCTCACAGAACTGTGGGGCATATTTTTTCATTCATATTAATTGAATTTTAAAGTGACCTTGTACATGTATTGATTTGAATTAAAATTTTCTACATCAAGGACGAGTTGGCATATATCCTTCAGGCGAAATATTAAAAAGCCAAGTGCTGTCTTAACAGGATATCGACAGGAGAAGTTGAAATTTAATAGGAAAACTTGGCTTAGAAAGGAAATTGTTGCCTTCTTGTCACAATTGAAAGGTATCTTTTCTGAACAAGGGAAGAAATTTCTCTCAGTTGGTACCTGTGGAAATGCAAGGACATTTCAATGCCCGTTAAATAGGGACCATCTGGGTGAGTCTGGACCTCCAGGAGAGACCTGCACTCTTGGAGCTTGGAGTAGAACTATCACATTACTGGTTTACCAAAGCCATTAGTGTTTTATTACATTCTTTCAGGTGATCCACAGGGACACAGTTGTATGACTGACTGTAAGTGTAAATTATGTTCCATACATAGATCTGTCCTGAACAAGTAGCCAAGTTGAGCAGGGATTGGAATAGAATGGTCTGCTGAAAAACATGATTTGTAAAACACAGTGAAGTCGAAAAAAAACATTAAGCCCTGGAAACAGTTACGAATCTTGATTACTGGAGGAAAAAAATAAAAGGGTATTGCATTTGCTGTGTGCAATATGGAATGTGCTTCACCCTGCAAATAGCTGTGGAGCATAGTTCTGGCTTCTACATCTCACAGCATCCTCCAGTCTGGTGACAGGCTGTTGTTCATTCTTTGTACTACTACCCTCATTCTTTCAGTGCTGTTAAAACGATGAACAGTAATTTCTCTGAGCTACTCTTTTACAAAATTCCTGCTTCTGTCAGACTTAACTAATGATACAGTCCTACAGAAATCATCTCAAAGTCTTGATCTCTCTTCCAGCCAGAGTAAAATCTACAGGAATCCCTTGTCAAAACAGGAGTGGTACAAAAGAGGAAAGATTTTTGTTCTAATACCGGAGCACTGTAAGAGCTAATTCAGACAACTCAGCACCAACCTAGCCAAAGTTTGGATTTGCTGGGTGCCTGGGTGCCCCTGTAAAGGGGGAGTGCAGCAGCAGGACCTTTCTCAGGGGGCTCACTGAGGTACCCAGCTAGGGTTGGGTTTCCACAGCTCCTTACTTCTGTGGGAGACAGGAATTTTGCATTTTGGTGGTCAGGTAAGTGGGTGATCCAGGTACTGTCCTGGACGTTGTGCAAGGTGTGACGTTTCAGCGCAGCGCTGGATTCTGGAAGTGGGGAGTGAACCGCTGGAAGGGCGTGAAGTTAGATCACCCAGAGAAAGGCAGGGAGCTAATGCAGGAGCATTTGTGCAGGTAAATCATGTGGGGAGGAGGCTTGAAGCCAGCAGTAAGTTCATTCCTCAAGCTGGAGTGCCACACACAGGATTTTTCACCGTGTTATGTTCCACTGTTCACTGAGAGGATTTTCAGGAACATCCCACACAGGCTTTGGATCAACCTCAGATTTATTTCTACCTGGCAGCACTGGGAAATGCTGTGAATGCACAATGTAAAGAGAAGGAGGAAAGAAGGGAGCTTCAACTGAAGTGTGTGAAGGCAATGGGGATAGGAAATATTATACAGAATGCTGGGTCTGGGGTTTTGAAGGGCAGCCTTATCCTTCTTCCATTAAGATTTCTTTTTCTTTCAAATGTCTTCTTTTCCTGCTTTTAATTTTATTATGTATGGTTGATGCCTAGTGTGAAGTTATAAATAAGAGTCCGTTCTCTCAGCAGACCAATATCCCACTGAAGTGCCATTTTTAATAAGGCAGAAAAATAAATTGAAAACTGTTAACTCTTAATGCGCTGGCAATTTTTCCTCACAGTTTATTCATTTTGTCCTCTTAGCAATTATGCAAAAACTCTGTGATTCCAGTGGATGATCAGCATTGTAGCTTGTGCACCTCTGGGTCATGACTTTGCATTTTTAATTTAATTATACAGTGTCAGGTGCTGAAAAAACTCTGCCAGTTTTCTGTATATGAGGACCAACTGGGTCCTGTTCAAGAGTACCCTGGCACAATACTGCATTTAAACCAAAATTCACAGCACCTGAGAGCACAACATGGTGTTTCCATACGTGTTCATGGTTCCTGGTGTGTGCATGGCTCAGGCCTTGAAACAAGTTCCTGTCCTTCAGCCTTTCACATTTTTTTTCTGCAGAAATTACCCATTCTTCTGACCCACTTTTTATGTTCTTGCAGCATTATGCCTGGCAGCCTGTCTGCTTGATGGCTGTCACTGTCTTCCCTTCTTGTTCCTCTGTCTTTTCTCTTGCTGTGAACTTGTCCTGCCCTGTTGTTCAGACTCTTCCCTGCTGGAGTTCTCCCTGTCCCATGCCAAAGGCTTGGCATCAGTTCTGTCCAGGGTTTGTGGCTCTGTCCTAGTCTCTGCTGATTAAATCAGCTCAGGCTGGGGCTGCTGGGCTTGGAACAAGGTGATGGGCAGGAGTCATTAACAGAAGTTACAAAGGAATAACATCCAACAGATCAACAAAGGTGCAATATTGACTGATTTCTTTAGGTGTGGATTTGTCTGCTGAGGTCAGCAGTAAGAACACATTTGTTTCAGTGGGTGTTAATCTATGCAGGATGAAATGTTGGAACACTGGCAGAAAATGAGCTGCTGCTGGTTGGGAAATATTAAAATGAGCTAATTGTTTCTTTTTTATCTCGGTTTTATGCTTTTGTGAGTGAGGAAAAGCTCTCTAATAATCTCTGCATAACAAAATACAAAGACGGGATTCTTGTTAGACACACATCTTAACTGTATTGAAGTACAACTTCATCTTTGAAATGTAAATTGATTTTTAGATTAAAATGCCTTCATTATTGCATTTTTGTCAATAATATAATTTAGGCTTATTTCTGTTGTTATACTCTGACTGACCCTCTGTATTTTCCATTATGCTAGTTTCATTCTTTGCACTTTAACACTTTCACAGAAGGAAATGAAACCTTTGAAAATGTAACATTTCTACTTTAAGCTGTAGTTTCCTTTGAAATAATTTTACATTTTTATTGTACAGAAAATGTTTTCCATTAAACTCATGGCATGCTTTTACAAGCCAGCATTAGGAGAGTCCGATTCTTCTTTCAGATTGTTTTTCTCTAAGTGGACTTATATTGGAGAATATCAAATTCATCGAAAACAATCACATTTGCCCATTGTTTTTGACAAGTTATTGAGTTGTGGTGTTAATAAAATGGAGAGAATTGCTTGGCAGTGTCATGTCTGCACAAGGGAATTCTGAGAACTCATACATTTTCAGTTGCAAATGAATGTTTGTTTGTTCTGCACTTTATAGTCTCTCTCCTCCTCATAACACACACCGCTTTTAGATCTTTTATTTTGGACTCTCTATAAAATATTGAAAACTGAAATTGCATCAACTTAAGCTGTTAACTCGATGAATTCAGACACCCTTGACTCTGCTTCAGTTTGTGTCCTTGTCCTCTTCTTCACAGGTCACCCTAGGAAAGGTGTTAAAAGTGATTGTGGTGATGCGGAGCCTCTTCATCGACCGCACAATCGTCAAGGGCTACAACGAGAACGTCTACACCGAGGATGGCAAGGTGGGCTGTGGCCTCTGCATTTCATTTTTGTCTGTTTGCATGGCAGAAAAACTGGGATCCTGCTGCAAGGATGGAAACATAAAGCTGGCAAAAGACTCGGAATGTCTGCAGAATGTTCCAGTTTAAATTTGTTTTGCTTTGCTTGGGCTTTGCATCCCCAGACCTCTGAGTTCTTTCTAAGCTCTGAAGCTTTTGCTTGAACTTCTGATTTATCACCTTAGACCCCAGTTGCTGTGTTTGTAGTGCCTGCTGAGAAAACATTTTCGCGGTGTACCAGCACATCGACAGCCCAAGGTTCAGCTTTCACTCTTCTGAGAGCCATTGAGGAATCTTGGGCTGGGTTTTTTTGCCTCGATAAACACAACAGAGAGGATCATTGGTAGGTGCTCCTCAAGAATTTGCTTGCCAGCAGCAGCACATCTTGAACAGCAGCTACTACAGCAAGCGTTACCTGTTTCCACAAGTGATTTGTTTTGTGAACAGTTCACCCTGCTTGAACCCTGAGATTTCCTGTGCCTGCACACACTCCATATGGCTCTCCTCAGCACCTCAGGAGATGTTAACGGGACCTGACGGCCTTAGCTCAGCTCAGGTCTCTTTCCAGGGTGGAATTGGTCTCTGTTCCTGAGACGTCCACCAGGACTCTCCGTTGCCAGTAACAGCACTACATACCTCCATGTTTCACATTGTCTCTCTGGAGCCTTCTCTTCTGATTATGAAGCCTATTAAAATAAAAAGTTCATTATATCAAGATGAGTATTTGGCACCCATAGGCCATGTTATAATGAGGTGAGACTTCTTTTCCTTTCAAAAGTGATAACTGTGTTTCAGCACACAGAAGCACGTTGTGTGCTGACCCAGAGTTCAGCAGCTCCGAGTCTGAACCTCTGTTCTCTGGGAAAGGCCAGGAGCTGAGCTGCTGAAGGAAATAGTGCAGCTCTGTGTCCCAGGTGAGACATTCTTCCTCAAAGGGCAGGGGATTGGCCTAAGAAGTAGTAAAATAAAAACTGCTTAATTTTGATTTGCCTTTTTCAGATAGGCAGGTTTAAATACCAGTTTGCCGCAGCAGCAGCTGCTCTCTACTCCCTGTGTATTTGCATATAAATACAGAGCTACAGCACCAGCCCCTTTTCACCCCAAGTTCTGCATGGAAGTGAAATGATGGTCTGCTGAGAGAGCACTGACAGTGTGTGATGGATTCCCGTGTCACACTTCATTTGGGTGTGCTCGTTTTCTCTGATGAATCCAGTTTCCTTTGAAGCTCCCTTGAAATACAATAATGCTATATATGCTGAAAAGCTAACTAAGGAGTTCCTTTCTGAAACTCAGCATCTGGCATTGGGATTCTGTTCAGCTCAAGGTGAACTCTCCTGGGAGCTGCACATTGTTCCTCTGCCATCGTTTGCTGCCAGGGGACAGCAGGGCTTGCCAAGGCCAGCTCTGGGCACGGGGCACTAACCTTTGCCTGCTGTCAGTGGGGAGCAGCTCTGCTCCTCCAGGGCATTGCTGTTAACACCTGGCTTATTTCTTGCTTTGAGCCAGTCTGCAGGGGAGTCTGTTCTCTACCCATTGAGCTTCGTGTCCAAACCTGGGCTGTGTGACTGCTCCTTTAAGGCTGCACCAGCCCGTGACCTTTACGTGGCACTTTGCTATTCCGGTGGGTATCCCAGAGATTTTGCAAACCTGAAGGTCTCTGTTTTAGGTATAAATAGGAACATTTCATTTGACTGAAGTAGAATTGGAGTTGGAGCCACTTAAATCATGAGCAAATTTGGCTTGGAAGATTAAATAAATGCGTAGTTTGCTAGTTTTGCCAACTGGAGCACATATTGACAAACAGTGAGCTCCTTTTTTTTTGTCACTAATTAACTGCTCTGGTAATTGGAGAATAAGAATTAAGATTGTGCTCTCACAATGATTTGCTTTCCTTATTGTGCCTGCTGGGAATGAGCGATTGCAGTCAGTTACAGGCAGAGTCCATTGCAATTCCTTCCCTGTCACAACAGATGCTGTTGGGAAGGTACTTCAGTGAGGTTTCTACACGATCCTGGCTTCTCAGTTGCTAGCCTGATAGCATGAAAAATGCACCAGCATTAAGGAGAAACGCACAGAAAAAAGTAAGAAAAAGATCAGAGAGTATCATCCTTATTAAATAACAGAAATATGGAGAACCCTCAGAAACACAGTAGGAGGTGATAATTTTTCCAGGGAGCAGTTTACACAGTCATTGTTGATTTGGGACTTAGCTTATGCATTCCTAGGAAACATTTAATATTTGTAAACAACAGGGAGATGAGGAATTAGGTGCTAACATGCAAATGGCAATGCTGAAGTGCCTCTTTTCTGTAAGGCACGTTGAAGAAAGGACACTGAGTAAGTCTTTGTACTTCTTTGCACTTAAATAACTGAATGAGCGTCTGTCAAGTCACCCTCAGTTGGAAAGGCCTTTAAGTACTAAAAGTGAAATTTAGTGGGAGACCTTTTACAAGTAGAGGAGGGTTTGGGGCAACCAGATGTATTCAGTGGTGTTTAAAAAAGGAGAACTGGCCATCACTGGGAGACTGGTCACACAGACTGAGAAATGGACTGTGCACAGAAGAGGCCAAAGATTTCCCCTCTGATCAGAGTAGTCGTCATTTATTACAGGAAATACACTGCTTTTAGCAAATTCTGCATTGCTGGGAAGAAGAAAGGAAGGGGCAAGTGCAAACAGCAGAGCTGTTGAAATTCTTCTGGTCCTTCAATCAGGCAAGTCTGGCAAAAAAACCCCAAATCTGGGTGTTTGTCCTGGTTGTGGAGGTGCTCAGTGACAGCCCAGCAGTTCCCCAGGAAAGCTGACATTGCATTTTCCAGGTTGCTTTATCTCGCTCTGTGCTCACACGTTGTGCTGTGCAGGTTGACAGGTGCTTACGTGACAGCCTCACGTAGTCTCTGCTGAAGGCTCCCTCAGCTGGGTCCTCCCTCTTACACATTTAAACACTTTCAAAATTAAGGTGAAAAAGCAGAAGTTTTAAGTTTGCAGTGAGTAAAACAAGACCAGCCATTCTGGGGTTTTATTTTCAAGCTTTGCTTATACAGACAGAACTGCTGCATTTCTTAAGTGCCTCGTGTACCTCTCTCGTGAATTATTCACAGACCCTGCAGAATATGTCTTTGCCAAGCTGGCAGCTGCATAACTTGGACATTTTTGGTGCCACTTTGCAAAAACAGTAAGTGAGATCTGGCAGGCTCTGACACGTCATGGGTGCTGGACCTGCTCGCAGTTGCTCTTGCTCACCATCCTAACCCTTCATGTCCACCACAGGCTGATGCATTTTAATTACCCTCATGATTTTAGTGGTGGCACAATGCCACCCTTAATTTCAGACTGTGCCATGCTTGTTGTGCGTTGAAGTTTGACCATGGATGGTAATTAATTACTAATGTTTTCCTGATTCCTGACTAAATGAAGTTATGCAGCTCATCTTCACAGGGCAGCTGAGCCATCGAAGTCATATTGGGATTTTTTGGCATGATAATACTTTGCTTTTCTTTGGATGCAGAGACCAAGAACCACCTTGACACAGGGCATGTGGGCACTTCAAATCACTGCCCAGCCAAACTCCTACTTTGCATCCCTTAGACTTAACTAAAGAAACGTGTCTCTGTTGAATTCTCCTGTTCAGGAACTTGGGTTATGTTAATGCTGCGGCTTCATTAATTACCCCATATCAATAAGAAAAGGCAGCTTTTAGCCTCCTAGCTTAAGAGAGGAGAAGAAATAGTAGTATCAAAGGAAAGCTTCAAAGACAGGCAGAGCTGTCTCTCGGGTAATTTCTGATCCCTGCATTCTCACCACTTCAAAGCTGGCTGTGTGTGTGTTTGGGTGAAGGGGGGGTTGAATCCGATTTCTCTAATAAGTGTTGGCACCGGACCTGTTTGATATGGGATGCGGGGAACATTCGGGGTTGTTATCGCCTTTGAAATCGCTCCGACGACCTTCAGAAAACGGCCTCTTGTTACGGCTGCCGGGGCTGGGTGGGGAGAGGGGCGCTGGGGAAAGCAAGCCCCGGGTTAATTCACATGCAGAGGATGCCCTGAAATTGTGCTTTCAGCAGTTTTTTAGTTACAAATGTGTGCCTTGATTGAAAGTGAAAAGTTGAAGAATAATAGACCTATAACGATTCATTCTTTAATCTGACTCTGCCTTAATCCTCAGTTTCGGGAGGGAAAGGTGGGCACTCGTTTAGGATGTATGCATGGAGCAGGGGCTAGTGGCTTTTTCTTTTTTCTTTCTTTCTTTTTTAGCATGGATAGCATCACGTCTGTAAGACAGGCATTCATTACTTTTTCAGCTTTCCCATCTCCATGCCAACTAATGAACATTCAGAACCTGTTGGACTCATCTTAAAGCAGCATCTGAAGTGGACTTTTTTTTTTTTTGAGCCTAACTAGAGAGGATCACATACTTGGTTTGATCACTGGAGATTAGCAAACCATCTATACATTCCAATTACTGCAACTCTGCAATCAAAGAAAGCTGTAAATTACATTAAAGGGGCGAAAATAAAGATACATTAATTTTTTTATTTTCAGATGTGGGATTTTCTAATCTGGAAGTGCAGTGCTGCCTTCCCAGCAGGCACAGGTGGGATAATACCCTGTAAATCAAGCCTAGGTCCAAGTCTGGGCTGCACCCTGAGTGTTGGTGTTCACACAGGTTCTTGATCTCGCCCCAAGAGCCAGGAAATGTGACAAGGTTTGTAGGGAGGTGCCTCGGGGTACTCGTGTCTCTATCCAGCCTGGAAAAGGCGTTGAGACATCAGCTGCCTTTTGTCTCACGGCAAGGTCGACGGTGCTGAGCCGTGAAACATCGATCCTGGAGTGGCTTTTGAAGTTTTAGCATCACGTCCTGTCCACGCTGAGCACTGGGGACTCAGGAGTCACTGCTGTGCAGGATTTGGACATGGGCCACTTCACACTGCTGCTCCTAAAAGAATGAGAGCTTTTAGCATTCTGACCATTTTTAGCATGGTGAATTAATCACTTGGACTCAGCATCCTTCCCCCTCACTTCCCTCACCTCCCTCTAATGTGTTTTACTCACTTCTTACGACTTCCTTCATTGCAGACTCTTTCTGTGCCTTTGAAGAGCCTTGTTCCATCAGTCAGAATGTATGGGCACCTAAGGCAGAACTAAAATAATCAGTTTAATAACCAGAAAAAGAGAGAACCCCCCTTGTGAGAACACGTGTGTCCAACCGTGGTATCAGGCACTAGAGGAGCTACCCCTGCTTCATAAATTCACTCAGATGTTCTTCTGTCTAGACTGAGATTCCAGAGATTAATGCTTTATCAAACACCTTTCCCGTGACGAGTCTTGTGCATACAGAATGGTTGAGTGCAATGGGATCAGTTGAAAAAAAAGTGATTTGCAAGTCCAGGATTGATGGAAGCTCCTCTTGTTTTACCCTCCTGCTTTTCCTTGACAGAGTCCAAGATGTTCCTCAGGGCTGGGCTAAGAGACCATTCATGTGTCAGTAGGAATTGTTAAACACCAGAGCCACTGGGCTGTTCATCAAGGACAGCCTTACCTTCCAGTTTGGGGGCTAATAAATTTTAATTTTGTTCTCTTTGTCTGTGTGTAGCTGAGCACACGTTTGAGTCATGGATGTGTGCAGTTATCTGCAACCTTAAATCTCTCTTAGTGTGATTTTTGTCTGCAAATGTAAATGCAGCTTCCTGAGGGATGTTTTATTTAGCCCCAGTAGACCCAAAGCTTTGGCTTAATTCAGCTAAACACTCTTTGTGTCGTTTGTAACTGAATCACTTATTCAACACAAGACAAGCATAAACTTAATAAAAATGCTCTCATTTTAGAAACACACTCAAGCTGATGAATATTTGCATAGATCGGCCACAACCCCGTACAAATGAAGATTTTGCTTTTTTAAAGAGAACTCATTAATTCAACAGGTCTTGTATGTATAATTTTTTTATTGAAACTGTGCTGAACTATGTTCATTCTTCATTGCAATACAAGGGAAATCTGATGTTATTAATTCCCTTTCTTGGATTGCAGCAGGTGAGGGCAAGGGGTCAGAGGAGTGAACTCAGAGATACATCTTTGTTGATCCATTTTCTCTCCACAGCTGCTTCTTTATCTGTAGTAATATATAACTTTTTTTTTCCTACTTTAGCTTGACATATGGTCTAAATCCAACTATCAAGTTTTTCAGAAGGTAAGTCTCACATCATTTCTCTCTACCTAAGGCACATATGTGGAATTGATTTTAAATATCTGTGCCCTTACGTTAAATAACTCAGAATTTATTCTTTGTCATCACAACTTGCAAATAGCAAACATAATAGCGAAAATAATTTGTAATGATGGAAAACTGAGAGTAGAAAAGAAGATCACTTCTGGTGTTATTTAATTTGAATTTATTTCCATCACAGTTCCAGTCCATGGTTTGGAATAGGAAATTGGAGATTATACTACACTAGTGTTAAAATTTCATGGGAATCTCTGAGCATTCCTTCTTCAGTTTAAATCTCTTGGGGAGAAAGAACTGTTTCAGCTTCATTTGGATTTTGCTTTGTTGTTTTCATTGGGATTGGTTGCCTCACATTCTTGAGTTTAATAAATCAGTGGAACCTACATTCCAAAATAAATTTGGAAATATTTTCCATGACATTATTTTTGCCTTCCCTTCTTCCCATGATGGTGCAAGCAAGAGGAGGGACTTACTGGAATTAATGTTTTGCCATAAAGTAAGAGAAGACCGATGAGAGAATGGCAGCAATAAAAATAAAACTGCTAAGAGGGTTAAAGTGTGTTTTAGAAAGATCTATATCTTGCTATTTTCAAGGAAGGGAAGATTTCTCTTTGAAGGCCTCTTGTCAGAATGCTGTAAGTTCAGATTGATCTGAGTTTAAATTCCAGTTTCCCTACCCTCAAGGCCCAGTTCAAGGAGCTGGAGTCTCCAGCTGCTGCACTGGCTCCTTTCATCCCCGTTTGTAGTTTGTGAAACAAATGGGGGTCAGGGACTCGAAAGGGCTCAAAAACAGGGGTCAAAACTGTGGCATCTTGGCTGTGTTTGTGCAGCTCCCTTCCAAGATTTCAGAAGGGGAGATGTTTGACCCAGGATATTACCCTGCTGGAGATCAAAGGACAACTTTTGGGGAGCTTGGTTGCTCTCCCTTCTCTGCCTGGCATTAAAGCGAATTTTTGCTGCAGTTAATTCTTTACCCCGGAGATTAGTGGTTTAAATATTCTTTCTATTTTAGCATCAAGTAGGGTAATAGAGCAGGAAGTAAAACAGCATTTGTTTATCAGCCTGCTTTAAAGTGATTTTTGCAGTGGAATAAATGTAAGGTTCTGGAATGACCTGCATCATCTCAATTTCCCAGTTGCATCATCTCAGTTTCCCAATTCCCACATCTAAGTGTGTGTGTTTGGTAGTGCACTCATTTGGGCATAAGATTGTCCTCCTGGATGTTTTGGTTTAGAATAACTTGAAAGGGTAAATTCATATTGCTGAAATGCATGTTAAATGATAATAAATAATCAGGTTTTGATGATATAGTTGTCTATGGTGAGGTAATAGAGTACAGTGAATGTCCAGTTTGCTTAGATGTCCATGGTAAGTACTCAGGGTGCATAAATAAGTGGAATAAATTTCCCTTCATGTCCAGGTGATGCTTTCAGAGCAGAAGCTGGAAGAGATCAGTGAGAAAACATAAAGCACCCCTCTTCCTGCTGCCTCTGTGGCTGCACTATGGATAAATGAGAATCTTTGTTCTCTTCCTAAGTTCCTCTTGTCCAGTTTTCTCTTGATAAATACCAAATTATTAATATTTACCAAAAAATAAAAACCAACCCAGAAAGACTTCAGGGAAAGGGTGTCCTGTAGCCAGCTGAAAAACTGTCTGTAGGGGGGTTTTATAGTAATTTTATAGATTTTATTGCTGGCTCTGTCCTTGTGTTACCTCGGACAACTTCACCTCTCTTTGGCTGAGTTTCTCATCCCTTAGGCTGGGGCAATATTTGCTGACTTCACAGGAGCTCTCACTGCGTTGGTTGCATAAAGCTCTCAGTTTCAAGCCTGAAAATGTGATAAAAATGCAAGGTGATGGCACCTTCCAATCAATAGATGGTGTAGATTGAGCTGATAGTGGAAGAAGTTAAGGCTGGGACCCATGTCAACTTTTCAAACAGGTGATAGGAAGTGCTGTGGTTCAGCATAGTAAATTCTCTGTGCTGCAGTGCTTGGTTTGATTTTCTCTTCATTCTCTAAAGCTGCACTTGTGTCTATTTGTAATACCCAGGAGTAGTGATTTAGCAGTAGCAAAATGAAGGGAACAGATAAAATAGCATTACAGAAACTATTATACTCTGTTACCAGGGTAGGATCTGTACTGCAGGATTTTCTGAACAAATGTTTTCATGCCACTAAAAAATCATGAGTAAATGTGTCAGAGCATATCTGAATGTTCTTGAAATGTGTTTCTCATGGCAGTCACCAGCATGGCAATGTGGAAAAAGGAAAAACAGGGATGAGTAACTGCTCCCCCCATGGAGGAGGCTGGGCAGACCTTTCACTGCTGCCATTAAATGTAAAATCCATCACCTCTCTGAAGGACAGGGCTGTTCCTCTTTAAAACCCCGACCAAGTTCCCAAACTCTGTCCTCAGTGATAATAGAACAGCATCTGGAGCTCCCCAGCTCCCTGCCTGGGGGAGCTGCAGGCCTGTCAAATTCCCACAGGGTTGCTGCACGACTTTCTAGGTTAAGGACCAGAGACCTCTGATCTTCAATCCAACCCTGTCAGACAAAGCTAAATTTGTCCTGGCTTTTTGTTTGCAAACGTTGGCTGTGTCAGCAAGGCTTTTCTCTCTCCTTCTTATTAGGCAGGAGGGTGTGTGATTTGATGGGGGCCAGCTCCTGGAAGCCCCATTACTGTTCAAGTGTACAGTCATTTTCCCACTTCCCTGGAGACTTCCTGAGTCTGGTCCTGGAGTGAACAAGCCTTCCAGGCACTGAATGCACCAGCAGGGTTAGATCCAGAGAATGGAGCTGGGAAATAAGAGAGGGGAATGCTGAAAGGGCAGAAGCACAAGGAGCAAAGAAAAGGTTTTTCAGGCTTCCATGTTGGTGTGACATTTAAACTCCACAGGAGCAGCAAATGTTTTCATCTTATAAACCTCCTTATTTTAACACCTCGTGCCTCTTGATCTACTAATGCGAGCAGAGGAATAAAACAGGAAATAAGGAAAGATTTTGGGGCTTAAATCCTGGTATAAATGAAGGCTGCATAATTCCAGTCATTGTGCAGGGGGTTCAAGATTCTAATTGTAAAGAATGATGCAATGTTCATAACTTTGCATTCAAAAAAGAGGGAAGGACATAGGATTTTGGAGCTGCTGCGAGTGGATCAGGCTGGGAGATGGTGTCAAACAGCTGCTCAGTTAAGCATAGCTGGTGTTGCTGGGTACTGTGATGAGTTGGCTGTTTAAATCATATGCAAAGGCTTTAAACCCACATATTTCATTCTGATCTCAGAGTCCCATCATTATTTTCACCTAAACAGTCTTACCAGCTTTAGCAATGCCACAAACTGCTTGTGTTTCTGCTTGATCTGCTTCTCCCCAAAACACATTGTAACCAGAACCTTGAGAAGCTGTTTGTGAGCCACGCTGTCCCAAAGTGATGGCATTTTTAGCACCACAAGGGCACATAAGTATTGTAATGTATGAAGATGTATTCTTGTCAATAATCTCAGAGTGAGATCACATGCAGGATGAATGCATGCATGAGACGAACCGTGGGCTGTGCTGCTGCTGCTCAGGAAAGGAGGTGGGCTGTTCCAGGGTCACTGCTCCTGGGCAGGATCAGATCCTGGCTCTCTTCAAAGACCTCCTTGAGTGAAATAAAACCTCTGTGACCCACTCCAAATAAGCAGAACAAGCAAAATAATAACTGAACACTTGGCGAGCTCTGAAAACAACTGATAAATCCTGTTTCAGAGGAGCGTGGTGATGTTTTCCTGAACTGGGAGTGGGGAAGGGTGTGTAAAGATCTGTGTGAGTTCATCAGTGCCTGTTCCATCCATCATCCTTCCCAGCACCACGTTCTGTGCTCCACGTTCCCTCCAGAGAGACTCAGATGTGTTCCTGGAGAGAGGATTGAGTAATGGGAATCCTTGGAAATGAACAAAGGCACTGGTGCAGTTTTCCACGCTATAAAAGATCTAAACACTAATAAAATAACTTCCTTTCTTTTCTTTCCCTTAGTGCTGTGATCAGCCTCCAGAGCTCATTGCTACAGGCTACTGTTAAGGCCATGAACTTACAAAGGTTTGGGGGAAAAAAAGCATTTAAAACCTTCCAGGGGATTTTACGAATCCCTTTATATTAGATGGAGTTGTCAGTGCCGTGCTTGAGGGAATAAACCAGTAAGTGGCAAGGCAAGTCGTGGCTCTTAAAGGAAGTTCTGCACCTACTTTTGAGAAGGATATTTCCTGGCAATGAGATAAAAGACATGGGGAGAAGGAGAGCTTTTATAATTCAGTCATGTGATGGTTTTTATGAGGCCAGATGTAGCTTCGTTCACCTGGTCTGTGGTGGAGCAAAGCTGTCCCTTCGGTCTTTGCTGTTGTGCTGCTTATCCCAGTTAAAGGAAGCTCTTGCTCAGCTTTCTCCACCTGTAAATTGTACAATTTAATTTTTTTATGAATTTTCCAGCTTTGGGAATGCTGTATGACTAACCAGTGTCATCAAAGCCCAGTAAAGCCATTTTTGGATGTGTCACCTTTGGAAAACTCAGTACTGTTCCAATGCGTTACAACTCCTCCTGTGAAAAATTGAGTCTCTTTGCCAAATTTGTTTTTTCCATGTTGCTGAAGTCTCTTTTGCTCAGTCTCCAAGTGCTTAGTTAAACAATGGCTATTTTATTTAGCAGAATTTTGCTGCAGGAGATCGCCTTGTTTTTCCCCTTTTTTTTTTTTTTTGACAAGAAACACAAGTGCTTTTCAATAGATGAATTGTGAAATATTGAGCTCTTCTGCAAGATCTCTTGAAAATCCATTTCAAGGTCCAGAGCAGAGCTATCCCAATTGATGTGTGCTCCCCTGAATGTTTCCCTGTAAAACGAAGTAGAGAAATTAGAAAGTGACTGATAACTTAGATAGCAGTAGGTAAGGCACGACGATAAAAGAGGAGTTAATAAAATAAAACCCTGAGATGTACAAAATATCATCCTACACCCAGAATAAATTAGTTTCTGATTCCAGCTTGGCTGGAAGAAAAAGTGTGTCCCTTAAGTGAGCTGGCACAGAGGCAGTTTGTTTTGCTGCGCTTTGGTGTGAAATTGTATTGCCATTAGGAGAGCTGGGTATTGATCTTTTGGGATTTGTTCTTTTCCCCCTCCTCTTTTTTTTCTTTTATTTTCTTTTTCCTCTTCTTTTTTAATCTTGGTCAGTTTATGTTTTCTCTCATGTCTCTGTTGTCTTGGGGGGTTCAGTTTTCCCTCACTCCCATGCCCTGGGCAGTTTATCCATGGCCCAGCTCTTTTCTGTTTGACTTCACCTTTGCTGGGTTGGGAAGGGGAGGGGGTTCATTCCTTTACTCTTCCTCAAATTTGACACCCACTTTGATCTTCTTTAGCTATCAGCTCTTGCTTAGGGTAGGAATCGCCTTCTTTTCGTGCAGAAGGCATTATTAGTGTTCCAGCAATGCTGGGATGGCTTTTATCTCCCCAAGGAATCTCATTATCTTTACATTACAATAGCAGCAGCATATGGGCAACTTTGCCAAAGTGGCCAGTCAATTTAAATTTGTTAATAGCAGTGTTTTTTAAGCAACTTCCTTCGGTGCCAAGAGAAAACTTTGTTGTTCGGGAGGAAAAAAAAAAAACAACAAAAACAAACCAGAGTTTGTTAGAAGTAGAAACGCGGCAGAAGGAGAACGGCTGCTCATAAATATCTTCAGAATTCCTATTCTTTGACATGTCTGCTACCATCCTATAAAAGCACCATCTCAAAAAGAAATTCAGATAGCTGCTGGGGCTCGGGTTGGCTTCTGAGCACTACATGAGATGTGTTTAAAAGCAATGGCTGCTTTGAGTTATGCTGTGCTATTAATGCACAGTTCATCACATTATTTCTCATATTTATTTTTACATGGTAACGTAGAAATGGCTAAAACGGGCCGAGGTCCGTCTTGTGAATATTTTTGCGAACTCACCAGAATGTGCAAAGTCCTGAAAGTTTTCCTTTCCAAATGTCAGAATCACATGTGAGTCCTGGGTGTGTGAGAATGATGGGGAGCAGATCCTGTGTCTAAAATAGCAGGAAAACTCAGAACTGGATTCAGACAGACTGATGTGATGGAGTGCTCTGGGGAAGAAGTTTGTGTGGTGTGAATGAGAGCCTGGCTATACATGGATTTATTCAGGAATATATCTTTGGCAAAACCACCTCCCTGAATAGCTTCAAGCACGAGCCTCTCTTCTCTCCTGTGAAACTTGGAGTGTTCCAGCTCCCATTGCTGAGTTGGACTTAAGTGCAAATGGGGAACAACTGGAGTTAGCTGGGAATAGCAATGGGAATTGCAGTTCTCACTTTCTCTTACTCAAAGTTTTCTAAAGTCTGTAGACTGGCCCTGAGAAGAGCTCCACTCCTCCGTGTCAGAACTAGAAAATACAATTTAATCACTCTCTATAAAGTCATGTATTTTGTTGGAGGCTTTGGCATTACTGATGAGGACCGTTGAGATTCATGAGTTGAAATCTGGGAAAGAGCTCTTGTGGTTGTGTTGTTGTTTTGAGCTCTTTATTGTCCAGGCTAAAGAGATTTTTCCAATAATTTCTTGCATTCAGCCTGGAATTTCTAAGAAGCAGTGAGCTGTTGACTGTGCTGGTAACAGTTGACAGGCTGAATACTGCTAGAAAATTGTATCATAACTGTCAGAAATGGCCCCTTCCAAAATAATTTTAAAAATGGTAGTTATTTAAAAAAAAAGTCAGCATTGGTTAGTTTTCCTGATTTTTCTTTAATTATTCTTTTTATTACAAATACACGTTTTATATGTATTGTGTCCATGTGCAATTCCCAGATGTAGGAGCTTGTTATGGCTCTGTCTGGGAAATTAAAAAGCTTTTTATCAGAAATCTTTTAGTAAGGCAAGTATTTATAAACCATAATCGTATTAATTGATTCTTGATGTCAGAGGAAATGAAACCGAGTAATCCTTGTACTCCCTGGTTTGCTCCCTCCCCATGGAGTTCATAGTTTTCCTGTAGGTTAACACTGCTTTGTCTGAAATGGGGAGTGAATAAAGGTATTTTCTTTCTGCTTTGGTCTGATGCAGGTGACAGATCATGCCACCACTGCCCTGCTGCACTACCAGCTGCCCCAGATGCCAGATGTGGTGGTCAGGTCTTTCATGGTAAGTGTGTTGGAAAACACATTTTTCCAGCCAGGTTTGAACGTGTTTGCAGTGATTGACATCAGGCAGTTCTGGTGCAGTTGGAATTTTCAAACAAGCTGGAGGCTGTGATTGTTTGATCCCCCCTGGACAGGGATGAAGAGCTCATTCCCATTTCCCTGAGGTAACTGGTGTTGGAAAACTGAGCTGGGTATGGCTCTTGTGTCCCCGGTGTCAATATTGGCCTGATGGTTCCTGCAAAGGTCTGGGTCATCTGTCAGAACAGGGGGAAAACCTCCCTCAGCCAAGCTCTGTCCTATGGCCCAGCCCTTTGACTCTTCCTACTGTGCAAGTTCTGGATGTACAAAATCTGCTCCATTGGAAGGTCCCTGGGAAGAGGAAATTGAAATTCCCAGTCCAGGTATTCCAGCTGAAGCAGTTTGCCCACTCTGGGAAGTGATGGGCATTATTTACAGAAGGTTCCATTTTGCTCTGTCCAAACTTTGTTCCTGTGGAATTGTTTGTACTCACACAGCTCAGCAGCAGGTGTTTGGAGAAGCAAGGAAATACTGGAGTATTCAGATCTCTCCTTACTGAATAAAATTAATCCAATGCTATTCTGCCTTGATATACAGATTTAGGTTTATCCCCTTTAATTCTGTTTGTATTTAGAATCATATTTGTGAAATAAACTTGCATAAGAAGCAGCTCTGTTAAACAGAGGGTGAGAACAAGGAATTAAGATTCAGAATTCCTTCTACTAAGATGAATTTTGGCAGTGGAGGCTCTTGCTGTTCTCTCTGCTACAGTCTCCCAGTGGAGGATTTGAGGAGAGATTTTCTTCACAATTCAGGCTTTTTTCTCCATTTTCTTCCCTTCACCTGGAGCAAACATGAGACTTTGGGAAACAAAGATCTAATTTTGCCATTGACTATCTTTAGGAGTGCTTAGCACCAGTTCTTTTACATCCTTAATTTCCAGTGTGTAATTTCAGAACAGTCAGGCTCTCCTCCCTGCTCTGCTGGATTGGTTATTTAATAAAAAGGGCACTAAGATGAGAGATTTCAAAGTGCATGTTAAAATAATAGATTTTGAAAGGTGAAAGCAACCATTACTGGTCAGATCCATGTTCAACATGGTCCTGAAAATGAGTGTTTAATAGAACAAGTGGTTTATGTGAGCCAAGGCCCTGCTGTATTGATCAGAGAAAACACCAGAACTTCCAACAAAGCAAAACCAGCACAAGTGTCAATATGTTGGGCCTTTCCCCTGTCACTTGTGCAATCCACATGACAGGATGCTCTGAAGCTCTAATTTTCTGATGGGAATGAAGAACCCATTCCTTTCTTTTCTGTCAGCACACGTCTCAAGTGCACAATTTAACTTCATTTACCTATTTTTGTATTATGGCTCAGAAAATTCGATTTCTCGATAGTGTGAGCAAAGCCCATCCAAGCTGAAGTAAATAACAGCAATTTACTTGTAGAGTTGTGTTGCCCTTGTCCCCATATTTACTACTCAACCCAGACAAGATCTAGTTCTTCTGGAGGAGAGTTATTGACGGCCCAAGGTTTGGTTGCTATAGAGAAGACTCTGATGAAGATGGAAGGATTTGTTTCAATAAACTCAGCTGACCTCTTCTTCAGAGAACAATTTTCTCTCATCGATGTAATTCAATAGGACTTTAAATGACAAGATTCATGTGCATCCTTCACAGTATAAATCTGCTGGCCTAGGGCTTTTTTAGTTGTGGATCTCCTTGAGTGGGGAATTGGGTTATGCAATGCTCATTGCTGCGTGTGCCGGTGGGAACAGCCCATTTCACAGGCAGGAACTTGGTGAAGGAACAGCTGAACTCAGTCTGTGTTGTTCAGCACTAGTGGCCTTTTATTTATATATGTCTGTGTAGTCATCAGTGTAATCAGGTTTCAAATGGCTCAGTATTTTTATGACCAGTGAGTATTGATCCTAAAATCGCATTAGAGAGGAAGTTCATTAGCTGGATGTGAGAGTCCTTCTGTCTTCAGCTCTGGAGAGCCCAGCCTGCAGTGGGAGTGCAGCAGGGGGTGATAGATGTCATGGCAAGAGACAAACCAATACTCAGCTGGAGAAGGCACCATCAGGAACAATTATATCCCAGTAAAAAATACGAGGCACTGCAGCACTCGCCTCCCCTCACCATTCTGGAGCTGTTCACAGGGCAGGAATTTCTATTAACAAATTTGCTTAAGTGACTAAAAAAGCAAGAGATGATTAATACAGTGGGGATTCAGCTCTACAGTGATCTTGTAATCTTCAGTGTGCTTGTGTTTATAAAATCACCCTGCACCTCACTGGGGCCTGGCCAAAGCACATCCTCCGTCCTTGCTGCTCCCCTTTGACAAGAATAATGACAGAGGGGAACATCCAGATCCAATTTTCTTTCATTTCTCCCCCTTTTCCTTTTAGACCTGGTTAAGGAGTTACATAAAGCTGTTCCAGGCTCCGTGCCAGCGCTGTGGGAAGTTCCTGCAGGATGGCCTCCCACCCACGTGGAGGGACTTCCGAACCCTCGAGGCTTTCCACGACACCTGCAGGCAGTAGGAGCCCAGAGCTGCCACCAGCAGGAGTCGGGGACAGCACTGATGGCTCCACTGCTGAACCTGCCTGTCCTAAGCACTGAGGTTGCACTGAAACATTTGACTCTGGAGCAGCCATCTGCCAGGCACATGTGAGACTGATCCATCTTGGAGAAGAAGCTGGGTGTGATCTGGAATGATCTGCCTGGGAAGAGCTGGCAGTAATTATCGTTACTCCAAGCTTTAATGAAAATATCCATTGTACAGTTGGCGTTTTGTGACGGAATTTGCAATTACGAGGACTTTTATAAGCTTGAAATAAATTTTGTATTCTCAAGATTTGTGCTCTTTGTTTCGTTATTTGGTCAGGAAAACCTTTGGGTTTGGTGGGGATTTTGTCAGTACTGCTCTTTTCCTTAGGAAAACTGGAGACATTTAAACATGCTGAAGTGTTGGGGGGAATTGTTGCAACGCTACTTATCTGAGTGCTGAGGGTTTTTTTGTGGAAGAGGAGATTATGGCATTGATTAAACAGGGAATTTCAAAGGCATGTGGCAGCTTGGAAGATGCCGTGTAACTTTCTAAGGCGGGGGGGAAACAGATGTTTCACTTTACTAAAATTGTAATGAGAAATGTTAACAAAATCTGCATGTATTAAGTGGTTAGGAAAAGTGTGATGAGCGGTGACAGTCGTGTTCTACAACTGAAATAATTCAGCCCTAAAGCAGAGTTTCTGTAGTGCAGGTATCCAGTGTGCTTCCTAAATGATTTCAAATGTGCATGGAGCACGCTGGAGAGGAGCAGGATCCCTCCCAGCAATCCCTGAGCTTGGAAGGGATGGGAGAGTTCCAATCTGTGAGCCTTGGCTGTTTGTCCTTCCCCCAGGCACAAGGAAGGGTCCCTGGTCCTGTCCCAGCCTGGGGTGTGGTGGGGGGCGTCTCCTCTGGTATTTTCCTGACTCCACATCTCCTGTGTCACCCCCTGACAGCCAATTTGATTAATTCCACTTTCATTCCCACCTTTTGCTTCTACAAACCATGAAGGCTTCAGTAATCGCCTGATTTGGGAGCTGGGCAGGGGAGCTCTGGAGGGCCCTTGTCACTCCATTAATTGTCAAATAAATTGACAGTGCTGCAGAGTAATTTTTAAGGTTCCTTCTGCCTTTGGACAAGCTTTGTTGCAGGACTGGCTCATATGAAAAAGAGGAATTGAAAGAAAATGCACGTTTATGACTGTGGAAGCACAACATTGTGTGTGAAGGATGAGTGTGTGTGTTTGAGGTTGTTAATAATGAGATCTAATTTTTTTTTCCATATTAATAATAATATTCCCGGTCACCAAACAGAGTTACCATAGCACTGGGATAATGGCCATTTCAAACCCAGCTGCAGTTGAATTACTTAATGAAAACTTTTTGTGCTGTTTTTTGACCCAAGCAGCCTTCTCAGTCCAAAGATCAGCCAAAACAGAACAATGTTTGCATCTTGGATGAGCCTGAGCCTTGGAAATAATCGGCCCCACTCTCCATCCTGTTCCTGTGCTAATTAGAAGTCCTGGCTTTCTGATAGCATAAGCATTTTTTTTTTTTTGTTACTATAAAGGTCATAATATGATATCCAACCTGCTTTAGGCATTGCTGGCTGCTCCCTTCTGTTTATGCTTAGATAATGGTGTAGAAAGCAAATCCTGAGGTTCACAAAAGTACCGAGCGTGGAATCGTGTCTTGGCATTTGGAGATAATTAGTTGCAGAAAACAGCATTGTCCAAGTCTGTTAATTGAGCCTGAAATTTTAAACCTGTAACTGGGGAATCTGATTTAGAGTCACACAATTCACTGTAGGTACCCCAGTACAGAAATAATTTATCTTACTGATGTGCAACACAAACCCCTTCGTCACGTTCCTTCTGCTTGAACTGCAGCAGAGGGATCAGGATCTTCTCCCCTCACCGGGGCCCTGGGAGGAGCAGGGAGTTCTGTCCCTGGAAGCCTTGAGAGGCAACAGGTTGGAATGTTTTCATTAGGGGGAGTGAAACTCAGCTCAGGAGTTCTGTCCCTGCACACCTTGAGGGGCAACAGGTTGGAATGTTTTCATTAGAGGGAGTGAAGCTCAGCTCAGGAGTTCCAGCAGTTTGGATTCAGTCTGTGCCTGTCCCTGCTGGTTGTCCCGGCAGTCCCTGTCCCTGGTTATCCCTGGGATGTGGATTTCCAAGGAAAGGAGAGGCTGCTCTGAGTGTGAGGGCTGGAAACTGGGAGGTCGCTCTAAAGTGCAGAGCCATTCTCACACTTAGAGAATTTCTGTGTTTTTTCTCAGCTTTGGATGCTGAGGTAAGAAAAATGAGCAAATGCTGGGCTTTATAATTATTTTTGTCACCCTTAGAAAGGATGGGTGACCAAAAGCAGTTTAATTGAAGAATTAATGACTTTGCTCTTTACCACTGGAGTTTGTTGCAGTTATTAAAGCAGTTCCAATCTCTGAGGCAAACACCAAGGACCACAAGGAGTGGTTGGCTCTCACCTCTTCCAGAGCATCTTCCAGGCCTGCACTTCTCCTTATCCTCATTTCTGCAAGGCCAGCAATGCTGCAGAATCAGGAGTGGCCAAATTGAACAGAGAAAGAAAAGGAAAGTGATGCACATGCAGAAACCAGAGTGCTGTAGTGGCTCTGGCTGTGTCAGAGCTGAATCATCCCAGTGTAGTTGTTTCTGTGCAGGATCCATCCAGGTCCCCTCCCGCTGCAGGACAGGTGCAGCCCCTGGCCCTGGGCACTGTCACTTGGTGTCACCCACCCCGAGCCCAAGGTGCTCCTCTGGGAAGAAATCCTGCTCCGTGTTCCCCTGTGCAAACCCCTCCCGCTGTGCTCGTGGTGCTGGCAAATGCTAAAGGTTACAAAATCCATCTTTTTGCTAAGAAAGCAACTTAATTAATGTCAAAGTTTCTCTGGTGAAGGGAACCCGCAGCAGATTCGCGGCCGCTCCCCTTTCCCTCCCCGCACCCCTCCCCAAACAGCTTTAATTTCTCTGCCAATATTGGACAAATGTAACAGGCTAACTTTTTAATTTTCTACTCCCAGGTCTCCCTTGTCCCCTCATGCATTTTTCATCACAGCTCATGGCTCCCTCCCTGCCTGCCCTGTGAACAATATTGATCGACTGATTAAGCCATCAAGCCATGGCAAACAACTTTAATTTTCTAACCAAAGCCTTTTAGTTCTCCTTCCTTTCTTGTATATTTGTTGCCTTTCCCCCAAGTTTTTAACGTCTGCTCAGAAACAAATATATTTTTTTGAATTAGGCCCTGGGTTAATTGGTGCTGTGCAGCAGCCAGAGGAATCCACAGGGAAGGATTTACCCAGGAATGCAGTAAGGGAGTGAGTGCTGTTGGTGTGGTCCCATTTCTAAGCTAAACCTTTTGGAGAAGGGCTTGAAGAACACACGTGGGAAAGGTTTCCCTTTTCTCTTTGGCCTCTCCCAACAGCTTTAAATTTTACAGAGTGGAATCCCATCCCAGCAGTGCAGCACTCCTGCCCACACCATCTTGGGCTCTGGGTATCTGGGCTCTTGCAGGTTCTTCAAAACCCCAAATTGACATCCTTGGCTAAACCCCCCTGAAGGCTCACAGGTTTCACCCACCCCACTGCTGCTGCTGCTGCTGGAATTCTGCAAATGTGAGAGCTGGGTTGCCTTGTAGAGCACTTTAAAGCCCTGATGATGATGAATCCCAGGGCTGGCAGGTGGGTAAAAGCATCTTTCTTGCAAACTCAGAAGGTGGTTTCAGTGAGGCTTGTCAGAATCGCTCCCTGGGTTTGCAAATTGCTTTTCAAGGTAGAAATGCAGCTTAAATAGGAGGATATTTGTCTCTCACTGGCAGCCTCTGGGCTCTGTGTTGTGCTGCACTCCTGCCTTGGGTGAGCAGGATGGGGGTTCTGGTGTGTGGCAGGATCCTCATCCTGAGTGTTGTCTCCACAACTTCTGATGTCTCCAGCGCTGTGAATTCCAAAGATGTGGCAAAACCTTCCCGAAGTCCCCTGTCCGTGAGGGTTTGCACAAGGGCAGGGCCAGGATGGGCCCCGCACGCCCCTGTGGCTGGATCTCCACCAGCATTTACCTGGAATCCAGCACACCCTGCTCTGTGCCAGGACACCCAGAGCTGAGCCCCTGGAGGTGGGAGATGCTGGCAGGGAGGGGGTGAGGCAGGAGCCTCAGGATCCCATTCCAGTTGTCACCCAAAATTGCAGGGAAACCTCAAATGCTCCTCCTGCCACCCTCAGCCCTGCTGGTGTGACCCCAGCACGGATCCGTGCATGGATTTGGTCACATCCGTGCAAAAGGGAGGCAGATCAGCCTCGAGCTGACTCCTAACACAGGTTCCATCAGTGGGTTTGGCCCTTCAGGCCATGTCCTGGCCTTCCTCCCCTAGCACTGAGCAGGAACTGTCTCGTGGGGGCTGAATCCCACAGCCCAAGGCGAGGTCTGCGATGCCTCAGTTCACCACGAACGCTCCACTGCAAGTCAGGGCTTCTGTTCTACACTCACCTGTCGTCCTTCAGAAGAGGAGATTTGCTGCAGGTAAACTGGGCTTCTTCACATCAGTCATCAGCTGCTTTTCCCATGGTTATTCCCTGGCTGGAAGCAGCGGGGTGAGGAGGGAATTGGTTGTTTTCTGAGCAGCAGCCCCAAAACAAAGCTGGCTCCGAGTCGCTGGGGTTTGTGTCTCCTGTCTTGCTTTGAGGGACAGCGGTTGCAATATCAGATAATTAGTTCCTATAAAGACATGTGTGTGTCCTGAACTTGTTAGAATTTGTGAGGTTGTCTTTCTTCTTCCCTTTTAAAAGCAAGTGATCAAAGCAAGACGTCTCCAGACTTGCTCCTTGTTAACACAAGGAGAGCGGTGACCCTCTGGAAGGGCAGGGGTGTGTCCCTGCAGCAACCAGGATTTTTTTATCAGCTGGCATTTTATCCTCTGTAAAGTTCAATAGCAGCACTAATACCTGATTACTGGATTTGTGTCATAAAAATGAAAGGGGGATTAAAAAAAAAAAAGTAGTATGGCACAGGAATGCAAATGGGCTTTTATTGTCCTTTGAGTTGGGAGAACCCAGGGACAGCTGAGCATTTCTCATTTTATTTACTTTTTTATGTTAATAAGGAGGCTAATTTAAAATGGGAGTCCTTGGAGTTGGTAATAGACAGGGTTGTGCTGATTAAAAAGTTGCTCTGAAAACCAGAGGGCCAAGATCAAGGACAGAGAAGTTTTGTTATTCAGGAGCTAAGACTGAGCATTTTGGGTTTAAAGGTGCCCCACACTCTGGTCTTCAGCATCTCCAACAGTTCCTGCAAATCAGCTCAGGAGTATTGCCAGAAAACAACAAATAATGTGAAAAATATTAATGGTGAGATCATTTGGAATTCATGAGAACAAATATTTGCGTCGAGAACGTGATTCTGAGAGTGGCGCTGGGGACAGTAATGCAGGCTGGGATTTATGTTCCCAATTACAATTAACCCGTGCTACCAACACCTCAGCTATTGAGGTTCACAACAAGCTGCTCATTCGGCATCTGCAGGTGAAGAATTACGAGCAGGAAATTTGGGTGTAGCCTTGGTATAAAAATAAAGCGGATGGAGGGGAGCAGCAGCCTGTGCCTGTGCAGCGCTGCCGTGCCCTTGTCTCTCACCAGCTGCGCTTCCTCCCTGCATTTTGGGTTTATTAAGGTATTTTTAGCCCTTTTTTCTTTCCTTACGGCCTCACTGCTGTTGACAATCCCTCTTTAAAATGCTGAAAAGAAAGCGGGAGCGCTTTTTGAAAGTGTCGCCAGCCGGGGCTCGGGGGTGACAATGGGCCGTGGGTTCGGAACAATCCGGAGAGCAGCCGCAGGCAGAGGTGACCTGCGGCCGCCGCTCATTTTCTGCTGGATGGAAAACTCCGCCCGCCGTCGATTCCTGGAGCTGGCGGGGCTGGAACCTGCTGGGGGACCTGAGGGGAAGGGAAATGTCAGATGGGAACGGGAGCTCGGGAGAGGCGTCGGCTGGGAGGGAATAAAAGCGGTCCCGGAGGGGGACGGAGCATCCCGCCCCGGGCCAGGGCGAGCCAAAGCCGGGTGATGTCCCGAGATGCTGAATTGGAGCGAAAATTGCTAAACCACGACCTTAACAGGAGGCTTAATTAGATTTTGTTTTCTTTCTCTGAGGTTTTAGCCAGCTCTCCTATAAATCCTGCTCTCATGATGAATTCCTCCTGAGCCGGGAGGTGACTCTGATGAAATGCTCGCCCGCTCTTCCTAAACCTTTCTTCCTGAGCTTCCCAAACCTCAGTTTTCTGACAGAAATCTGCTCCCAGCTAAGGGGGGGGGAGAGAAACCGTCCTGGTCCTTCACATCGAGGTCTGCTGTGCTCAGGGCCCGTGTGGTTCCCTGAGCTTTTGGGTGTTTTTTCCTCCCCTGGATCTATGGATGAAGCAATTCATGCTGCTGCAGGATGTGCTCCTGGCCTCGGCTCAGGTGCCGCCGGGGTCTGAGGCCGTGGAAGGTTATAGCCAAATTAAATTCATTGTATTAAGTACTTTTCTCCTACAGAAAAACATGAGGAAATTAATCCCAGAGTATCCAATGAAACACGCCAAGAAGCAAAGCTGCCAAGCTCTCCTTGCTTTTTGTTTTCACTGAGCCCCTCGCTGTAATTACAAACATCCGTGAAATTAAAACTGCAAATTGCTGAGGTAGGAGAGTGGAAAGGCCGGGCTGGAAAAATTTAAATTGCTGTGACAGGACATTCTTCCATCCTTAAAGCAGCAGAGGGGGATCAGGAAGGAAGTCCTGCCAAACTCACCTGACAGCCGTGTTAATTGTACTGGGAAAATCCAGGTAGGCTCTCCAATATCATCACAGCTGGTCCCTGGAGAGTTTGCAGGTGTGCAGGGGCTGCTGCCTTCTGCAAGGCAGAAATTCCCAAACTTGCTCAAGAAGCTTTAAAACCGTGCATTTTCCTCACACATTTGGCTCTAATCTTTGGGTATAGTCCCACGTTTGACACCTCAGTTTCCTGTTAAATCAGTTAAACTGGTTTATTTCCCTCTGTTAAAAATCCTTTCTGTGGTTTTTGTCTGTCACAAAACTCAGCAGAGAGGTTGGTATTTAGTTTTCAGCCATGAGTATTTTTAAGGATTTTCTTGGGGGAGAAAGGGTGGTTCACGACTGCTCAAAAAACAGTCAGACATGGGTAAGCTCTGAACTGGAAAAGAGCTGAGTTATCTCTTTTTTAATACAAGCCACCTTACAGCACGAGGTGGAGAAATCGATACACCCTCACCCTGGTTATCAGAAGCGCTGAAAATATTTAACATTAAATAGTGGTGATATAAACAAAACCTAACACCTTCAGCCCTTGAGATTAAAAGTGGATTTACTTCATTTTTCCCAAGTCTGGTGCCACCAGGGCTCTGCACAAGCACGGTGTGAGAATTGCTGGGTAGAGAAAGAGAAGCTTTTGAAGGGCACTCAGAAGGCAAAGTAATTAAATTTTTTAAAAATGAAACAAAACAGAAACAAAAAAACCCACCTTGAAGTCGCTGGTTTTTAAGCTGCACTTTAAATTGGTGCTGCCAACCAGAACTTTTTCTCCTGGAAGGCTCCTAGCACGGAGTGATGTGCTTTTAGTCTGCTTGGATGCCATTTGAGTTCTGTTGTTTTATCATCTTTAGATAAAACTGGTCCTTTTAAGGCTCCTGTTTCAAAGAAATAACTTTGGGATACCTGGCATTTTGTCCTCTTCCCCTGTTATTTCAAGGAAGCTGCAAAAAATAAGAGTTCCTTGACTTTTCTTTATTGCACTCAAAGGCCGTTGGGGCTGAAGGGTCTCCTGGCTTGAAGCATCCTTCGACCTGAGCTCTGAGGTGCTTTTGGCACACGTGCTCCTCTCTGTCCTCCAGGTCCTCCAACTCAGATTTCAGCAGCTTTCCCCCTGTGCTCAGTGTCCCCTGAAATCAGGAGAACAATCTCCTGAGCTTCACTGCAACCAGCAATGCTGGGTTTTTACTGATGGTGGAAAACCGCGTTTCTTTAAAATGTAAATTTTGAAGAAGGGTTCTATTTGCATCTTTCATCCCTCAGGTATCACAGCCTTTAGAGCCTCTGTTTAATCACGGATTGATTGATGCCAAAGGGAGTTTTCCACTGGCTTCCACAGATCTTGGACAGGTCCCAGGGTGCAGCAATGCAACGGGGGATGCAGCAGCTGTTCAACCTCACGGGGTGATGCTGTAGAACAAGTGGAGATGCTTTGTCAGCCTGAATAAAACACGGGAATCTCACGGGCTGGATCTGACCCCTGGAGCAGCAGGAGGTGGGAGATGGGGCTGGGCAAAGAGCCTGGATTCCAGTGTTGATTTAAGGACCTCTCCAAGGCTGTCCCTGCAGCTTCTGGCTGAGCTTGGGATGTTCTGAAGACAGAGGGGACCTGGAGGGTGGCACAGGGACACGGGTGTGCCCCAGGGGTGTCCACGGGGCCTGGGATTAGGGCTGCTGGGGGAGAAGGGAGGGGTGTTTGATGGTCCTCTCAGTCTTGGTGTGGGAGGGGGAAATGAAGCCTGATATTCCTGAGGGGAGAGAGGGAAGGGATCCAGACTGATGCCTTAAGTTTTAGCTTTTATATTTTTCAGATCGTTGCTGCTCTAGTGTGTAGCTCTAAAAGCCCACAGCCTGTCAGATGCTGTTCTCCTGTTTCATTCAGACAAAACCATTTCTCTCTAGGCCTGAAACCCAAAGACACTTTCTCAGGCCCTGAAAAAATGCAAATAACAGAGAACCAGGGGGGCAAACTGAGGGAATGGGACTCCATTACCTGAAGTCATAATTGAACAATTAACACCTGATATGCAAACAGACCAGACTTATATCTGTCAAAAAAAACCCCCGTGATGGTTTTCCTTGGGACTTGAGACTCCTGCACTGCCCAAGGTGTCCCCTTTGGAGGATTTTCAATAAATACCTACCTTCAACTCTGGCTAGCCTCTGTTTTAGGGAGTCTCTCCAGGCATCAAGACCTCAAGAAGAGGGACGGGGAGATGATCCATGGGGAGACCTGTCACCCTGAATTTTCTGCCTTCTGTCTTTGTGCTGTAGATTCTCATGCAGCTTCATGCAAACAATGGTTATTTTTAGAATGTTTACATAGTTCTCCACTGAGAGAAGAAGTGATTGATGGTGACGTCCACCATCCAGGTTAAAGAGATGGCGACCTGTGTAGCCAATCTCTTGACTTTCATACCAATGTATATAAATGGAGTCAGATTTTTGAATTAAAGAGTTTGTTCCCTTGAACTGCTGCTGGTGACCTCGTCTTTCTGTCCCTGAAGTTGGGACACAGCGATCAACAGAGGACCCCCCCCAGTATTTGCACCATCCCATGGACAAGGAGGTGCCAGGCCCCCCGTGCAGGCTGGAGGAGCCCTGGCCTGTCCTCTTCTCCAGCCACTGTTTGTAGGAAGTTCTTTCTCCCATCAGGACCTGCTTACAGCCCCTGAAATGCCTCCACACTGTGTCACGCAGCTCATTGTGTGGGGGGCACGTGCCTGGGTTTGCCTGTAGGAATATCCATAGGTGTGGTGTAATATGGACATAAATCACATCACCTTTTTTCGTAACAGGTTTGATCAATCTGTGCTGCAGATCCCCCACTCCCCCCCATCCATAATGATCCTTCTGTCTGCAGCACAAGATTAATAGCAGCCCGTTGGAGAACATTAAGATGACATTATCTGGAAAGAGAGCAAACACCATCTGAAATTAGGATTGGAGTGGGATTGACGGTCCCGGTTGCTGTGGGAAAAGGTGAGGGATTGCTTGCTCCCATCAAAAAACCCCCAGGGCACAGGTTGGCAGCCAAGTGTGGGCAAAGTTTGGTCAGGGGTGGCTCAGCCTCAGGGCCAGGATGGGGTTGAAGGAGCCAAACAGTGGCACAGCTCCACGAAATGCTGGAGATTATCCAGAGCATCACCCAAGGTTTTCTGAACACCAGGATTTCACACACGTGGGACTAACAGGTACCTCCTCACACACAGCCCTGCATGGAGAGCGGATGGATTTTCTTTCAAAGATCAAAAATCCAAGGGGTGAGGCCCCAAGAGAGGCTTCAAAGCCACCACCCTCCTATCACACACATTCCAGAAGCTCAATGCAAGGAGCAGATGGAATTGTCCCAACTTTCCCCCCTCTCCTCTGCTCCCTCTCCATTCCCAGCTCTGCTCCACGACCTGTGCACAAAGGTAACTCCTCCACGTCCTCTACTCGTCCTGCTCTGAACTATTCAGTTGCAGCTTTTTCTTCTGAGCTCGGTGCTAAAAATACTTTAAAGGTAAACCCTGGGGGGGGCTCCTTCCACCGATTCATTGTGCTGCTGCCTCCTCCTTCCCCAGCAATTTCCCCACAGCCGAGCTGGCCCTTTCATCCCAGTGGAAAGGTGATATTGATCTCACCGCTTTACAAAGGGAGGGGAAACACGGCCCCTTTCATCCTCTCCTTGCACAGCCTGATCTCCGTGCCCGCTTTGCCTCTGATGACGGGAAGGTTTTAATCCGAAAGGATTGGAAATCTTTGCTCGTCAAAGAATCCCCCTGCTCGGCCAGGGCCTCGGGTGGGGGTTGCAGCGTGCACGTGGAAAAATAGGGAAGCAAAAGGGGATGCTCGGCTCAGGAAGCAGCCCCAGGTGTTCGTGGGGATGGGACTGCAAACCCAGCCCGGCCGAGCATCCCGTGGCAGAAACCCTCGGGCAGGATCCACCAGCCACAGCTCCGGGTGAAACCCAAACTCTGTCTTTGTGTAATTCCCCCTCCCTCCCTCCCGATTCTTCATTAACTCCGTTGTTTTTAAGCGTGAACACCGGGGCTGTAAATCTGAGGCCATTTCGCAGGTTAGGTGAACTGTGAAAAGCAGATTTGCACAATTTGCAGATTGCTTGTTGAGGTGAGAGCTAATGCTGCTGACTCACGAGCTGAGCTGGTGCTCTTGGCAATCCTTCCCCACTCTCCAGCTATTTCTATGCAGCCCTTCACCCCTCTCGGGTTTTGGCAGCATCCAAAGTTTACTCCAAGAGCAGAAGTTTTCTGGATCCAGCAAAACCACCTGTTTCCCCCCCACATCCCCGAATGATGCAAATGCACTGCGGTCTCTTCCAGCCCCTGGCCCCAAACATGTTCTGAAGCAGTCTCAGTTCAGACCAGCAATTAGTATTCAGGCAGGAGAGCCTTGGGAGCGGCAGGAATGCCTCGGCTCCATCTTTATTCATTATCCAAAGGCGTGTTTGCTCTCCGGGCTGGGGTTGCTGCAGTGCTGGAGCAGCCGGCTCCGCCTGAACCCCTCAGGACCTCTCAGGTGCTCCAAGACTCTGTTGGTTTTCAGCATTTCTGGAGCATTTGTGAGCTCAGGCTCTCGCCCAGGCCGAGAGGAGCAGAAACCCCTCCCGGCTCAGGGCTGGGGGAGCTCCCCGAGGGAAATGCTGGGGCTGAGGGGCAGCAGCCCCTCTCGCCGTGTCTGCCTGCTTTTCTCTGCCCATCACACCCACCTCCTGTTGCTCCTCATCTCCTCTCCACGCTGACATAAAGCTGCCTCCAGGTACAAGCTGTGTCTCCATTGATCCCTTGGAATTCTGCAGCAGGGCAGGGGAGAAAGGTTTTGCTGCCCTGACCATTGGTCCCACCAACCCTGCAGCTCCAGGGTCCCCAAGACTGGGGGGAAACACTCGTTCTTCCAGGGCATTTAGACTGGTGTTTGTGCAGAAACGGGAATTTCTTTAATCTTGGCTTCTCACGTGGTGAGATGGTTTGCATCCTCCTCCCAGTGGATAACGAGCTCTGGAAGTTCAGCAGCATCTCCCAGCACCTGCTGTGTCCCTGGGCTGGGAGTTTCTGGGAGGAAAGGGTGAGGAGATGGGATGGGTTTGAGGAGCAGGTTTTGATCTCTCTGGCTGGGCCACCACGGTGTCCTGAGCTGCCACGAGACAAACCCTCACCAGCTCTGTGCTCACACCGCCCGGGGAGAGGCAGTGATAGATTAATCTGAACAAAGATTGATCAATAATTTATGCTGGTGTTTTCACTCACCTGGGGCTTAGACAGACTTTGATATGATTTGATGGGGTCGGACCCACCCCACTTTAATTAAACATGATGCTGAAAATTAAAAGGAAAACCTATTGGCTACTGGAACTGAAATCAATCTGTGATGAGTAACAAGAGACTGATTAAAGAGGTGATGCCCAGGAAGGAACGGGCAGGTTCAGCAGACGCTTCCTGAAGGCGAGATTAGCGGGACATATTGAATGTAAATACAGCTATTGGCATTTTGTCACGGCGTGGCCTTTAGCAGCCGAGCTGTTTGTGTGCCTTGATGAATGGCTTTGCACCAGGGAAGGTGCTGCGGGAATTCAGGGCTGAGCTGGAGCCTCTCCCGGAGCATCACGGGGGGGTTGGATGGGGACAGCGGGGAGCAGGAGAGCTGAGCTGAGCTGAGCTGNCGAGCCGAGCCCCCTGTGCCCACCACCCCCTGCCCGGGGCTACAGGCAGCGAGTACGCAGCTTGGCTTTTTGGCAGGGAGTTGCCCACTTTAACCTGTGCAAAAGCATGGCAGGGATGGGGATCTGGGTGTTCCGGGTGTGCTCCTGCCTCTCCCTCTGCCCTGGGCCGGGCTGGGCTGTGCAGGAGCTGCACCAGAACCCGCTCCGGACTGGCAGCAGCCCGCGGGTTAATTGCGGAGCCAATTAAGCAGCGTCGCGTTCGCCCAGAGATGCTCCGGGAGGAGCGGTGATACAGGAACGATCATCGCTGAGATACTGCCGGCACAAGGCTGGGGGCGTGGGGAAAAGAGAGACCCAACCCAGAGCTTTCACTGAGAGATCCTCACCCCGGGCTGCCCCTCCTGCGGGAGCTGCTCCCAGCGCTGTGACTGGGAAGAGCTTCGAGCACTCCTGGTCAAAGCTCAAAGCCTGGAGCATCCCTGGGTGTGGGGACATTGGCCACCTCTCCTTGCAGGGCTGGGTTTTTCACCCGGAAAGCGAAGAGGAAAAGAAGCTGAAACGTTTCCTCTGTTTCCAACCCACTTTCTCTGCTGTTCCATACCAGACAGGGTGGGCAAACAAGAGTTTTCTCAGCCCCACGTGTCCCAATCCTTCGCTCTCCTCTCCATGACAGAGCCTGGAGAGATGGGACAGTGGGGACAGGAGTGGGGACAGGGACAGAGATGGCAATGGGGACTGGGACACAGATGGTTCCTTCCCTCAGTTGCTGCAATTGCTCTTTTTTAACTTCCCTGCCAGTTTACAGGAAGAAAGAGACTGGGGGGAGAGCTCCAGGATTTAAAGAGTTTCAGAGGGTGGGGGCAGGAGATGGAGTCCCCTGGGGACGGCAGGGCTGGGGATAAAGCAGCCTTGAGTTGTGCTGTGAGAAATGGCTGGATTTGGGGGCGAGGGGGAGAAGCCTCCCCTAAGAACAAGGTGACTTTTGTGCCTTGGAGCAAACCTTTGCCGTCAATTACCGCGGGATCCTGGAAGGAGCTCAGGAATGGCTGTTCGTGCGTGAGGGACACCAGCCCCACAGGGGGACAGACCTGAGGGGGCTGAGGGGCAGCTCACGAGCTGAGGGACCCGCTGGTCACTCGGGGAACTTTGGAAGCTGCTTCCTCACCTGCCTGCCTTGTTGGGGCTTTGATTCCTCACTGACAGCCGGCTGAAGGATTGATCTGCGTGGGGATAAATAATTCATGTGCTTTTTTGGGTTTGTTTTTTTTTTTTTTNCGAATTCTGAGACGTGAGCTCTGCACAGCAGACGCTGTTGGGACTAAAAGAACAGTTTGAGGAGAAAGCTGTATATTTTTGTTGTTGTTGTTGTCTGTTGCCGTTTATAATTTTTAATCTCCTTTTTCTTTTTCCCCTTTATTTTTTTTTTCTTTTTTCTTGTTGTTGTTGGTTGTTTTCTTCCCGCACACGAGGCTGGTTTGTTCCTGAGGCTCTCAGCAGGTGGCAGAGGCAGTGTCCCAGCGTGAGGGGATGGCTCCACCAGCCGAAGGCTCTGGGTGGATGTGGAAGCTCTGCCTGCAGGGAGAGGCTGCCCGAGGGTGTTCCCTGCTCACAGCTGCAGATCCCCCTCTGGAGTCTGTGCTGCTCCCAGCCCTGAACTTCTTCAGGGGGGGTGGATCACGCCTTGATTCCTGTCTCACCATCAGGGATCTCCTGGGAAAACGAGAGTGGGAGCAGAGCGTGGTGGGGAGAGGGGCTGAGGAACTTTCTCGGCGGGTGTTTGGGCACAGGGCGAGAAAAGCTGCTTGACAAAACAGCACCTGCCCAGCCTGAGCTGCCAAAAATGCCCCCAGGTTTCACCTCAGTGACAACAGACAGGTGATTAAATGGTATTTAATGTTCCCCAGGTTATCTGGTGCATTTGTTAGCTGAGAGCCCTCCTAAATCTTTACCATGGGTTTAAAGTCGGCTGTGCAAAGATGTGAACGTTGGAAGGAGAATTTCCAGCTTAACCCCCTGATTTCACTGAACACCCACGGGCTGACTCCAAGAGATCCCAGGAAGGGAAAATGGGCTTCGAAAGATTTCGTAAGGCAAAATTAATGATAAAAATATTCCCTTACAAGTCAGCCAGAAGTTTTATAGCTGGATTCCCAGCAGAGGCAGGCGGTGCAGGGGGGAAGCTGCAGCCACATCTGGGGGGATCTGCTAATGCCAGTACGAATCAGTGCAGAAAAATCTTTGCTGTAGAGAAGTTTATTTTGGAAATGAAGAACGAGAGGCAGCCCCTGCAGTGCAGAGAAGTTTGTGAAGCTGCCTGGGAGCCCCTGAGAGCAGCAGGCACTGCTGCTGCCATCAGCCTGCTGAGAAGGGAGGTGAAGAGGGAGCTCTTTGCCTTCCTGCCCCCCAAACCACCCCAAATGCTGCTGTCTGAGCCCAGAAAGCCCTTCCTGGGCTGCAGGGTTTGCAGCTGAGCTGTTAGGGGGGCCCTTGGAGAGAGAAGAGCTGAGTCTGGACACGTGTCCTTCATGCTCTGGCACGGCTGAAATCTCCAGGGGTGCAGGGACAGACCCTCACCCCGCCCTGGGAAAGGGCTGGGGTTGTGCCCTGGGGTTGGGGCTGGGCCCTTGGTGGCTCCACAGGCCCAGTTCTGTGGCTTTCACTCCAGCTTGGGCTTTTCTTTTCCCCTCCAAACAGCTCTTGTTGGCCAGAGCAGCAAAACTGGTGCAAAATGTTTGTGAGGATGTGGCCACGTCCCAGGGAGGGGAGGAAGTTGTGTTGGAAGGTTCTCACCACATCACCTGGCTCTTCCAGGATTTCATTTGCTGTATCTTCAGGGACGTTGGGGTCACCATTCCCAGCAGATCCTGCAGGTCCTGGGCTCCCAGAAGCTGATGGACATCCCTCTGCTGCAGCTCCTGAGAGGGGAGGGGATGCCACCCCGATGGGCACTTTGGGCTGAGTCCCATCAGCCACGAGCTGCTTCAGGCTGATGAAAATTATTCATGAACTTGTGCTGAATTAGATGAGGACTTGATGAATGGGGGGGGCTGGGTTTTGTGTCAAAATGTTTCTTCATAATCCTTAAAAGATGGAGTGTCTCGGCTCTTTGTTTTGAAATGATGTGAAAATAACTGAATTTGACCAACACTAATTTCATAAAGAAGGAGAACACCTACACAGCGTGGAGCATTGGGTTTGGTGGCAAAGCATTCCCCACATTTTTTTTCATTTGCTTGTTTTGACAAGGGAAGGAAAGAGGAAGCTTGGGGGGATTTGGTTTGAGGTTTGTTTTGTTGTTTTTTTTTTCCTGAAGGCCACTGCAGTTTTTATATCCCTGCATTTTGCTGGGTGGGTGGAGGTGCTCGGGAACAATAAAGCAATATTTGTTATTTAATTCTTGGCCTATTACAGAGAGGAGGAGGAAGATATTTCAGCAACAGTAAGTTATCTCCAACACGCCAGGCACGCAGGGGCTGTTCTCCTCACTCTCTGCACCTCGCTGAGCACATCTGCCCCCCAGCACCTTCCTGCAGACCCAGGTTCCCTTCACTGGTGAGAAAAGTGAGAGAGGAGCCCCTTGGGTTGGACACGTAGATGGTTAATCAGCCAATTAATTAATCAGTCTCTGGGATCCAGCTGCCAATGCGGTTTCCTGCGTTTTGGTTTTTTTTTGGTGGCTTAATGAGGCTCACAACACCTTTTCCTTTGGACCAGGCAGTGGACCCTCAGCAGTGGGAACTTGACATCGGGAGCTTGATCTGCCCATCCCCACCTGGCTGCCAGGGAGGAGGCACAGCTGTGCCGAGCAGAGGAGAAAAACACTTGAAACGTGGCATGAAGGAGGCTTCAAACACCTCTGCTGCCTGCAAAAGAGGTTTCTGTTCCCAGCTCCCTTCCTGAAAGCCACAGAGATCACAGGGAGATGCTGGGAGCAGGTGGAGATCTGCGGTGAGACATCGTTTATTCATGGCACAATGTGTAATCACCCTGCAAAGAGCTGCCGTGGGGAGGGTCACTAATTCAGGTGGATCCTGCTCACGGTTTTTCATCTTGGGGTGGTGGAGCCCGGCACTGAGCGGGACACTCACATGTCTTGCAGTTGGAAAAACACAGGGGAAAAGCTCAGGAGGGGTTTTCCTTGGAAAACACTGCTTGAAACGTGGTTCCTGTTGAAGAGCAGAGCGGCTGTCTGCTCAGTCCCAGGGCAGAGGGGTGAAGTGAGCACCTTCTCCTGGGGCTGGGGCCTTGAGGGAAGTGCAGCATCACCCCAAAACCTCTGTGCTGGCTGTGACTGGGATGCCTCAGAGAGGCTCAACAGCCCAAAAGCAGGAGGGAACAGGCTCTGTCCCACATTCCCAGGGTTCCTGGAGGAGCTGAGGGGTGCTGCAGGATGCACACTGTGCAGGGTGTGCTCCTCTCCCCCACTGCTGCATCCATCCCGCTGCAATTCCTGTGCTCCGGCTCCTCCTCGGACAAGTTATTTCTCTTCAGAAATGGTGGCACAAGAGATGGGAAAGGAGGCCCAGTGTGGCAGGGGGAAGCCGGTTCAGTTCCCTTCATCAACAGGAGATCAAATGCTCCCGGCCCGGAGCACGCGGTGCAATTACGGTGATGAGATTCGCGGGTAGTTAGCACATCGCCGCTAATTAATTCGCTGTGTTACAGGATCTGGCAAAAGGCTGGCTGCGCCGAGTCTCCTGCAATAATTCACCCAACAGAGAAAATGAACCATAATGAGAGCTGATGGACAGCGTCAACAGGCAGCACTTCATCCCGTGTGGGAGCACCACTGCACTCCTGAAGCTTTCCACTGTCCCAGACGTCAGGGTGGAAGGAAGGAAACCCCCTTTTTTTCTCCTTTTTTTCAGCCAAATCTGTGCTGATTATTTGGGAAAGCAGGACTGATTTGCTGTTAGCACCTTTTACTTTAAAAATGCCTCATAAACCTGCACAACACCCACAGCACAGCTGCCAGTCAGACACGGCCACCTCCACCCTGCAGGTGGGAAGGGAAGGAATGGTGGTGGAGGTGGGATCTCCACATCCCACCACACAACGAGGGCAGGGGGGACCCTGAGTCCTCTTGATGTTGTCCAGGCCACGCTGGTTTCTGATGTGGTCAGCGGAGATGGGCACAGGGTGTCCATGCCTGAATGTCACCTGGGCTGTGCATGGTCACCCGTGGTCCTTGAGAATCCCGGCTCCTCACAGGTTTCATATCTGATATGTAAAACAAAACCAGGACAGAACTGATCCTGGATGCTCAGAGGGTGTCTGGGAGCAGACAAACTGCCCTTGCATGCCTGGCCGTGACCTCTCTGGGGCTCCTGTCCTGGCTGGGCCCCGGGGCTGGCTGCTGGCTCTGACTCCTCCCGATCAGCTCAGGGCCTTGGACAAACGCCCAGCCTGCTCCTGCCTGCAGCCAGGATCTCATCAGCTCACAGTCCAACCATGGGCTGGTGCTGCATGTCTGATTGTATTTGTAGTGCTGCTGCCCTCCCTGGGCCTGGCAGTTGCTTCTCCACCCAAGAGTGGAGGATGCTCAGGGGCTGCTGTGTGAATCAGTCCAGAAAAAGGGACCTGGGTGCTGCCAGGGATGGGGCTGGAGCTTGCTTTGGGGTGAGTGTCACCTGGGGACATTGGGCAGCAACTGTCCCAGCTCTCTGGGACAAGCTGCTCTTTCCACCCACTCCCAGAGGTTTGTCCTTGCTGCTTTGATCAGTTTGATCAAACAGTGAAAAACCGTGTCCCCACATGCTGGCAGCAGGGCTGTGATGTGCCATAGCCCAGGTGTTCAGGACAAACCCAGGTCACTCTGCAGAGCTGCTGCTGGGGCTCTCCAGATGGGATTCCAGGTTTGGCCAGGCTCCCCGCTGCAGGCTGTCCCCTGACCTCAGGCAAAGTCACTCACAAGGGGGGGTCCCAGGGAAGTTGAGGCTGGACAGGGCCTCTGGAACAGCCCGGGCTCCTCTCCCCTTCTTTTGTGTGCAAAACTGATAAAGAAAGAAAGAAACAAACTCCAGCCATAAAACCAAATCAAACCCAACCAGTTCTTCAGCTTTATTTGGACGGAGGCCCAAAACACAGTCTGGCGAGGCCCCACACGGCACAGATGGAAATCCTATCTGGGGCTACTGACTCACAGCACTAAAAAAAACCTGTTAGTCAACGTTCAAAAGGGCTGGAGCTCCTGAAGAAACCCTCCATGGTCTCCAGGGGGATGCTCCACTGGGACTGCTCAGGGCAGGGCACAGTTCCCTGGAGCTGCATCCCCCTGGGATGCTCCAGGGGAGGTGGGTGTTGGGCACTGGAGGCCTCAGCAGGGTGATGATGTGGATGTTATCGACCGGGATCTTCACCTCCCCCTCTCCTGTTTGCTGATTTCCCGTCCCTCCCCAGTGCCCTGCGTTTTTTAATCCATCCAGGTCATGGCTTGCTTGAGTGGGGCCAGCCATGGGGTCAGTACTAACGATATGCTAATGAGGCTGGGGCAATCAATTCCCCCTAATCAGGCAATCGATCCCCACTGCAGGGGCATCTGATCTTGGGCTGTGAGGGAGCAGCATCTCATTTTATTATTGAGGGGTCCTTTCAAGGCGTTTGCCACGGCACAAACAGACTTGGGGGAGATGTACAAGCCTTACCATTAGAAAAATAATTTAAAAAAATTAAAAAGAAGGTTTGGGGATTGGAGCATCCTTTTGAATCCAACAGCTGTTTTGCTGGAGGTGTCTGCTACAAAAAAAAAGGTGTTTTAGTGGGTTTTTGGTGTCCTGTCTGCTGTAGTAGCCACAAGCAGATGCACGGAAGGGAGCAGGAACAGGATTTTTGATCCCCACTAATATGATTGAGCCCTCTAATAGATTTTCGTGTCAACTATTTTTAGCTCAGGGGATTTCCTGTGCCTGGTGTTGTTTGCCCCATCTCACTGAGCTCCTCATTGACTCTCCCCTTCAGGTTTGTTCCACCCTTGGATGAGAATTTCAGCAGCTCAGAAGATATGGGGAAACTCATTTAACCACCTTTAGTCCTTGCAACTAGGGAAGAAGAATTAAACCCCCCTGGTGTCACCTGAATGGTTCCCTGTGTACCTGGAAAAGGAGGAGGTGTTGGGGAAGGAGACAGAAAAGCCAGCACAGGCTTCCTACTCTTTGGGTTTTGGTGTCTCACTGCAGCTGGAAATGTTGGAATTAAAGTTGCATGTGTGTAATGTCACACGGTCCCAGTGTGGGAGTAGGGCTGTGCATCCACCCCAGGCCTCCAGCGCATGGATTTAATGGGAAACACCCTCACACTGAACCCAAACAGCTCCTCCCTGGGCTGGTGGAGATTCTCAGCTCCTGGCACAGCCCTGCTCAGCCAGGATGGCACCAGGGCTGGACCTGCTCCTCAGCCCCAGCAGGAGCTGCAGCACTGCCACCCAGCAGGCTCCCTGGGTTAATTAGAGGCCTTGGGATTAATGCTCTTGCTTGGGGTAAAACTCTCTCTCCAAAGCAGCCCTGCCCTGAATTAAGCTGGGCGGCACCCAGAGCCCTCCATGGATCCACACAGACGCCTTCACCAGGGCTCAGATCCTGTGCTCTCCCTCAGCCATGCCCAGTTCCTCCCAGGGAAATAAAATAAAGAACCAAACAGCAAGAAATGCACTTCAAAAGTGATCGGTGCCTCTGAAGTGAGAGCACATGGAGCGGAAGGAGCAAACCAATCCCGGGGAGGGAAAAGTGCCGGCACCACCAAACAGAGTTTGGGAGCAGGGATCGGCCAGAGGCCCTGCAAAGATGATGGAGGAGATGGTGGAGGAGCTGCTCACTTGAATGACGTGGTGGGTGACAGAGATGGAGGCAGCTCTCAGGGTGCACTGGGGAGCCACAGGATTGCCCACGGTGCCGGCATGGGGCTGAGCAGCCTTTGCCCTTTCTGGGGGGAGGTGGGCAGGGAGTGTTATGGGGAGCTGAATCTTGTTGGACACGTCCTCTGGCAGGTCAATAAATTCTGCCCCTTTTTTCCCCTGGCCAACCTGTCAGCTCCAATATTATCGTTAATTAGCACACACGCCCAGGGTCAGCTCATGCGGGGTGAGCTGTGCCGTCCTGGGCTGCTCCTGTGGCACATCCTGGTGCCACGGGATGTCCGAGGTGCCCAGGTACCCACGGGGCTGCTCCCGGTCCCGCCCGTGTGCCAGCGCTGCTGAGTCAGCAGGATCCGCGCTGCTGCTGAGTCAGCGAAAGCTCCGTCGGTGCCGCCCTGGGAAAGCTGCGTCCGAGGGGGAGCAGCCACAAACCAGCTCTGGCAAACCAAGCAGCGGGAGCAGTGAGGTGTTTCTATCAGCTGGTGTCATCTGTGGCCAGACAGTGATCCCAGCACGGAGGGGACCAGACAGGGATTTGGCCCTCGGGGACAGGGGATGTTACAGGTGAGGTGACAGGGGATGTTACAGGTGAGGTGACAGCAGTTTTAGTCCCACAGTCACCCCAGGACTGGATTTACCGTGCTGGGCTCTGAGTTCCCGGAGCACAGAGGGAGTGGGTGCCACCCCAGCAGAAGCTTCAGGGCTTTTCAGGCCAAAGCCACCCCCAGGTGGGGCAGTGGGTTCCCCAGGCATGGGGGTCACTGCAGCCACTGAGCTTTGCACGGAGCAGCCCCTGCCCTGGCCAGAAAGCAACGGGATGTTTGGGACCCCCCTCCAGCACTCCCTGTGCCAGCCCCTCCTCATGTCCATCCCCTCCTGCTTCCCTCCAGCATCCTTCTCCTGGGACTGGCATGTCCCTGATGTGGCTGCAGCTTGTCATTGTCACCAGTTGCATCCAGAGTCGGCATCGTCCCTCTCAAGGTCGGGAGGAGCTTTGGGGTTATCTCCGTGCTCTCCCCAGGCTCCACTTTCCCACCACCAGGCTCCCTTCATCAGCAAGAAAACTGTCTTTTCCTAACACTTATTAAGCCCTAATTTTCATCTTATTCATTACTACCAAGTCATTAAGCTGGCAAGGAATTAAATGAGGCGAAATGAAAAGAATTGAAAGACACCAAAGAGTTTGGGGTGGTTGGGTTATTTTTTAAAAGAGACCAGAAAATAATCTCCCAGGATTAAGCAGGTGAGAGCAACTAACCCCGTGGAAGGGCATGTAAGACTCAGAGATGAGGTTTCTAATTAAAAAGAGGCATTGAAGAACCCCGGGGGGTCTCTGTCTCCTCCTCGCTCGACTCCATGAGGTGACAATGAGGACAGCGGGCACCGTCGGCTCCCGGACGGTGAAGCAACTCCTCCTTTACTTCAGTCAAACTCAAATAAAAGCTGCTGGAACAGGGGGTTCAGGGAACATTGTGAGGCTTCCAAAAACAGCCTCTACTAAAGCCTGTCAGTGCCAGACCATAGCCCTGAGCTTTCATATGTACATACACACATATATATACAGGAGAGAACATTTAGGGATATTATTGAATATATTGATATGTTAGATAAACATGTTAATGGATTAATACATAAAAATCTATTGGAATATATGTCTGTATGTATAAGGCCATTGGTTCCAGGAAACAATCTTCTACCTCCAGGGCTATGGACTGGCCCTTGCTGGGTGTTTGCCCCAAGGGTGGCTCTGGAGTGTGCACGGGGCATTTACGGGAATGCTTTGAAATCCAGGGTGGGAAGTGTCCGTATCTCTGTCCCTCCCATCCTCTCCGAGATCTGACCTCACTGGGCTGCCCCTGAGCCCCCCGGGCTCCTGGCACAGACCTGGGCCATGCAGGAGATGCTCACAGCCCAGCTCTGAGTAGGGCTGAGCCCCATGGGGCACCTGAGCATCCCGTCCCTGGATGAGTCCATGACACTCCCATCCCAAACCCTTCTCCCACCCAGGCTCCGCAGCTGCCAGGCAAACCAGAGGCATCAGCTGCTGCCTGGGCACGCCACACCAGTCTGTGGCTTTTTTTTTTTTCTATTTTTATTGTTGTTTCCACAGACTGAATTAAAATAACAGTTCTACAGAGCAATGTCAGAGCTGCCAGAGGAATCCCATCTCTCTGGTGACTTCATTAGCGCCTGTGCCTCCAGTCAGCAAAGTCACGGGGCTTTATTAGTGTGTGGAGGGTTTTTTTTCTCTTGCCCTCACATGCAGAACCCTCATTAGTGGGAAGATGGAGCACTAAAGAGTCCCGTGAAGTTTCCATCCGGATTTGTTTCATCTCCTCCTTCCCTGACAACGAAGCCCCGCCACCTCCAGCCTCACCAGCAACAGGAGCGTGTGCACATCCCTCATCAGCACACGGCTCTTCCTGACCTGGACTGGTGTTACTGGTTTTAAACGCACCTGGGCAGGAAGGTGGAAGTTCCTGGAGTCCTGATTCAGCCCCTACCCTGCAGGCTGGGCTTTGTTTCCAGCCCACTGCCTCCAGCCCTGCTCCACATCCCGCACAGCCCCGGGTGAGTTGTGACCCTGCTGCTCTCCCGTTCGTTTTTGATGCATTCAGGATCATAAGAGGCTGTTACTTCATGATGGATTAACGATGCTGTATTTGCTTTCAGCCTATTTCCTGCTGCCCCCAGTGCCTCGGCTATAACTCTTCTGTTTGTTTGTTTGTTTTATTATCCCATCAGGCTGCTCGTGGAGATCACTGTGGAAACACCCATTTTCCCCACCATGGGCTCCCCCAGAGAGGCTGGAGGAGATATCCCAGCCCAGGAAAGGCACAACTCACCTGTGCTGGGGGAATGTTGATTTGGAGCTGGACTAGGGGGATCAGGTGTGCTGGGTGTGAGGAAGGAAGGAAGGAAGGAAGGAAGGAAGGAAGGAAGGAAGGAAGGAAGGAAGGAAGGGTGGGTTGCTTTAATTCGGTGACTCTCTCGGTACATCCACCCACCGTGCGCAGGGCTGGGCGTGGGCAGTGCCCTGGAGCAAGAGGAGCTGCAGCAAGAAGCCAAGGGCTGAGGAGAGGAGGAGAGGAGCTGTCACTGTTGCCGGTCACATCCTCTTGTCATCCCCTTCTCCATCCTCACCTGGGTGCAGGTGAGCTGCTCCTGCCAAGGCTGTGCAGCCAGGAAAGGTTTGAAAGGCAAACACAGACTCAGGGTTCTCCTCATCTTTGGGGATGACTTTGGGGGTCGTCCCATTGTCCCACCTCCCCTCCCTGGACACCTTCCCTCCCCTCTCCTCCCCAGGGGCTGGGACATTTGCAGAGAGGTATTCGAGTGCTAATAACCCACTGGGGCTGGTGGATGTCAGCACCGAGGGCCAGACTGCATTTCAGCTGAAAGCCTGGAAATTTCCAGTAGCAATTTCGAACCAATTTCCTCTTAATTTCCAGTAGCAAAGATCAACTGGGAGCTTCAGAGATTAGAGCAGTGGGTTGGAGGGGGAAATGAGAAATGAAAGAGGAAAATAAACATAAAAGTCATACAGAACAAATAGCTGGCAGTAATTCCATTAAATCAGATGTTTTTAAAAGGAAATATTAAAATATTAACTATGTAATTAAGTATTTATTAATTAAAAGAGAAGCCAAGCCGCATTAAGCTGAGCAAGGCCCAAATCATGTGCAAGTCCTTGTTTAGCTCAGCTACCAACTCAGTGGACCTCAAATGTGTCTCCCAGGCCCTTGGGCTCAGGTCTGTGGAAGGGACAGGGAAGCAGATTCCTGCAGTTAAAAGACCAAAATCCCCTCAGCATTTGCAGTTTCCTGCTCTGCCAAGGCGAGTGCTGCCCACCTTGGCTTTTCCAGGGGCTCCTTCCTGCAAACCCCCAGAGCTGCCCGTGGAGCTGGGCTGGCAGGGCGATGGTTTCCCTGCCTGGGCACTCCTCCCGTTCCTCCAGGTTTTTGGCAATCCCTCCTCTGGTGACGTCCAAGCGTGCTGGGACCTGTGTGCTGCTGTCCTTGACCTCCTGAGCTGCTGGGGCTGCGTGTGGAGGTGAATCACACGGACTGGGATGTCTCAGCGTCTGCTTTGGGAAAGACCTTGGCGTCCCCCTGCGAGGGGCTGGTGTCATCAGGCCTGTGACTCGTGTGACTTGGAGCTGGTGCCAGGGTCACATTGAGCTCTCCCAGCCCAGTCCCGGGGAGCAGGAGCTGTCTGGTGCCTCTGACAAACTCATCTGTCACTGGGTGAGGGCCACGGGCTGCGAGACACTGCAGAAGAGAGAGAATTAAAGAGGGAGAGAGAAAGAGCAATCAATACATTATTTAGCAGCAGGAATGCAAATGACAAAAAATTAATGAGGCCTCTTCCCCCCCCACTCTGCACCCTTCCCCCAGCCCTCCTTTGCTGTAAGATTGCTGACAAATTCTCTGGAAAATATCAAAACAGCCGGAGGGTGTAACCTGCCAGAGTGATGCACCATTATCTATTATTGATGGAAACCTTGACAAGTTCCCTTTAAAAAGGAGAGAGAAAGGGAGGGGGGTGTGTGTGGGGGGGAAATTGCATCTAATCTTTGTTTTAAAGCTACAGTTGCTCATTTTCTCTTCCCCGAGGGCGGCTGAGCAGCAGAAGCCGCGGTGTCACCGTGTGGTGATGCTCCCTGAGCCCCGGCCTCCGGGCTGGGCTGGGCTGGCAGGGAATCCACGGGGCGCCGGTGGAGGAGGAATGTTTGTTTCTGCCCCTGTAAAGAGTCTTTTAAGCCTCATTTAAAGATGAAATAGGGCTGAGCTGGCAGAGACTGCGCTGGGGATTGTGTCTGGGGAGAAGTTGGGGGCTTGGGGTAAGAGGGAGGGAGAAGATGATCAAAGCAAATCGTTCGGTAAATGCGGGAGGAGAGAGCAGCTGCGGGACAGGAGGAGGAGGAGAAGGTAGAAAAAGTGACTGGGGGGTAAAAATATCCGGCAAGTCCCTGAAGCATATCAAACCCTGTCCTGAGCAGCAGAGAGGCGAGAAACCACGGCAGAGGCACTATCCAACAGGCTGGTGAGTGACACACTGCAGGGATTAATACTTAATAAATGTCACTGGCCTCCTGACAGCTCCTCTGCTTCGGGCCTCTTAGAGCAAACCAGCAAAACCCTCCAAATAAACCGTGGGAGCAGGGGATTCAGCTGCTCCTGTCATCCCATCGCCCCGAGTCAGGGGTGACCTGACCCTATTCCTGCTGGTTACACACAGGGGACAGCTGGGCTGCCCTGGGCCCCCCTGTCCCACCCAGCCCTGGGGGTGCTGTCAGCTGATTGCTGAGCCCCCCAGCACCCTTCCCTCCATCCCCTTGACCCTCCTTGAGCACCCACCTCACCCTGAATTCATAACCTGCCCGACATCCCCTGCTGCCAAGGAAATGTGCAGCTCTGGGGACGGAAAGCTGTTGCAATGCAGGCAGGAGCTGTGGGCTCTCACCTGTGACATGCATGTGCCTCAGTTTCTCCAGGCACAGGCTCTCACTTTGAGGTCCAAGTTGAAGGATGCCTCCTAGATGACAGTTGTTATTATTCACTGTTGTTTTTTTTTATAGGTCCTCAAAAGAATTTCTCTCATCTCACAGCCCCATCCCTCAAGGATGCTTATGGGATCTACTCCAGGCAGATGCTGAAATCCAGCTCCTGTTTCCCCATCAGTAGCTCTAGGCCTGTCCTCGGGCTATTTAACACTGAAGGCACAGGAATTACCCCCAGGGGTTTATATCCCCACCCCACTGTCCTGTCTTCAGCAGAGTCCATGCCAGAGACTCCAGAGGTACAAAATCCTGGGCAAGACAGTTTGTAGCTTATTAAATTTAATCCTGGCAAACATTGCTGTTGTTCCGGTTTATGCCCACTGGCGTTGTAGATCCCGCTGAACTCCACGTTCATTCCTGTGAATCTTCATGGCAGGGCACCCTGCAGCTCTGTTCCTGGTTTGAAAGCTGCCCTCCTCTAACTGCATTGAACGTCTCCTGTTTTGGTGCTGCAGGGGCAAATTTGTGTTCCCAGCCACCTCCTCTACCTCAGTCAGTGCTTTGTATGCCTCTGCCATGCCTTCTTTGCCTTCACCTCTATCCCATCCCCTCTTCTTCTAAAACTAAATAGTCCTAAATCTTTTTAATCCCTTCTCATGGATTATTGATACTATTTGTTGCAATTCTTTGGATCTTTTCCATTTCTGCTCTATCCTGGCTGAGATGATGGGCTGAGGAGCAGACTCTGCTGAAGGTGAAGTTTGTAAAGTCACAGCAGTTCAGCCTGTCCCTGCTCTGTCCAAACCTGCTCGCTTTGGGAAGGGGCAGCTCCTGCCCAGCCCATTCCCTGCTCCAGGACCTCCCTGCAGCAGTGCCAGGCTGCTTCCCTATGGTTTTTATCTCTCGGGAAGAGCCCCCATCCAGCAGCAGAAGGATCCCTGGTTTTCTCCGTGTGTTTTATCGCAGCAGTTGAGATCCGCAGTCGTGTTTCCCAGCCCCTGCTCCTTTTTAAGTTCTTGACTGCTCAGCCACTGCTGGCACTCACAGAGCTGTTTTGAGTCCCTCCAGGCCTTGTTGCTGCACGGTCCAGAGCCTCTCTGGACCCCCCAGACACAGAGGTGATGCTGCTGCTCCCCGTGGTCCCTTTGCAGCATCCCTGTGTAACGGGGAGCAATCGTGTTCCCCTTCCTTGACTTGTTCCAGCTCTCTCCCAGCACAGCCTCAGCAGCTCCTGGTGTTTGCAAATCCAAACCCACCGGGGGGTGATGCAGGCAGTGCACAGGCTCACGTTTAACTGGGGAAGTGGCCCAATTTATACAAAATTATTTGTGTCCTCAGGGGATCTTGTAAGCCCAGGGGGTGCCAGGCAGGACTCCCCACTGCCTTCTCTTTGTGTCCTGCTCTTGGGGGTCTTGGGGGGAGAAAGCCCCTTTCCAAAGGGTTCTCCCCACTCATCCAGATCACCTGGATACTTATTATTTAATATTATTATTAGTTAAATCAGTTCAATTTTTTTGTTGTTGTTATTGGAAGGTAACCAGGCTGATTCCCTCATTTTATCCCTTGGGTTTCCTTCAAGTTTGGCTTTTACTGCTTTTCCAGCTCGCTGAGGGGCTATTTTACCCCTGTTTCAGGCACCAGGAAATGAGTCTTGATGTCCATCTGAAATGTGCTGCATGCTGGGTTTTGTGCCATCCCGAGCACAGCAGTGTCAGTTTTATCAGAAACTGAGCTAAACCCTGTCCGCCTTTAAGCCGGGGAGAAAACAGGATTGGCCCCATGCTAATTGTATTGAAGGCTGAATGACTTTTTTCCTCTCTTCTTATTCCTTGATTAAATCCAGCTGCCCCCTAAGCGTGTAGCAAACGTCCCCCAAATATCACAGCCTGCAGGGAAGCACTGAAGGCAAAAACAAGGGAACAAAGCTGGTCAGAGCAGTGGGAGGGGAGATTGCTGAGATGGGGCTGCCAAAGAATGGAGAAGCTCCAGCTCCTGCAGTGGGACCCCCCCCAGCCCAGGTAGGCAGGCTGTCAGCTGACAAGGAAATCAGCATTTCACGGAGCTGAAGGTCACCCTTGGGGACAGAGAGCAGTCGCTGTGGTCACCATGGTGCTGGAAATGTCATGTCCAGCCTGAGCATCGGTTTAGCTCTCCTATTGTCTGTTGTGCTAAAGGAAGCTTTGTTGGCAAATGGGCTTCATGGGAAGTTTATCTCCCTGCTGCTGACTTTGTGCAAAACAACAGGACGAAAAATAAAAAAGAAAGAAAGTAATAATAAAAAGAATCCAACGTAAATTCCCAGGGGGAATCAGGAGGTCAAGTTTAAAAATAAAATAAAATAAAATAAAGGAAGGAAGAGAAAAACTACACTAAACAACCCATCAGCACCAGCTTGACGGTGAAGAGAAGTGCTGTGGGCTGAGGAATAATGGTTTGAAGTTTGCATCGTTGTCAGAGGGATGTGCCCCACATTTACAATGCCCTCTGAAATGTATCAGGGCTTGTGCAGCATAATGGGAACGACATGAGGGTCGGTCAGTCTCTCCTTCAAGGCCAGGAGGGCTGAAATGAAGACTGGCATGAGACACTGCAGTTTGTCACCCTGCACGGGAAGGACCTTGGAGGGGCTGGGTGAGAATTACAGGCTCGTGTTCATACCAACAGCCAGGGTGGTCGCTGTGCTCATTAACAAGGTCCAGAGGTGTCCGTGCCTTTCCTGTGTAATTGCAAAGGTGAAAGGGCTGTTTTACAGAAGGGGAAACTGAGGCACAGAAAGGCCAGCCTGCCCCAAGTTACCTTTTTGCTCTGAAAGCCAACTCGTGTCCCTCTCTGCCGGGCACATCCTCCGTGCTGGTGCCTCTCTCTGTTCCAAGGCAGCGCTGCCTTTCCAAGCCCGGATCTCCTGCAGTCTTCAGGATTCAGCACATCTCTCTCCTGGCCTGCCACAGGCTCGTTTATTCGGTGCTGGGCTCCCCAGGTGGATTTGCCAACACAGCTCATTCCTGCCCTGCAAGACCTCTGCTATTTCAGACCTGCTGCCTGCAGCTCCCCCAGCTTTCTCTCCCTCATCCTTCCTGCAGCTGCTGTCAGCTGTACACACCGTGTGGAGCTTCAGCAACATGGCCAGGTGACACTTTGGCTTGGGCACAAGGTCTCCCCCCCTGGGATTGGCAGGGAGGGGAAATCTAGGCTGTCACGTCCAATTACATTTTTCCCTGGGTGACCTTTGTTTCCAAAACGCAATTTTTATTATTTGACTTTGTAATATTGATTTTGATTTCCTTTTTTGATTCATTTTCATTTCACTCTTTCCTGCAGGGAGTGACTTGGCTCACCTTCAGCATCTGCTTGCTCTGTAGTGTGAGGCAGGAAGGGTCACTTGTCCATGGAAAATGACCTGCAAGAGAAGCAAGGTTTCAAAGAGGGCTTGTGTGTGAGCTGGGCTGGCTCCTGGCGCTCTAAATTGGGCCCCTCCATCCTGTCCTTCCTGAATACCCCTTGGCTTTATGGTGAGTTGTCTCCCTCATCCAGAGGTGGATGGGAACTGCATTGCAATGGAGCAGGTCTGGATGTGGAGCTCCTCCAGTCTTCGCTGGCAGCAGGAGCAGCAGGATTGAGAGGGAGAGTTTGCCACAGAAATGTGTCCATCTCCTTGTGTTCCATCTTCAGCAGTGACCAGTAACGACACTTCAGATTGAAGGGAGAATTCAGTTGCAGCAAGCAGAGTCTAAAGTATATTTCCCACAGTCCTGGTTATCCAGCAGCCTGTGCCACAAAAAACCAAACTTTCCTCTCCTCTGCTTGCTCAGTGCCCAGAGGCTGGCCAAGGTCTGTGATGCAGTGTGGCATTAGGAGATATTCAAACCATCCAAAGGAGGTGGGCTTGGGACCATCCGTGCCCCTGGGAAGACACCCTCATTATCTGCAAGTGGAAAGGACTGCCCAAGGTATCCTGTTCCCTTCCTCTGAAAGGAGGAGGGTCTTCCCACCAGTTCTGTTCTCAGCAACGCCAATTCCAGAGCCAGAAGGGCCAGGGCAGGCTTCGGAGACCCTGCTCAGAGCTGCTTTTACTCTTCAGGGACAGCACAGATGGACCGTGATGTGGTCAGCAAAGTCAGCAGCCGAGCTCCAGCCATGCACAGCAAAGATCTTTATTCAATTACCTGCCACGATCCAAATAAACCCCAGGAGGATGAGCCATCGCTGTGAACCTGCAGGTGTGGGGAGGTGGAAGGACAGCCAGACTTCTGACCACTGAGGAGGTGCTGACAGAAACACCTTGGAGTGCCAGACACCTTGTTAGCCAGTATATATTGTGCTGGTGATTCACATGCTTATGTTTCCACTGTGAAATATAGTCCCCAGTAGAGGGAAAAAGATTAAACCAGAGAAAGAACCTTCACAGCCTTTTCTCTTCCCACCCTCACCTTCCTAATTGCTTTAAAGGTACAAAGGGTTTGGCATAAGCTGTTTAATCTCTCTCTCAGTTTTTCTTTTTAATAATCCCAGGGCCTGGGGTTCGTCTCAGCGTCCCTCCTCAGATCCACCTCATCCTCCTGTGGCAGCATGAGGCCAACAATTCTTTTCCCCTATTTACTTCTTTTCACAAAAGACTAAGAGTAAGACATCAAAAAGCTTTACTTTAAGCTGCCACTTTAACAGATACATGTGAAAGTGCAATTTACTTATGTTTTGATTTTTCCCCTAGCCCCATCTACCTGAGTCTCTGCCCTCCTGCCCACCTGGCTGTTGGTGTTTTACAGATGGGGAGCCCTGAAACACTGAATGACCCACCCCAGACATCCAATGGACTGGAGACTGGTCTGGGGAACAAAAGAAAACAACAAACCAAAGGTCTGTGACCAAGCAGGGAAGGCACCAAGGTGTTTCAAGGTTGGGATGTTGCAACAGGACAAGGGGTAATGGCTTTAAACTGAAAGAGGGTCAATTTAGATTACACATAAGGAAGGAATTCTTTACAATGAGGGTGGTGAGGCCATGGCACGGGGTGCCCAGGGAAGCTGTGGGTGCCCCATCCCTTGAAGTGTCCAAGGCCAGGTTGGATGGGGCTTGGAGCAACCTGGGATAGTGGAAGGTGTCCCTCCTCGTTTCAGGGAATTTGGAACTAGAAAAGTTCCCCTCCAACCCTGACCATTCTGTGATTCTCTCCCTCCTTGTCCCACCTGCAGACAGAGGACAGCGAGCACCTTGGGGGAGCATCCTCGGGATAACCACGGCCGGGATTGTCTCCTCTTCCTCGCCCCGGAGGCTTCTCTTGGCTCAGGCAGGCGCAGGGTGGGGGGAGCCGCGGTGCCCCCCAGCCCCATGTGCCGGCATATGCTGCCCTCTAGAGCCTGCACCCAAATCTCGCCTTTTTTAAAGGAAAAAAGCTGCCGGAAAGCAAGTCCTGACAATCGTGTCAGAACGGGAGAAGCGGTGGAAACCCCCTCGGCAGGGTGAGACCCCTCAGGGGGAGCAGGCCCATGGCCACGGAGGATGCACAGGGGGAACCTTGACAATCTGCCCAGACCATCAGCTCTGCTAATAATAAAAACTTGTCCCTCACTCCTGCACACAGAGCACGGGGGTCTGTGACACAGCTGGGACTGCCAGCCAGGTACCAGCAGCTGCTGTGCCAAAAAAACCTGAACATTGATCCTTTCTTGAGGAGGTGAAAGTGGGCATTTGCCAAAATCAGTCTCCCATTTACTTTTTTTTTTTCTTATATGAACTCTGATGCAGATTGCATCATGTATATTTTCCTGACTGACCTGAGCTCTGTCCCTTTCTGCATCGCTCCTCTGAGTCTCTCAGCCAGAGCCTGTCCCCCATGGCTGTGCTGTCCTCTTCCCCAAACAATTCCTGTCCTCCACCACATCTTGGCATCCCTCTCTTATTTTTTTTTTCCACCCCTGAAGACCTCAGAGGAGTTGCAGCCATTAACAGGAGATGATAATCTTGCCCCTCAGCTTTAGTTGCTTCCAATAAATTCTTTTTCTTTTTTTCACCTCTTCCCAGTGGCAAAACTTTCCTCCCTGTGGGCTGAGCAGGGATGGGGCACATGGAGTCACCGTGGTGTGCTTGTCACTTGGGGGTCCTTGTGCACATTGGGTAAGGTTTTTTGGTGAGCTTTTGGAGCTTTAATCAAACTGCAGCTATCCTGAGCAGCGATGTTATCAGGAGCAGCGCTGGTGCAGAAGGCGTTGTGCAAGAGGGCAGTTGGCTAAACTGCATTTCCCTAAATAATCCCAGTTATTCCCTGCTGCTTTGTTGGGGGTGAATGGCCGCTACCTCCTAGGATTTCTGCAGGGACAGACACAGCAGGACCTGAGCCCTGATCCCACAAACTGGAGGGGAACAGGAGAGCAGGGCTGGGACGGGAGCAGCCCGGGATTTGGGCTGAGCCCTCACTAGAGGGCAGGAGCGCTCTTTCTCTGCACAGCTCAAGCCTCGTCGGCGTTTCTTGCACAATTTCCCCCGTTCGGTGGGTCAGTTGTGCAGTTCAGTGACTCACGGCAGGAAATGACCCTGTGGGGCTGCAGTTTGTGTCTGCTGGCCTTCCCTGGGTGCTGTCACCCTGTCTGGGGCAGCCTCCAGCGAGGGGTTCCACCATCTGCTGAGCGTTCCTGGCAGGTTTTGCTGCCAGGGAATTTCTCCCAGCAAAGAAATATTTGGGGAAGGAGGCTCCAGATGTTGCCCCCACATCTGGCATGTCTCTGGCTGTAAGGTGAACTTTAGCACTGCGCTCTCATTTGATAACAAAGCAGGTACCCAACATATTCTTCATTTCTCCTTCCTGATGTAGCATCAGCACCTGAAAATTTGGCTCCTTGTAGGGTGCTCCAGCATTGCTCCCTGTTGAAGGTAACCAGCTACTGCCATCCCTTTCCCTCCACCCAAATGTGCTGCAAGAACCATCCCTGTGGCATCTCACACAGCCTGAAAAGTGACATCTCTCTTCACAGATCTCCTCCTGCTGTCCTGGCCACAGCTCTGCCCTCAACGACACACTCAGATGGACACAGCCAGCTCCGAGGTGTTTTCCCCCAGCTGACTCCAGGAGATTATTTAGAAGCATCATTTTTTCCCAGCGTTGTGAGTTACATCTTAACGCAGAAACCACAAGAGAAACTCCAGCATCCCCCGGAAGGCAACACATCACGGGCACAACGGGGCTTTTTATATCAGAGACTATGAAAAGACCTTCCAATTTAGTAGCTGCTCTGTTCGTATCTCACATTATTGCACACACGCTCCTTCTCCCTTGCCCAAGTCTGAGAACGGGAGGGTGTAAGAATAGCAGCTTGTTACTTCATCTGTCTGCTTCCTGTGTGTACTCGCAGTCGGGTCTGTTCTCATTAGCATCACCCGCTGCAGCTCCTCCGTTACTACTGCTCACTAATACGGGTGAGTCAGCACGGCTCAGCGTGGCTGCAACAGCCACCATTTACATCTGTGTGAGCCAGAGGAAAGCCTCTACCTAAATCTTTCTCTTTTCTTATCGGATTTATTAAGCAAATGCCTCTCNNNNAAAAAAAAAAAAAAGAGAGAGAGAAAAATGCATACTCTGCCTCTTAGACATTTCCTCCTCTACCTTCTGCTGAGCCCCGGGTGTGTGAGATGTTTAAACAGGCTCATGAAGTCGCTTTCGAACTTGTGTGGAAAGCTCACAGAAATAGCAGCCTCGTGAATGATTTATTTGGTAAGGGAGGTAAACAGTCTCTGACAGCTCACCAGGCTTCAGATTTATTGGCCCACAGCACAGGGCTACCTGCAAGTCATTGTTGTGATGTTTGTCCCTAATTAAGTTGTAGAAATGAGTTAATTTTCAAATAGGACCGTGATTATTTTATTATTGCCTGGAGCCCACCCCCCGGGCTCTGCTGTCACTTCCCTGTGGAGCGAAGTCACTTGTCCCCAGGGAGCTGCCACTGCTGCCTGGGCTCAGATTAAGGCGGGTGTGTAGGTTGGGCTGCCAGACACGGAGCTGAGGGTGTCAGGGAGCAGGAGCAGCATCACAGCGCTGGTCTGTGGCTGCTCTGGGGCTTCCAGCAGCCGTGCTGGGCAACCTCGGCTCACATTTGCCACGCCTGCCCTGAGCGTGGTGCTGCAGACGCTGTGGGGATGCTCTGGGGCAGCAGCTCCGGTGTCCTGTTGCAGTCAGCTTCGCACCAACCCCGCCTTTTCTCCCTTTGCGTGGAATCACGGGATCATCAAGGTTGGAAAAGAGCTCCAGTATCATCAAGTCCGACCTTCTAGTGAGTACAGCCATGCCCACTAAATAATTTATTTTCATTTTTTGAACACTTACAGGGACAGTGACCTCATCACTGCCTTGGGCAGCCTGTTCCAATGCTTAACCACTCTTTCCATGAAGAAATTTTTCCCAATATCCACTCTGAACCTGCTGGTATAACTTGAAGCTGTTTCCCTTTGTTCTGTTGCTGCTTGCCTGGGAGAAGAGGCTGACCCTCACCTTGCCACAACCTCCTTTTATACAGTTGTAGAGACTAAATTGTAACTGATTAATTTTAATTTTGCTACTAACTACTCCAAAAGAAAACTTCTGCCACGGCAGTGAATTTGGAAAAAGGCAGAACCTGTGAGGCCTGAGGAGATTCTGAAGGGTCAGGAGCACCAGCAGGACATCCCCAGGCAGCTCAGGATGGGGGTCCCTACTCCTTCCAACCCTCATCCTGAGGATTGCATTTTGGGGGGAAAACCACCTGGGTTCCTAGGAAAAGACTGATGGAGCTGGGGCTGTTCAGCCTCGAGAAAAGACCATATTAATGTGTGTAAGTATTTAAAGGGGGATGCCAAGAAGGTACAGCCAGGCTGTTCCTGGTGGTGCCAACCACTCGGACACGAGGATACAGGCAGAAACTGATGCACACCAAGTTCTGCCTGGACACGAGGAAGAACTTCTTTCCTGTGCAGTGACCACACACTGGAACAGAGAGAAGACATGGTGTGGAGTGTCCCTCACCAGAGACATTCCAGACCCATCTGGTCACAGCCCTGCGCCGTGTGCTCTGAGATGACCCTCCTTGAGCACGAGGTCGGACCAGCTGAACTGCTACGGTCCCTCCCAGCCAGACCTGGATCCCGATGCCCATCCCATGATCCCGATGTCCCCGTATCGTGATTCCAATCTCATCCCGGGATGCCAATCCCCACCCCAGCATTCTGATGCCATCCTGTGATCCCGATGCCTATCCCTGGATTCTGATCCTCATCCCTGGAATCTGATGCCCATCCCGGTTTTCTGATCCCATCCCGAGGTCCTGATGTCCACGCTGGAATTCTGATCCTCATCCCAGGATCCCGATGCCCATCCCGCGATCCCGCTCCCATCCCGGGATCCCTATCCCATCCCAGGATTTTGATCCTCATCCTTGGATCCCGATGCCCATCCCGAGATCCCGACGCCCGTCCCGCGATCCCGATGCCCACGCCGCGGTCCCGATGCCCATGTCGGGATCTCGGTGCCCATGCCGGGGTCCCGCTCCCATCCCGCTATCCCGATTCCCACCCCGCGATCCCGGGGCCGCGGGGGTTCCGTGCCCGCCCCGCCGCCGGCCCCGCCCCGCGGTTCCCGTTGTGGCCGGGAGGCGGCGCCGGGCGCCGGGCGTGCGCGGCGGGAGCCCCGGGCCGCCCCTTCCCGTCGCGGCCCGCGGAGCGGGCAGGGGCGGGCGCTGCTCCACGGCCGCCGCTGGAGCCGCTCCCGCATCGCGCCCGGCAGCAGCGGGAGCCCGGCTGCCCCTCGGCCGGCTCCGTGCGCCGCCGGGGCCTGAGCGCCGAGCGCCGGCTCCGACATGTCCGGCAAGATCGAGAAAGCAGGTGAGCGCCGGCAGGCCCGGCGGCAGCGCGGGAGGGGACGCGCCGGGGTGGCCGCGCTCGTCGCTCGCCCCGCAGAGCCGCCGCGGCCCGCGGAGCCGCCGGAGGAGCCGGAGCCGCCGGGGCTGCGGGAGCTGCGGGAGGTGCCGGCGGTGCCGCGGGCCTGGCGCGGCCCGGCGGGGCGGGGGGAGCCGGGCAGGGCCCCCCGTGCCCGGCGAGGTTCCCCCGGGGGGCTCCTGACAGCGCGGGCGGCCAGCGGGGCCCGGGCCGGGGCTGGGCCCGGGGGCCGCAGGGGATGCTCTGCCCGTCCCCCCCGGGGGCTGGTCCTGCGCTGCCCGAGCGCTGTTTGGCTCGGGCTTTGTGTCTCCTCCGCGTTTTCTTTTTTCCCTCGCTGTTTTCCTGGTTTTCCCCCTAATTCCTTTATTTCAATTTTTACGTTCTTGCACCCATGCCGTCCTTGCCGTGTAGCCGAGCATCAGCCCAGCCGGGCGCTGCAGCGCTTTGGGGCCTACGCGCAATGATTGATTTCAACTTCTCCCAACTTTCCTCTCCTGGTGTTTGTGCAGGATGAAAAAAGATGAGTCCGTGGGCAAATGTCAGAGGGAACTTGCAGGTTTTTTCCTCCCTCTTCCGCTGTGCCTGGGATGCTCATGAGAGCCAGAGCCAGGGGAGGCTGCTGAGGTTCCTCCTGCACTCACAAGGAAATGCTCCAGCACGGATCATATTGTCTGCCTGTGCTTCTGGAGTCGTGCCTGGTTCTCAGTTGTCACTTTAGATGGTTGAATGACCCTGTTTTTCTCTGTAGTGGGAGTAGTAGGCTTAAAGATTCAATTAGTGTTGTGCAAATCAAGCAGCGAAGTTACGTAGTTTAATTATGTTGCATTTAATTAGCAGAGAAAAATCAATGCTGTTTTGTATATTTCATTGCGGGGAATAGCTGGGCTGTCTCCTCCTGGGGAGCGCAGGGCAGCAGCCCGAGTAGGGCTTGCGGGGAGCGTCCAGGCTTCCCAGGACAGCAGCCGCGGACGCAGGAAGGATCCCCGATTCCAACGAGTGGAGCCGGTAGCATCGCGTTGTGGTTGTGCCCATCCCACCGCGGTGTGCTCCGGCTGCTGCGTGTTCTCCTCGGGCGCTGCGGGTTCTGGAGCGGCCCCGGGGGATGAGCAGCCGGCCGGCCGTGCGGCACCTCGGCGTGCTTCCAGCTCTTAGCGCTGAGTTACTGTCGAACAAGTGTGCTGCCCCGCATCAGGGGACAAATGTTACTCCAGAAATATCGCAGGTTGATCCTGTGCACCGTGCCTCGCACAGTGTTGCAGTCTAGCTTTGCTCCTGCTGAGCTTTTCCATGCTTGTCCCGTACTCCAGTGAGTGAGGAAGGTGTTAGCACAGTACACAGACCTCGGGCCAGCTCTGGAATAATTGCCACTTGTTTATGCTGGAGGTGAATTTGGCTTGGGATTTAGTAACTGTAGACAGTAATTACAGATGTATAAATAAGTGATCACGTTTTGTTTATTCGCGTGCAGTAAATAACCCTGGGAGAATAGTAAATAGAGCTCCACACCAGAGAGGCAGAATGAGGAGTTCAAGCACAGGAAGATGACTCTGGAGACACACACAAACTCATCGTGGTTCCATAAACAATAGAACAGAGAGGCCAAGAAATAGCATATAAATATAAATGCCATATAAAATGCCATATAAAATACCATATAATAGCAATAAAATACCACATAAAAATCATACCCTGCACAACCTAAAGACCAGCCACACTGAGCTGCCACTGAAGAATTCAAGGATCATGCAAGATCCAGCCCCAGGTCGGTGCAGTTGGAAGATGCAGTGGGAGAAGCCCTGATGCAGAGACATTTGCTCTAGTGGAAGTCTATCACAGTGATGATTTGCTGAACAAGAGAAACTGTAAATCTGGGAATCTGTCCTCTCTCAACTGCTTGTACTTTCATTACTTTAGGAAGGATATTAAAAAAAAAAAAATCCAGTCCAAATATAAATGGGAGGAGAAGAGACAGGGAAGGAGGGCTGGGAGCCAGCTGTTCCAGAGCAGGATCATCTCCATCGCTGTTTCTGAGTGTTTGAACTTCTGATTGACACAAACAGTTTGGTTAATAGCGTCACCGAATAAACACAGCCCGTAATACCACAGCCACTCGGGGGTAATGTTTGTCAAAACGTGTACAGTAGCAGAACAAAGGATACAGACTCATGAAACAAATGTTCTGAGGTCCAAGGTCTGTGCATTCGTGTGCATTTGAATTTATTTTTCTTGCAGGGACAGAAATTCATGCAATGCGTTATAAATAAAATAGACTATTGCCTGGTCACAAGCCATGGTGACTGACTTTGGAGTGGGCTTTGGTTTGACTTGTGTGGCCATCTAGACAGGCAGCTGGAAAAAATGTGTTACCCCTTACAGGGTTAGACCCCCCCAGAGACCCTCACACATCTGCTCCCTGGGTCCTTAACTGAAACACCTTGTTGGCACTCAATAAAAAACAATAATAAATGATTAGAGATAACAGCTTCCATCCTGTCCGTGGAGGAAGAGCAGACAAGGCTCCCTCTGGAGCCTCTCAGTGCTGCTCTTTAATCAACAGAAGGGTCACTGTAGAGCAGTTCAGAGCTCTGCTTTGGAGTGAAGGGCAGCCATCTGGTAATGTAGAAGGAGATGGTATATTTGGGGTTTGCTGGTGTTAGAGCCCTGCTTTGTTAAGCTCCTGCCAGGAGACTTCCAGACACTCTTCCAAAGCAGAACTTTCCTTGCCTTGAAGAGAATGAATGGCCGCTGGCTTCTCTTTACTCCAGAACTGTGACTTTCTGTCTTCACTTTCAGAAAATATTTGCTCTCTCCCTTTTTGATGTGAAATCCAAAACAGGGATGCCAAGAAGGAGCAGAGAAGGTCACAGATTCTGCTTGGGTTTCCTGTTACCATGGCAATGCACGAATTCCTGTTTTTATTTACCTGATGGATTACGTGCTGCGGGGAATTCAGCTACTCTGCATCATTCAGGGAGAGTAAGGCAGGAATTGCACACCATCACCCCTGAACCAAAAGCTTGTCGTGAGACAAGTCCATTCAAAAATGCCCTTTTACTAAAGCCAAAGAACATATGGGTGCCATATTTTGAAGGTTTATTCTACTTGGTGTTTTCACTCCTAGGCTTGTTATTTCTTTCAGGGTTTTCATTTCCCTCGTGAACTTGCTTTTCCAACAGCTGCCTGCTAAAGGTTGTTTGAGAGAGCTGTTTCAGGTGTAAGCTACCTGGAGTGCAGGCAGTGATCTCTATTCTGCTCAGGACTCAATAGGATGTGTTTATTCCCAGCAGATCAAAAACGCTGTTGGCTTTACCTTTTACTTATAAGCACTTGCCTGATAAGCAAATTCACCTCAAATTCTCACCCTTTAGTATTGGTGGGGTAAAATTCTAGAGGTAATCCCAGGAGAACTCTGTTCTTAAGAAAATGACAAAATTGAAGAAATGGTTCAGGAGGTCACATTATTCCCATCTTTGTAGGAATTAATTGTTCTATCTGGAGTCCTTCAAGCCAATTTATGTGATCCCTGAATTGTTCGTCTGCGAACGTTTTTGTACTAATGCAAAGTTTCCTGGAGATTCTGTTTTTGCCGAGGGTATATTTTGAACTGTCATCATGTCTTGGATCATTTTATGGAAATGAGCCTGCCTGTTTTATATACCTGTACAGTTTGATGCAGTTTCTCTTTGTCTGTCATGCTTAGGTGGGTTACTAGGCAGGACTCTCTCAGTTCTGTTGTGCATTCACAGCTGTACCATGTTCCTCAATATTAAGTGAGGGCTTTCAGGTTAGAAAATTTTGCAGTTGACCAGCTTAAGTGCTTCTCTGCTGGTGGTTTTCGAGCAAAGTAGGAGTTATCTGCAAATCTGAAAATTAGACCCTTCAAAAAACTTACCTCTCAGCCCCAAAGGCAGTTCAGTTCCAATTCTTCCTTTGGCTTTCAGCACCTACTGTTTCCTCCTGTGTGCTGCTCCCACAGTGACATCCCACGTGTGTTTCACTGGAACTTGTTTAAACAGCACCATCCATTCAGGCTGGGTTTGTGTCGAGGTAAAATACAGGTACAGGATGATGGCTGGTTTCTACAAAATGGCACAAGGAGCAGAATTTGGCATCTTTTGGAAGCCATTGTAGGTTGACAGGTGGTGTGTTCTGAAATGCAGCCTGTGGGATAACTGCTGGAGGATTGAGATGGTCTTAGCAGTTGTAAGAAGGAAGTGGGCAAGGAATGGAGAAAAAAGACAGCTGAAGGCTACTGGAATGTGAAGCAGCTGGGTTGTGCCTTAGTCAGTGAAAATCAGAAACTGGAAACAATTGCTAAATTTATTTCCAGTGTAAGCAATCGTTTTCCTTGAACCACAGTGACTAAATATATCTCTTGGTTGTGATTTTTATGTGGTGGTAACTCACTGGCTCTTGCTAACCTCCTGGCAGGCAGAGAGAGGAGTGGAAGTTCACTGTCAGTCAAGATCATAAAACAAATATCCCTCATTTAGATCTCTTGGTTCACTTGTGTGGCTTTGCCTGCTGCGAAGTATTGCCTGAGTGGAAGAAACCTGGGTGTTTGTTTCTAGGGAAGAGAGTCGATCTATACCTCCTCTTTCAGATTTCCTTGGGGTTTCTTTCATATTTTTGGAAGTTTTGAATTGCAGTTGATGCTCTAGCAACTCTACTGTAGGTGCAGATAGGTTCTAATTCAAAGGTGTGGTCTTTTTTTAAAAAAGAAATGTGCATTAAGACCTTATTTTTTCCGAAGTGGAAAGCCTGAGGGTAGAATTGGCAAAATGAGCTTTGCTGTTGACTTACAAATCCTTTGGAAGGAGAGTGTTCCATCCAGAATCTTAACAGCATTGGGACTGCAAGTGGAGGAACCTGAGGAGTTAACCTTCTAGACTTCATTTTAAAGAAGCTGGAGAGATGTTGTGTCTTCCTTGGCAGAGGCATTTGATGGCTAATCAGGTTGAATTCAATCACTCAAACATTTATGTGTATTATAGGTAGCTCTCAGTTGAGCTAGTGGGAGCTGGAGTTGTTTGTTACTGTAGCACCCAGTTGGGAAGATCCCTTGTACCCCAGCAAAGGTAAGATGATAAAGAACATTTTCTGTCTTTGTGCCAGATAAAACACCTGAAACTATGTTTTATATTAAAAATAACAAATTACATGTCAGAACTACAGGTAAGGTGATTTAATAGCCTCCTTCCTCTCTCCCCCTCCTCACCACACCCATCATTTTGCATAGTTTGAATACATGTAGTGGATGTAACTTGTTCAGTTTTCCAAAGCATATAATCAAAACATTTTTCTGCTGGAACTCGAGGTTTGGGATTGTTTGCTAGTTTGGGAAGCTCTTGTCCTCTGTGTACTGTTGCTTAGCATGAAGTTAATCCTTTCAGCTTGTACGCTGCCTGTAGAGATGTTACATTATCTGGAGAAAAATCCTATGCGTGGAGAGGAGTCCTTCAGCTTCTCAGATTTGTGACAGAATAGGCTTTTCTCTCTGAAAAGAATTGAAAATTTATTATGCTGTAAGTGCCTGAATACTTGGAAAATTCTCCTTTGGAGTTAGATTTTTTTTTCTTTCTTTTTGTTTATTAGCATGTGACTATGGGATTCAGCCAGTGTCATGGAAAGAGTATTGAAATCACATAGCAAGGATATTAGCATCGTTATTTGTGGTTTTTTTCAAAATAACTAAAGCTGAGCTACAGTTGAGGAATACTGTAGAATATAATGGGATGAGGGGATGCTAAGGGAGAACAACGTGTCATTCTCAGGGCTTGAAATCAGAGGAAAAGGGAGAAGAGGTTGAAGGAAAACTAGAATTTTTTTCTTTGCAAGTTTGAATTTGCAGCCCCAGAGCGCCGAGGTGTATAAAAAAGGTGGCCAGAGAAGGAAAAAGAGGCATCACATGTTGATGGAATGAGTTGAGAGATCAGAAAATGAATGAGAGGATGCCCAACCCACCAGTGATGGGAGAGGAGGGAGCAGGGGGCTGAGTTGCGTGCGAGGAGAGCAGAGAGGAGAAGACAAGAGGGATGGCAGAGGGGGAAATCAGGGAAGGAGGATGTTCCTGACAGCTTTCACGGGAGTCTGTTCCAAGGCACAGAGACAGAAGATGAATTTCAGCAATCCGGAAAAGCTGCAGGAATCCTGCAGGTTGGGACGTGCTGCCAAAGGAATGTTCTGCAGTTGTGCTGTTCATGTTTTCCTGCAGCCTGACAAATAACAGCTTCATTCCCTGACCCACAGCATCCACTCTTAAAAATACATTTCCAATCTCTTCTTCAGGTGTCTGACATTGGCAGCGACAGAGCAAACAATTTCATCTGTGTGAGAGAGAAATGATGTCCTCACATGTTCTGTGGAGCGGCCTGAGAAGGCTGATGGATCACGTTATCGATCTGCTTTTATTTGGGTTGCATATTTCAGGGAAAGCTCTCCAGCTTTGAAACAGTCTCTTCGTGTTAAATCTCTTTGCTGTTTGAGCTGCTAGCACAGCTCACCTTGGGTGGAGTTTGTCAGATAATGTTTCCCTGTGAGAGCCAGGGAGAAGTGAATAGAAACAAATAGAGGGAAAAGATAGCCTGCATCAGAGTGTTCACTTGGTGTTGTGGGAGGTACAATATTCACAGCATTTGGGAGGACTGGTCCTCCTACACCTCCTTTCTATTGTATCATATTTAGGAAAGTATCTAAAAGATCTGAGAATTGATAAGAGCTATATTCTAAACAAATTTTTGGTTCCCATTTTATAAGCACTCTGAGAGTTGAATGAGCATGGGTGGCACTGAAGAAGAGATTTCTTAATTACAGAACTGAGGCTTTCTGAATTGAAGAAACCCCGCGTTTTGTGTTATCTCACTTTACCTGGATGGCAGGGTCTGCTGCTTTGGGTAGGGTTTTTCTGGTGCCATGAAAATCCTGGGCATTTTGTGATGTAAGTTAACATCTTGGCGTGGCCATCAGTGCCTCTGAGGAAATCCTAATCCATTATTCTGCCCAGGGAGAGAGGTTAAAGCTTGCTTGCACTCTCATGCTCTCATTCTTTCTCTCTGAAGGCTTCATGGGGGGATGCCCTTTGTTGAGTGCTTAACATATTCACTGAACCAGTCCCATTTACATTCTAAACAAGATCTTTAATTTCATCCCTGACGTGTACAAAATCTTGGGGTTTGAAAGAAAATTCCTCAGAGTTTTCTTTTTTTAGGCTTCTGGAAAGAAAGGAAAAAAAATCAGTGGAGGTTAAAGTCAAAGAATAGTTACTCACAGCTGGTAAGGTTGGAGGAAGCAGATATTGCAGCTTGGTTGGTTGATTAAACCTTGATAGAATTTTACCAGGAGACTGAATGAATAGTTCTGTATCTATTCAGCTGTAGTTTGCAGGGAGTCTTTAACAATTAAAATGGGAACCAAAACAAGTGTGTCCCAAATATACAGCACACATCGTTTTATTCCTTAGTTTGTTTGGGTCCTGTGTACCGACCTGTCCTGTCTGTGCTGCCCAAGAAGTGCCAAAGTAGCCTCAGGAATTAATTCCATATTTAGAAAGTTTCCTTTACGAACCAAACGTCACAAAGGGCATCCAGGGAGATCAATATTGCAGTTCTGGTTGTTGAGTACGTTCCAATCAATTCTGGAGGGCAGAGCTCAGTGAATCCATCTGACAATGGGTTCAGTTAGCAGGACAATACTGTTTAAACACAGTTTTTCTTGGGTGTTTTATGATCCTTTCAGCTGCGCTCTAACTATATTAACTTTGTCAATTTGAGCATTTTGCCTTTTTTTTTCCTTTTTAGTGCTTAATGCAGCCTTGCATTTCACAGTTGAGAGTGGTGTCTGCTGCAGCTTTCATATACAAGAAAATGAAATACCCCTCTTTGGATATATATTTTCCATCTTAATTTTTTAGTTCTACATTTTCTACTTTTCTTAGTAGAATTAAATATAAGAATGATACGTTTGAGGAACGAGGGAATTCTGCCAAAAGGTTTAGTTGGAACTCATTTATGAATTTACAGGGATTTGCAGAAAATGTAGAGCACTGGTTTGTCTGTATAAATACCCTTGAAAGGTCACATGAAATCAGATGTTAAGGCTGATGCCAGATTTTTGACAGAGCATGGTAAGAGCAGTGCAGGGGCTGAGTTTAACTTTTACTGCTTGGAATTGCTTCTCCAGGGCTGCTGTGTGGGAAAAATTTGCAGCACCCAAAAACATTGTGATCTGAAAGCCACATGACTTTAAAAAAAAACCCATAATCTTGTCTCTTTGTGAGCAATACCTAGAACATAACTGACAAATTGGGGTGGGGAGTTTCTCTGTTTTCAGCTTAGTTTTTTCTGTTCTTTTTATGTGTGTTTGCTCTTTGTTGTTGGAATCAGTGGCACTTCTGTCCCTGCTCTATCTGGGATGTTGTTTTACGGGAAAAACACTTTGGAACATTGTAGAACCACCCTGTTAAAATGATGGAGTGAATTTAAGGAATGGTATTTAAAATACATGAGCTGGCACTCTCAGCTCTGGGCAGTTTTGTGATATTCAGGTGCACAAAATCCCTTTAAAGAACCAGTGAGTGTTCATGCATAACTTGGCACATCTCTCAGAGATAAGTTTGCTCCTTGTCTGCACCTCTCTTCCTTAATCTGTAACATCCTTACACAAGGCAGTTGTGATAGTTCATCCATCCTCTGTTACAACTCTTGGACTTAACTGGCCAATTTCTGTCAAACTTCGCAGAGGAATGAATATTGAAACTTATTTAAATTTCTGCACATTTCTTGAAGAAGGTTGAGGAGATCAGAGAGGCTGCAAAAGGGCCTTCATTATGGCAAAATTGAAAATGTAGCTGTCCCATGTTTGTAGCCATTTGGCAAAGGTGAGTTGTGAACGGCCTGGAATGGGGAATGCCGAGGAAAAGCAAAATCTTTGGGGAAAAAAGCAAATGTGTGAGTTTTGGAGACGTTTCAGAGGACCCAACTGGAGGCAGTAAAGGGTGAGTTGCCAGTAAAAGCCTGGTACCAATTTCAGGGCAAAGAAACTCTTTAAAAACCATGCCAGGAGAGAATTTGGTTCTTGTTACTCTCTGTGCCTGTTTCCAGGTAGGCTTTAAACAAAGATGGTTTTGTTCCTGTATGTGTCGGATGGAAGTACAAATTCCCTAAATATTCATTGGCAGCACTTATTCTTCGGTTTTATCCTGAAATATAACCTGCTTCATTAGACCTCAAATGTGAGGTGTGTGTTTCACTGTAACACTCAGAGGGCTCTGTGGAGACATCAGGTGCACCACAAGTGATACCCAGGAGAATTTCCCTGAGCTTCCATTTGGCTGGCAGCCTGGTGAGTGCCAAGCTCCAAGGGATCCAAACCTTCTTTTGCCCTGGGCAGAGGAATTTATCTATAAATCCTGAGGGTCTTTTGGCAACAAGGTGTGTAAGAGTGTTAGTAGCAGTAAAAAGGACGTTGGAAGGTTGTTGATTGCCCGTGTCATTGTTTGGATACTTCTCAAGTGCTGTAAGGAGTTGGGACTGGTATAAATAATTGTACCTAAGGTTAGAGCCATTGGTTATCCACTCTGTTGGAGCTCCACTGGTAATGTCACCAAAAAATTCCTCCATCAGCTGTAAACAGAACTGCTTCTGAAATCATTCCTAGCCTGCATGAGCTGTTAACGTGGCTGTGGATCAAGATCCTGGTCCAAGCCTGTAATGCCTGCAGAACACCCTTCTCAGCCATGCTGCAGGCCAGTGCTGTGGTTTGTCCTGTGAGAAGGCTCAGATTTTTCACTGAAAGAGTGGTCAGGCCTTGGAATGAGCTGCCCAGAGAAGTGGTGGAGTCACTGTCTCTGGAAGGGTTCAAGAGATGTCTGGATGTGGCTCTTGAGAATGTGGTTTTGGGGTGATGATGGCTGACAGTTGGACCAGATCACCTTGAAGGTCTCTTCCAGCCTTGATGGTTCTGTGGTTCTGAGAGCGAACAGGCTCTAAGTTTTATTATTACTGTTAATTTGTTTTTACCACTTAATTCTTTTCAGATGAGATAATTCACATCTAAAAGCTTTGGCAACATGGTATACTAAGTTTCAAATATTATCATAATGGAAAAGAGTCATGCTGGAAATATTAGTACCCAGTTGTATACATTTAATGAAATTGTTATTCAAAGCTTTTACATCCAAAACAGTAACACTGCTTTGTGTTGATGTTGCATGCTCTGATCTTAACCTTTGGGATGATAACAAAGCACAAAAACTGGCTCCTCCTGCAATCCTTTGCCCTTGAAGGAGTCATTTAGTTAAATTCCTTAATATTTTTGCAGCTGTGGTTGTGATTTATTAACTGGTGCTGCCTTGAAGAACAGCCTGTGTCTGCAGCAAAGTTTTCATTACTCATCTGTCAATACTTGCAGAGTAAAACAAATGGGTCTGGGTAGAGGTTTCTGCTCTTCAGTCTAAATAGTTTCTTTCCTTCCATCCCCACTGTTTTACCCAAGGAGAGGGTAGGGGAATAGTTTTGATGCAGTGAGTGCATAGTTGTACTCTATTGGATAGGAAGGTCTGACCTGCTTTGTCTGTCAGGATTATTTTAAGCTATGATGTTTGGAATTTATTAAACGAACTAGAGGGAATTAAAAACATCTCTTTTTCCCAAAATATTCTCACTTCCACAGCTGTGAAATGCCTTTTATCCTGATTCATACCAGCTGAAGAATCTCCAGAATTTCTCTTTTGCGGTTGGTAAATTATGATTCTGGGCCAGTTTAACAATTTGCTTGTCAGGAGAAATCCAGGTGAGTTTGGTTTGGTTTTGGTTTTGTTTTAACGCAGTGCTCAAAATTGAAAATCAGATAACCCAAAACTATTACGTTGCTGTGTTTACTGATGCAAACTACAAGTTCTGCAGTAGTTGCCTTGGCCTCTGGGTGAGATGCAGGAGGCAGTTTATCTGCCTGCGTTTTTGTGGGGGTATTTTTGCATGATAATTGCAGATGAAGAGCACATCTTATTTGGAAGGTCCTACAGAACAGGGATGTCATCTGTGAGAGGTGATGGACGTGAATTTCATGCTGGTGAGTGGAAGGAACTGGAGGAACTGCTGTCGTGATTGAGCAGTGGATAGAAAATGCTTTGGAGTCACAGGGCAGAGCTAAAGGATGAGCTATAATAAGTAGGGGAGAAGCACTTGCAGAATGCAGGGGTCTGACTCACTTGACCACGTGCTTCTCTTGAGTTTCACACTTAACTGTAACAAATATCAAATGGAATAGCAGCCAGGCTAGTGAGCAAGTGTGCTGAGAGCCAGCGGCCTGTGCTGATCTCTCTCTGTGCGTGTGGTTTGGGGAGAAATACAAGAGTCCTTGGTTTCTTTTCCTGTTGTGCAGTGTGGCTTTGCTTACATTTATCCCGCTTCAGAAAACCGGGGTGGTGTGAAACCTCGCACAGCAGTTCCCTGGGCATGAAGATGTAAAGAACTAACCCCAGCCCAGTAAAGGTGATTCATAACTGGAGCCTTGCTTTGTACCTCTGTAACTACCTTAGCACATGATGTGTTGGCTGGTAAATTTGGGCTGGTTTCCTTAGCACATGGAGCTGCCATCAACTGTGTTTTAAAGTCTGTCCAGTTTGAGACTGCTCTGAGAGTGGAAGGAACCAAAACCTCTGCCAGACCTAGCTGCCAGCGTGAGGACCTAGCTTGGAGATAAAAACTGATTACTGGATAATTCCCCCAGAATGAATAATCTCTGCCTTAAAAGATGAGTTGCAGATGATTTTGGATGAGAGGGGGAGAGAGATCAGGTTTAAAATGTCATTCTTTCAGTAACCTGAATCTCCTGACCTTATGTGGCCCTGCAGAGATGATTTCAGCCGAGTAAGACCAGGAGGAGAGGCTGGCTGGGAATGTGTGGCCAGTGCTTCATGCCTTGGGCTGACCCTGAGCCCCAGTGTTATATTTGCCTGGTAGTTTGAGAGATCTTTCACTCCACAAGGTCAAGGAAAGCTTCCAAAATACAGGGAAGAGACATTTGTAACTCCCCAAGTGAGGATTAGTATCTGACATGACTTGGTGAACTATTTTCAGGTTGGTTACGCCTCTACTGATCTTTCACCTTTGCAAAGGTTACAGTACTTGTGTGTTTGCCTGTCTTTGACTGGAAAGGCTGCAGAAAACAAAACTGAAACTTAAAATTAGGTTAAGGACTATTATGAGCAAGCTATGTCAATAAAGGCCATAATTTTGTGTAGCTGTGCAGCTTTGCAAATTACTCCAGTGAGACTCTACAAATGCTTTTGTACTTTGTCTGTTGACTCATCCATCTCAACACTTACAGTAACATTTCAGTACTGTTTTATAAAGCCTGTGATTGAAACAGGGCTGTTCTTGGGCTGGTTCATCAACAGATGCAATTAATACAATGATGTTTGTTTTGACACCCCGGCTCACTGGCAGCATTGTGAGCAGCATTGCTATGTGAGGAGATCACTGTGGTTGAGGACTCCGCGTACAGGCAGCTCACTCAATATTTGTATTCAGCTTAAAGTCAACACTGAAAGAGTTTCAGACCTCTCCTAAGCTGGCAAACAGGCTCACTGGTGCTACCAGCAATGTTAACAAAAGGGCAAATCATAATCTGCAGCACTTCTAATTTATTTACAGTCTTATAAAACGCTGGGGTTTCATTCTGTTGGAGAGCACCAGTAGTATAAAAGGAAAGCTCAGAGGGATTTTCTCCTTGTGCAAGTCTGGGAAGGTGGTGAAGGAAATACGATTTGGACTCAGATATTTATTCTTTCAGTAGAACAATGTCAGTCCCAGACCAGTGCTTCTCAGATGTGTTTTACCCTGGGAACTTGTATAAAATTTCTTCCTTTTCAGCTATTTCATTTTTAGCTGTATAGAGGGTGTAACCATTGTTTGAGGGAGTGTCTGTGGCATGGAGCCAGTTGATATCTGAACCCTATAATGAATTGTTTTAAGGAGAGTATGATTTTCTGCAGTGAGATATATTGATGACTATTTTTCAGGGCAGGAAGTACCTGCTGACTCCAGCAGTTGCCAGAGCAGCTGTTCATTATGAGTAAGCCACAGAAAAATCTTATGGAAGCCCTAACATCTCTAGGAAGCAACTCAAGCTTAAATGATAAGTCTAGTTAAACTGTACTGAAGAACTGCTAGTTAATTAACTGCTAGTCTAGGTAAGCTGTATGAAGAACTGCTTTCATATTTTCACTTGCCTGGAATTTTGTATTTGGAAAAAAAATTCTGGTTCTCAGGGTATCAAAGTCTGTAGGATAGTTTACAGAGAGGTATTTAACTTCTGGCTAGTTAATATTTGTTAAGGCTTGTCTGGACACTCCCCAGACTCTTGCTCCAGGGTACAAGTTTAATTGATTTATTCTATGTTGAGTTAAAGCAGCAGTTTCTTTTTCTGCAGGTAGGTATCTCTGCTGGCTGCATGGCTTTGAGCATTCTTTGGCATTGTAGCACCCAGGACCTGTGTGAGGCCAGGCACACACTGGAAATGCAGTCAACTCCCTCTCCTGAGCTTCCTGATGAGCAAGTTGGCACTTTTTTTGTTACATTCACTGTTTTTAATCACAGAGCTGACTTCTGATGAGATTATATATAGATTTCCATCGCTTTCCGCCAAAAGATTTGTTTTGAATTAATGAGCATTTTTGTGAATTTCTGTAGTTGACATTTTCTGGAGAAATAAATCATGATTTTGGTCCAGAGCCCTGTGATCAGTGCCAGGTGTGAGCAGCAGGCTCCAGTGGGCTCACCCATGGTGATGAGGTGTTGTAGTACTGCTGACCTTTGGCTCACGGAAAAAACAATGAGCAAGGAGTACAGTGCTCCAGATGTGAACCTGTCTGGAAGCTGAGTGTGCAGAGATAAGCTGCTGATGGGAAACACCCTCTCACCCACAGCTTCTGCATTATCCCAGTGAACCCAGTGTCGTAGCCCAGATACCTTCCGAGATACCTCCAGCCCAAGTTCAGTCACTTCCTTCGTTCTCCATTGGAGCTCTGGGTTTGAATTGCTTTTCATTTTGTGTTGTTTCTTGTTGTCTTTGATACCAGGGTGTGGTTTATTCTCTGTCAGCTCTCCCTGCCATTTGTTTCTCTTGGTTTGCGGGTTTTTTGGATGGTAACACTCGCGTTGCTTGTAGTGCATCCTCTGTGTCACAAGGTTTTGACTCAGCAGCGTTGTCCTGGGGGTGTACAGGGATGTGCCTGCAAGCAGTGGTACGTGTGTCACAGCAGAAGAACATCCTTACACATCTTGCCCAAGCAGCAGAGCTCCTCTTGCTGCTAAAATGTGATTCTGCGGTCATGGCTCATGAGAGTGCTAACAATGGGAAGTGTGGGATGTCTGGCTTATTTTGAGATCAAGATTTCATTTCCCTTGCAATAATTTCATGAATCAAAAAGGGAAATGTGTAATGCTTAGTGTTCACCTAGAGCTTTACATTTTTAGAGCATTGTGCAAACATTTCTTCTGTACTTCTGACTTCATGATGGGTGGTAATGGAAAGTCCTGTCTGTAGTGAGGTAAGGACAGTGAGTGCGACTTCTGCCCTCCTTTCATTTATTGCTGTGGTTTCACTTGGTACTGTGGTCAGATGATCTCCACTTCACCATCAGCTTCTGCGGGGTTTTCAGTCATCCCTGGAGCTGTGTAGCCTGTGGGTGGGTTGTTAGTTCATGCTTTTAGGGGTGTCATTAGGTAGTGAGAGTGGCAGACGTAGTGCTGTGTAGTGGTGACATCTCTCCGCGTGGGAAGAGCCAGGTGATGCGTGCACAGATCATGCCACCTAGAGGAATGGAGCTGGCAAGCCTGCAGCCGTTGCTTTGCTGCCAAAATTTTGGTGGTTGTGCCAGTGACTGTGTCGAGACCTTCTCCAAGCCATGCCCTTTGTGGCCTCGCCTCACGGTCCGTCATGAAGTCAAGTGTGAGAAGGTCCCTTCACAGGCAGCTCTCCATCAACTCAACAAACATTTCTCAGCTTTTTACATGAGACTGCTTTTCCCAATTTAGCCTCCTAAATGTTGAGCCTCATCTTTCCCAATGGCTCAAGAACCTGAAATTAAGTTGTGGATCTCACTTTGTATTCTCCAGGAATTAGGGTGAGGAATCTAGCACAAGGTGTGATTTGATGGGATAACATTCTCCAAGCTCTCTGCTTTTTTTGGCTTGTATGTTGCAATTTCTTTTGTGGGAGACTGTTAAATTTCCCAGAAGATTATCCTAATTTCCAGAGTCTCAAAGTCTGAATTGTAATTAAGCACTTAATTTGATGAGGGCTTTTAGATGTCTTGCTAGTCTACTGGCAGCTTGGGGAAATACTTCCATCTTCCTCCCAGCTTCCCTTGCATAGGTTCAAGCTCAGAAAACTGGGATATATTTAGAACTGGCAGAACTGCCAGCCAGGCCTCAGAAAATTGCTCCAAATCTCTACTTTCTGGGTAGGTTAAAGCCAAATTCAAAAGAAGTCTGGCTTTCCTGAAGAAGTTGGGGTGATGACAATTTATCAGTAACATATGGGCAGTGGGAAATTTTAATAATACATTTTATTACTTGCAATTGCATTGAGTTCCCTATTGTCGCAAATGACAGTAATCAGGACATCCAACAGGGAAGCAATTACTTTATTTCTTGATCATCCAGACAGTCAGCGAGTTGTGTTATGAGATAAGCTCATGGTTTGACCAGAGGGTGTCACCTCTTTGGGAAGGAATTTTCTTTTTGACCCACTTTTGCCTAATACATGGTACAGTAAGGTCAAGACCAGTGACTTGGGCTCACAGGATTTAATATACAGACAATAATGGCCAACTAGAGTCTTTTTCTTTTGTGCTATTTGAGGTTAGGGCTTGTAGATGAAGTTTCTATGCTAAAGTTTCTCTCTGCTGTTTAAGTAAAACATCCTTTCTCCCCCACCCCCTCTCCTGTGCTTCAGCTTTTATGCTTAAAAATCTCTGGAACAATCTTGAAGCCTTTATTCTGCTGTGCCTTTGAACTGACCCCCGTGTATTTTCATCAAGACATTAGGATGGCCTTCCCATTTCCTTGTATTCTCAGTTTAAATTTTCCTGTTACGGGAGTACTAAAAAAAAACCCCAAAACAACAGACTTACAGTTAGTTATATGTTAAAATAACCAGACTAAAGGCAGCAGGAAGAGCATCCTCTCAGTGCCAGTGGGCGAAGCCGTGTCCCTGCCCATGGCAGGGGGTGGAATGAGATGATCTTTCCTTCCAACCCAAAGCATTCCATGTTGCCTGTGGATGGATCTCTTGCCGGTATTGACCACTGGAGCATTGAACAGCCCCGTTCTGTGTCTCTCTCTTAACACATCCCCCTTTTTGCTGATAACTTTCTGGCCTCCGGGCTACTGACAGCTGTTGTCCACTTGCTGCTAATTAAGAAAGCAGCATGAGCGATGGGAACGTGGATCGGAGAGATTGAACCCCCCTCTCCACAGCCGAGCGTTTCAACCTGATTAAAAAGCGTCTGACTGACGCTGAGCGGCCTCTTTTCTCCTGCTGCCTCCCTGCAATAGCCTGGTTTTTATCGCAACTCCCAGGTCAGGTGCTCTCCGTGTCTCTGGATTTTTTAGATCCCGTAACAATGGGCAGCGTCAGAACAGATTTGCCGTTCAAAGGATGGGCACGTGTGAAATCCGAGCCACTACAGAGCCGCGTCTTTAGCATGCAAAGCGTTGTGTACTGTGCTCTTATTCAGAAATTCAAATGTAGGTCGTGATTTTTAAATAAAATGGCACACACTACGTGGAAAATTTCGAACTAGCTATAGGAATCAAGATCATTATGAATTAACAGCACTCAAGTGGATGGGCCAATGATTTCAAGGATTTTCTTTCTTTGTTTAGGGATTTTTCCTTGTTTGCTTTGTTTCCTTGTTTTGGTTTTCCTTGTTTGGGTTTTCCTTGTTTTGCATCAAGTCCCAGTGGGAGAGCTTTTGTGTGATACAGTAATGCTGGGATTTTTATGATCCAGCAAGAGAATGGGCTTGAACTCTGAAATTCCCTTCCTGGCCTGTGCTTCTGTGGAGCTAAAATGATTGACTGAGGTTAATATAATACAAGATTGTTGTGTTAATACAGAACCAGGAGGTGTGAATTCAAGTAAGAGTGGTGGTAATTTGGCAGAAGAAGCCTCCTGTAATGCTGATGCTCTCTGGAGCTGTTTACCCCCAGGAGTATTATGGCTCTCTGTATTTCAGATTAGACCTCCAAAATTCAGTCTGAATTCTTATCTGTGATAAGTGGGCTTTGTATCACCCTGCACAGCCCCTAGCATGCTTTCAAATCCATGTCATTTGCTCTTTTTTCTGGAATTTAATTTCTTTCTTGTGATTTTTCTCACCTTTTACCCTGGAGTTGAATGTTTTTTGATGTTTTTTGGAGGTTCTCTTTAAAATCGCTATGTAAATACAGGGGTAAAGTGTTTATTTAAATAAATAAAGAAATCACAGCCAGACATAGCTCCTTAGGTGTGTGAAAAATCCTTTAATAAGCCATGTCTACCACAGTGTAATTGAACATGTCTGGGGAGAGGAGGATGTATGTTTGATTGTACTTATTGGTGTTCACCTTGTTATGCCCGTGATCACTTTGTGAAAGGAGCCTTGGAGCATGCGACTTCAGCTTTTGTAATAAAGAAAAGTGTCTGATATTTGAAGTTGAACAAGAGCTGCTTTACCAGTGTTATCCTGTATTCGCTAAGCACTTACAATATTAAAATAGTAGGAAATACAAAGTGTGGTGTGCTCCTAATGAGCTGAACTAGGCAGACTCTTTGGGACCTGGGTGATCCAGGGTGTGAAAGTGCCATAATCTCCTTGGGCAGCTTTTTGTTTTCACATGAAGAGAGCAGATGCTGACACGGTGCAAATAGAAGAGAAATCCTATCAGTAGATTGGCCCTGAGTCCCCAAGCTGTAGTCTGTAAATACAATGATTTATGGGTATTAGAGATGAAAACGGTGTTTCTTTCTTTTCCTCCAAGCAAAATATTATTTACAAATAGATCATCTCATTATTGGACTTTGGTTTGACTGGTAATTTTATAAAATAAACCTAGTAGCCCTAATGTTAGAAAATAAATGGGGTTGATTTCTCTACTACCGAGAATTTATGGAGCCTCCAAATCCCTGTCTGTCCTGCTGTGGGAGGTAATTAAGAATATGAGGGAGCAGTTTCTCGGTTTGAAATATTGAAAATGACTGTAAGCAATGGTACTGTTACATCTGGAGAGCTCGTTAGGGGTGCTGAGGTTGGTTCTGCTGGGTCATTTGCTCTGAGGATCGGTCCTTTCTTTCACAGTAGCCTGCTTATTGCTTGGGCAGCTTTGCCAAACTGTTTCCTGTGTGCTGCCTGTGCCTGGCGCCGTGTTTCAAGCCCGTCGTAGGAATATTGTGTGGCTTCAGGATCACGGTTATTCCATTTGCCCTTTAAAGCTGCTCCTGGTGACTTCAGGAGCTGAGCTGCCACCACCCAGGTGGGTCACCTGCCAACGGTGACGTGTTTTTGCGTCTGTTCTGTGCGAGCTTTTCTTGTGACTGACTGTGTCACCTGCTCTGAATCCCCACCTCATCGATTTGTGCCATGAATTTGTGGCTGGTAAAATGAAAAACCATCACACGGTCATTCTGGAGGCACGGGGATGGCAGTTTTCTCATTAAAGGGGGAAAAGTAACATTCTGCAAATTTCAGTGTGCAAACCAGCTGCCTGTTTGGTGCTAGGTCAGGCTTTGTTTAGACTATTGATCAAATGTGAGCCTAGAGCTTTGCTGCTAGGTCTGGAGCTGACTTTCCCTCCCCAGAGTTCCTGAATGACAAAGTATTTCAGTGGAGCTGGCGCTTCTTTGTTGGGTTGTTTAGCAAATGCAGACCCAGTTCTTAACAGGAGAGCACAAAACAGAGTTTTAAATGGGTTTTAAATCTGCCTTACAATGGAAAATGTTGAGGTTATGTTGTCCTGATTTCTTATAATAACACAGGAGTGTCCTTTAAATTAAAAAAAAATGACAGTTCATACAAGAAAAATCTCTTCCTTTGAGGTTTGTTATCTACTTCTGTTCAACAAAGCTAGACTTTATCTTGAGAAACAACTTCCCATATATATGAGAACAATCTCTGAATATTGCCCTTTTGCCTTAAAATCATCTAAATCCATTCTGCAAGTGGACAGTCATATCCCAAAACAAAACTATGTAGGGAGTTAATTGGGAATAATGTGTGTGGCTTTCCAACTTCCACCTTGATTTAAGCTACCTTTTCAGGATGGAGAAGCCCTCTCGTTATAAAGTCTGAGCTAGACGGTTCTTGTGGTTTTGAACGTTGCCTGTTTTATCATGATAAATTCTGGCGTGTTGTAGTTTGAAGCGATTTCCCTAAAAGTAGATTTGTACAATTGCCAGAAAATCAGCTCAGCTCTTCACCTGCTCAGTTTTCTGCCAACAAATGGCAAATTTACTTGACTGTACTTGAAGAAGTATTTTCTATATATTTTTAAATTCTCTATTTTTGTAAGTGATTTGAATACCTGATGAAAGTATCTTCTGTGAGGGCCATCTTTCAGAGTTCCCATATGGGTTCAGTTTCACAATTATGATTGTGACTGCTATATATAATGCTGTTTTTTTATCAAATAACAGCAATCAAGCCTTGAGGGGTGTTTTATACCTATGGCTGGTGTGTCATATGAGGATAGACATGGGAATGGTACTGGTTAAAGTCATACAAAGCTTTAGAAGGCTTTTGCAGACAGACTTAGGGGTTTCAATGCATTTTAATGGAGCAGCTTTTCCCAAACCAACCACCTTTTTGAAGCTTTGTTTGAGCCATCTTCCAGTCCTGCACTCTTTGCAGTAGATGCAGAAGTGGCTCTCAGGTTAGTGAGGAATGAGGGCACATTGAGTGTATTCAGACTTCTGGCTGCAGTTGCCAAAAATGAAGCAGGAGAGCTCTCTTCCATCTGTCATTCCTCTACAGAAATCATCAGTTTAGAAGTGGATGTAGCTGAGAGTTTATTTGCTGAGCTTCAGAGTTCATGAGTACACAGAGGAGAAAAAAGGTGAAATTGATGTGTTTGTTTGGGGAGGGAGGCAAAGTGAGTTTGCTGTGTAAATTTGTAAACAAGGTAGAAAGGAAAGAGAGGTTTCCTGAAAACATGTGCTAAAGTAAATGAAGTCCAAGCTCAGAGTACAAATCTTGTGAAGTCATGCAGGGCGTTGTGGGAGAGTGGTCCTTGTGTGGAGCAGATGTTTGTGGAGGTTCTGCAGTCAATGACTGCAGTGTTTGATTCCCCTAAGCCCCTTCCCTGCAACACAAGGTTGTTTCTGCTGAGCAGAAAAAAACAAAGTGATGCTTTCTTACTACACTGACACAAAGCTTAGTACTTGATTCTTTGGAAAGTTATACTAATAAACATGGATCATGTATTTGAAGTCAGTTCTGTGCTTGCAACATTGTAGGTGGTTGGTTTTTAGTTGAAAGATGATTTATAGCATTTCTTGTTATTTACTGCAATGTAATTCTTTGTATTCATTGTCTGGATCCAGGTGAAGCCTCAGAATCCAGTTGGGGTGAAGCTTTTGTGGGTGGGTTGTACATTACCATTTGATAACATTGAGCCCAGAAGATCTGGGAGGTGTTTACCATTCTCATAAGAATGCCACAGGTATTTTTATAAACATCTCGCGGTGTCTTTCTGAGCCCAGCTGTGTGACATACTGAATGCACTGCAGAAATCAGTGGGTTATTGCCTGTTTTTCACAGTGAAGGAGCATAAAGTTAATCACAGTGAAGCTTTGACAAGGCACCAGGCTCAGCCTGACCGAAGGGCCGTGCTCTCCGGGGGCGATGGAGCAGAGCCCGGCCTGACCCTGCACCACATGGCTCCAGGCCTCGTGGAGCTGAAGTTTCCTATTACAAACTGGCTGCTGTTTTCCAAACAGACCTCCTAAAGCTCCAAAGTATTGCTCAACGGACCACAAACTGAAACTAGTATTGATTCACCTTTCAGGGCTGATGGCAGGATCGCCACACAGTCGCACGTTGTGTTGCACAGGCTTAAATAGCTTTAGGAGTTGTGGGTTTGCTGTTTTGTCAAAACCAAATTGAATAGAAATACTGTACAAAATGATTTCTTATTTATAGAATCCTAAGGCCTCTTTACCACGCAGTCTGGGCACTGGATTTTAAAACATGTTTGTTTTCTTGGAGTGGGTCATGGTCTTTGAATGCATTTGTGTGTCTTCCTGGCAGGTATGGCTGCCTTGTGGGCAAGATCTCGCTTTTGAAACCCGATGCCATACCCTGAATGGGACAGGATATGATCAAGAAATGGGCTGTTGGTAAAAACATCACTCAAGTAGCTATTAATTCACCAAGATTTATTCTGTGATAAGAGAATAGTTTCAGTGAGATTGTAAAGAGATGCTGAGATAAGGTTCCGCTTTGTTTTTGGTGAAATTCAGGCTGAGCTGGGTTCCCTTTGGCTGTTGGGTTGTTGTAGATGAGTGTTGAAGGTATTTCTTCTTGAAAATCAGGCCAGCTTCCTGTGTGAGCAAACCGAAAGTTCATAGAAAAATTGAAGGTGATTCTTAGTAGGGCCCCCTTTTGGGATTTTCCATTAAAGATGACAGTAACTGTTAAATGCAGATAGGATGGTACAAGACTTAATGCTGCATGCCAGCAAAGAATGATGTGCCAAAGAAATGAGGCTCAGGTATCCCCTTGTTGAGTGGGTTTTCAGACTTGTCACTGCATTAGGCTGAGTAATATCTGAAGCAGCTGGGGAATAGCTACTTTTTCTTTAAAATTAAATTAATAAGTAAAATTCTAGTGGCTGCTTCCTGCTACTGAAACTTCACGTCTTCAGTAGACTCAGATGAGTTAGAGATGGGATGGATTCTTCAGACTCCCTTCGTGTTGTTGTTGTTGATGTTTGTATGAATCTGCTGGGGTTTGCTGCTGCAGAAGTTCAGTTTTCTGTATCTTTCAAAGTCAGGATTTACCAAAAAGAGTGGGAAGAACTGCAGGTGTTGATGTCAGTATGCCTTTACCTTGGAACCTGTTGTCTGTAGACCAGTATAACCAGGAGACTTTAATTCAGGCATGAGGAGGTGGGACAAAATAGAAAGTTTGTCACAAATAATTGTTTACTGCTAACCTAACTTTAACGTTTATGTGCAGCAGAATGAAAGACAGACATCCCACTTAGACTCCCTAAGGTACCTCCTGTTTCCTGCCGTGGTGGTGTAGGGATGTGCTAATCCTACAGCTGAGGAAGGGAAGAGGGAGCTCCCTCCTGGGCTGTTCAGTTCAATTAACATCTCGGTTTCCCCTTGCTGGAGGCACTGATGTTTCAAATCATGCTTATAGAAGACTAATATTTTCTCCTGCCTGTAGGCAGGCAATAAAGCTGGTGGTTTGCTTGCAGATCCTATCAGGTATAGAACAGAGTATGGAATTGAGGAGATGGCCTGCAGCTTCTTAACCCTTTACTGAGCTGCACAACAATAAAGTGAAAGCAGCTTCTGACCTGATTACATCAGAAATTTCACACCTGCGGTGCCGCTGTATCGCTTCACGCACACGCACAAACGCTTGTCTGGGTGTGTGGAGATAGAGAGCTGGTCCTTTGGGGCAACAGGAGAGCAGTACTTCAAAGTTGAGGGATTTGCATAGCCCTCCTGTGATGCCTTGTTTTATTGAGTAAGCAGTATTAGGGAAGTTTACACTGGTATTGCAGTGCCTCTAGGAGATAGTGCTGGCCTGGTTCCTGAAACTCATTTTTCTCTCTCGTGCAGAGATGTGAGCCCCCAGCATGGTGCACTGGAGTTGTGCAGACATGTTTAATCTTACTGAGCTGAATATCTGCTTTTCAGCATCTGAGCCCCGAGGATACAGTGCTAGTCTGAACAGTGAGAAACGAGGCTCCCGTGCGGAGCAGTTAGCTCAGCTCGGAACATGCATGGAAAAGAGCTTACATCACACTCTCACCTGGACTGCTGCCCTTGATCTATGGCACTTGCTAAAGAAGGAAGTAAAACTGAGCATGTTTAAGCAAATGTTTTCCATGTTTTCATCTTATTTCTTGTGCTGAGCTCAGATGAGTGTGGGCGGTGGCTTTTGGGCAGGGTATAAGGTTCCTCCCCAGCCTACTAGAAAAGAGGGGTTATCTTTGCCATTCAGACTGAATGTGCAAAGAGTCTGTAATCAGAGGTCAAAAATAAAGATGACTATAATTAGTAATGTCCAAAGCAACTGGAAATTGTGTCAGGCAAATCTGAGCCAGCTTCTCTTTTTTTTTTTTTTTTTCCATTGCCTAATGAATGAGAGCGGAGGTTACTCTCCAAGGATGAAAGAAGGCTGAGTTTTTTCCCATTCAGAGCCGGTGCTGTGGGGCAGACAAAAAGCCAAAGCTCCATTTACAACCTTGTCTGTCGGCTCTTGAACCTATGGCCAGGTTGTGAGCAATTAGGCTTTTCCCTAAAGCGTCTGAAATAATGCCTTTCTGCTTGGTGTCCTGCCGGGTGCCTGTGACGACATCCTGTCACCTTGGAGATGGATAAACAGCTTCAGCAACATTGGGTTACAATCTTTCAGCTCTGAGTTTCAAAGCTGACGGCTGTAGGACTGAAACCCAAGCCCAGCAAAGCTCTTTCAGGAAGAAAACTTAAACGTGCTTGAGAAAATGGGAGGAGGGGAGAAGGAGTTGAAGCAGAGCTCGGTGACGGGGCTTTTTGCTTGGCCATGGCGGTGGTGTCAATGAAACAGATGAGTTTTGGCTCCCGGGCTCCCTGCAGCCCGGAGTGACTCAGGTGCTGCGCACGCACGCTTGTGCCTGCAGGGCTTTATTTTTAGATGTCTGAATCACTGTCATGACCATGTCTTCCAAAAGCTGCTAGACAAGTGGGGATGCCCACGGACCCCATATTAAGTCATGTTCGGTGAACAGGGAAATTCAGCAGGTTCCCTCTCAACCCTTGCGATTTCTGTGTTAGGAGCTGTTTGCTGAAGTAATGCAGATGTTATGCCTGGTAGCTGGGTTATTTTTTCCCATTTAAAATGAAATGTTTAGTTAACATCGTTGGTGGCTTTCATGGGTAGAGCAGGGTGAGCCGGGACCACATTGTTCATGTTGGTGTTGGAGGCTACTTGAGTCCCTTGTTGTTCTAGTGCTGTTGGCACTGGGGGAGTTACGAGTCATGTTACCAGTGTTGTAATCCCATCAGTTCTCTGGGGCTTGCAGGGCTGTGCAAAATCAGTTCTTAGATGGGAAATTACCAGAGACTCACCAGATGCTGCACAAAGGTTTGCTGGTGATTGCTGGTGTTTCTGCTTGGGGGTTGATATGGCACCAGTCTGCTGCAGCAGCTCTCGACAAACCGCAGGAAAAGTCCTGTCTGCTGTTTATCAATAAATTACAGTATCTTGTTCAGAAAGAAATCTCAAAGCCAGCTTTGGTGTGCTGCAGGAAACTGAACTTGGGTGGCAGTTGTGCTTCCTTAAATCCCTCCTTGTTTGGTTTATTTTAGTTTTTTGCCTTTTTCTTTTCTTTTTCTCCTGTACATTGTTTGAGCAATACTGCTGCAGTTTTCAGCAGGTAAAGGATTCCTGGTAGAGGATTCCTGGTTTATCTGCATACAAGGAGATTTCTTTGTTCTGAAATACCAGACAAAAAGAGGAGTAGAAGGGAATCTGATCACCTGCTCTGAACTTGCTGCTTGACCATGTGCATCTTCTCTTCCTTGCAACCTGAAAATTTGCTTCCAGATGTGATACTGGAAGGAAGAAGAGCTGTAGTGTTAATGCACCATAAAATTGATGTTGACTAACCCAGTCCTTTTCACTGCAGTGGGGAGACGTGGCTGAATTGATAAGTTACCCTCTCTGCCTTCCAGTTCCCTTGCAAACACTGCAAGCTCTTTCCACATGAGGTTGCTGCAGCTGGAGATGCCTCATTCATGGTTGCTTAGAAGGAAAAAAAAAAAAAATCAAAATAAAAATGTGCTCTCTGACAAATAAAAATGTTTTGCTTCCTCTGGAGGCCCCAGAGGGCGGCATAAAAATAATGAAGCCTGTGAGTCAGTGAGCATTGCCTGGCCAGCTGAGAAGGAACTGAGCCTCCCTTTTCCAGAGAAGTTTGTGTGCTGTCATTGCACATCATTAATGCTCACTGGTTTATGCTCATTCACTGTAATGTTGCCAGAAAAGAAAAAGGGCAGTCGGTCTTTCTGCTCCTAAAAGCTGGCTGCTTCCAAGGTGACGTGATGTTAGAGGAAAAGTTTCTTTAGCACTCGAGAACGATTGTTTGATTCTCAGCTGCCCTTCCTCCATCGTTTTCCTCTAAAACCTGGCGGCTCTCCTAGCAATTGGATTCCCTGGAGAGGGACTTGGAGCAGCTTACAAACAACTCCACCTAAGGTACAAAGGTTAGGGTGGGCAAACTTCCTGATTGACACCAGACCCTCCCTTTTTCTTTTTTTTTTTCCTTTCCAGGTCCCCTACCAGTTTTTTTTTTTGTTTCTGCATTAATTCTCATTGCTTCAGTCTCTGGATATTATGGTAAAGTTGAGGAAAGTAAACTCACAGAGCTGGCAGTAGTAGGTCTGAGGCTTTTGAGCACCCATGATGTGGCAGTGATATGCTGATACATTTAAATGGGATATTTTAATTCTATTCTGTCGCATTCTGTCTTTTCTGTATTCAGGATCCCAGTTCATCATTTTGGGAACGTGCAGCATTGCACAAGTGCTGCCTATCAGCGTTTTTAGGCTTCTAAACATCCTCAGGACTTCTGGAGAAGGAGGGTGTGAAAAGTAGCTGAAGGCTGTTTGCAGTGTGATGGGAGAGCCAGCACACGCTGCAGGTGTGAAAGGGTGCAGAATTTGTCTGGGATCCTCCTCATCTGTTTCTTCAACTCTCCTTGAAACCTCCTGCTTTCTTTCCACCTTCATAGCAGCACTTTGGCAGGCTTGAACATTTTGTCACACGACAGAATTATTAAAATTTGCTTTTACAGGTGCCCCTGCAGTAGTTTTCTGTTGCCCACAGCTCACTGGTGAGCATCACACTGTGCCTCCCGTGCCAGCTCTTCTGCAGAGGAGCTAGGCTTTTTCCTGCAAAGCTCAAAGGATTGGATTTTCTGTCAGTCACTGCTTTTAATATTTACATTAGAAGAGAGCCCAAAAGCTTTAGTGAGGGCGCAGTCCCCAGATTTTTGTGCTTACAGGTATGTGACAGACACAGCCCTTGCCCTAAAGGTGGAAGGAAGATGTTGGGAATTCTGGTAATATTCATATAAAATCTGGGAAATCGTTTGCTTTGCAGAATGTTCCTTGATTATCATGGTGAGCTCTCACGTACCTCTCTGCCCATCCTGAATCACCTGTTTTCCTGTGTTTCTGAGGGCAGAATTGCATCTGGAGTAGCCCCAGCCCAGAGCCTCTCACTGGGTGCTGCATCGCAGCGCAGACATCCTCGGCAGAAAGGTCGTTTTGAACTCTAGCTCGTTATTTTTGCCTTTTGCTTCAGAACCCTTAAAGTCCCTGTCAGCTAGGGTTTAGCTGAAGCCTTGCAACTTGCCTTTTGTCTTCTCAAATGATGGAGCTGAGCCCAAGGGAACAAATGCCATTTTAATGGGCATCGTTGTGTAACTCATTACATAAGTCACTGCTGCCTTCAAAGGACTCGTGGCAAAAGTGGCAGGAGCAGTTGATTAAAAATGTGCACAATAGCTTCATTATGACATGGGGAGAGATGTCTGTTGTTATTTTTAATCTGATAGCTTTTAAATATGTGCATCCAGCGGGGAGACCTAAATGGCCTTTGAAAAAGGAACCATTTGTGGGATAAAATTTTTAGACTCCACTTCGTCCTTTCTAGCAAGCCACAAGAGTCAGGACAAGCTGGAAAATGAACTATAACCCTTTTTTAAGGTTGTGTCTCCTCTAAAGCTGCAGGGTTTTGGTGTCTGAACACACAGAGTGTGAGAAGATGGAGGGTTTAGTTTTTCAAGTGAAGGAAAGAAAAGATATTGTATTCTAAAGTTGTGGTGTTTCAATTAAAACTAAGTCTATTTTCAGTTAGTTTTATATGATCTAAGCACTAGACAAGTTGAGCAGCCTGTTCCAGCTGCTGGAGCCTCCCCGCCATGGAGCAGTAGTGACAAAAACAGGACCAGGAGGTGCAGAAGCAGGCAGGGCGTTATTTCCCATTTCTGAAGGTTCCCATGTGCTGGTTTAACGAGGTTGATGAGTGGGTCCCAACATATGGAAACTCTGCTGTGACTGAGCTCTGTAAAAGGCTGAACTTTCACTTTGAGTTTAAAGCAAAGAATTTGCTACTGGCTTAGCTTGGTGGAATTCACCAGCTTGTGTGTGTTTTGACTTATCCCGGCCTTCATTTGAACCCAAGTGGAGAGTAACCATTTGACTATGGCAGAGGTGGATGTTGGGCTTTGCCTTGCCAGCTTTCTCCTAAGCAGCCTTAGTTTCTTCGCCCACAAGCACATAAACTGATTTATCTGCCTTCCCTTGTAATCCACTCTTGTTTTAAACCTGCAGTTCTCTCCTCACCAGAGTTAGCTTTGTGTTGGCAAACTGGCAGCAGCAGCAGCAATTGCTGGAGCTTGGGGAGCCTGTGGGGAATCAGGTGGTTCCTGGATGGCCGTGGCCTCCTTAGCCATGGTCTGCCTGGTCTGAGGGCTTGAGGGATGCTGCAAACCCCTCTGGCCACACCTGACAGCAGGGCTGGTTGGAGCAGACGTGTCAGGCGAGCTCTCTGGTGTTGTGTGTGTGGTCAGACCCCAGACACGTGCCGGGGGAGACGAGCCTGGGAGCTGAGCAGGGCCGTGACTCAACAGCTGGAGCACGTTCAAGCACAGCAGAGCAGGAGCCTCGCTGACAGGGGATGGAATTAGCCATGAAACCAGTGACGTGGTGAAGCTTCCAGTCAGAAATCAAGAAACTCAGATCCGTAATAAAGTCATTTTGAAGGGCTGTTTTTTCCAGTTGTGTGCAGCAGCAGAGAGCATCCAGACAGACGAAATACGAGGGGATGGAAAGTCAGTGGTTCCTTTGAGACAGAAACGCTTTGATACAACTTTTTTTTAGTTGAAATCACTTCACTGAGTGTATTACCCTGACTTTTCCCATTCATCTCACAAATATTTGGACACTGCATAGAAGTGAGTGCGGGGTACCCTCCTCCTGCACACCAGAGAGGAGAAAGCCAGTGCTGAGACTCCAGCAAAACACTGCTGGCTATTCATCAACAGGAGGCGAGGGTAATATGATAGAATAATTTCCAGTGGGCAAACTCCCAAGCTCAGAACAACCTCAATGCTGCATTAAGGGCTTTGGTTACTGCAGATAGGCAGGAAGGAGCAGAGGGACAGAAGCAGTTTGAGCACTGCCATGGCTCTGTTTTCTGCCTCTGTGTATGTTATCAAGTTATTTCATCTGTAAAGGCATGCTGTGCTGTTTGAACTTTTTTAACTGGACAGACACACAGGACATGTAAGATATATATAAATTAGGATACAATATTAAAAAGAAGTTACTTTTTCAAAGCAGACCAGTGCTGTAATAACCATTCTAGGAAGTCTTGCTCAGCTGTGCTCTTCAGAAGAGATTTTCAGGCTTCATCTGTAAAAGCTTAGGTCCCTTACACCTGTGAGCTAGAATCCCTTCCTGCTCAAGTGTCACTTCTCTTTTATACCACTTCATCCAGATTCATTACAAAGCAAATTCTGTTTATAATGCTTGAATGATGTATCAGCTTGCAAACTGTAAAGCCCAGTGTGCCGAATAATTCTGTTGGCATTCACTGAACATAATCACAGGAGCTCCACGAACAGGGGGAGAGGGCTGAGGGCCTGCAGAGTGATGGAGATGCTGTACCAGAGTCACTGACTCACCCTCTGCCCTGTTTAGACAAGTTGCTTCACCTCTGTGCCTGCTTCCCATCTGGAGAGTGAGGTTAAGGCCTGACTGTTTAAGGATGAGAACGACGTGTTTGTAATGTGCTTGGAACAAGAAAAGCACTATTTTAAGTGCTAAGTGTAATTGAGTGTGAGAGAATATTGGTTTGTGACTCATTTGTTTAACTGCAAATGCATCAGAAACTTGTGAGCAGATGAGAGCTGGAAAGTGATTGGTGTAGACAGAAAGCCACGGCAGTAAAAAGCTGCATTAATTTGTGATCTTCAAAGCAGGACTTAGCAGGGCTGCTCAAACAATAACATTTATTATTTTTGCAAATGTCAGCTGGCTTACTTCACCAGTACTATTTTAAGCAGTTCCTATTCTGCTCCAGCCACTTGCTTCTGCCCTTGCTCTGTGTGTCCATCTCCCCTCAGTGTGTGGCACACAAATGATTTAGTCTTTGGTGTGACCAAAGTGAAAACAGCAAAGGGGCGGTGGTTGGTTCCTGGTGGTGGTGAAGAGGATCTGCTGTCAGTAAAAAAGGAATTTTCTCTGATGACATTTCCTTTTGGAGGTTCCTGACCATGCAGACACATCGGTTCAGCCATTCACGTGCTTGCCCCATGAAGGTGGGTAGAGCTGTCTGCTGGCAAGGTGAAAAGGAAATGGTAATCTGTTGAAATCTTTCTCCTTTCCAAATATCTTGTCCCTACAATGCAGAATTATCATCATAGGTGACCACGGATTTTGTAGGTATTGAGTGTTTTCTCACTGAGACCGGCAGTTTGGATTTCACTGCAGCCCGTGGAGGAGCCAGACACAATTTGTTGCTGTCACCATTACTTCCCTGTAGATTAATTATTGTAATGGTTTGCAAGTTCTCGAAAAATTAATTCAGAGCCATGACTTTTCGTGGCAAGCGTGCATATGCGTGCAAATATGGAAATTCTCATATGGTGTGTGGAATAAATACAAATGATTTTCGGGGGAGGAGTTCAAGAGTGTTATCACAGCAGCCAGGAACTCTCTTCAGTGGTGACCTTCAGCACCCTGTGGAGACAGAGAGGTTTTAAAGGTTTGGAGATCCTCTCGTGGATGTAAAGCACTGACGTAAATTGTTGCTAAGTTGGGGTGCCAGCTGCTGTAAGTGATTCTTCAGAGGCCAACTGATACGTCTGGATTTATCTGCAGTGGCCAAGGTTTTTAGTGCCTCCCTCCTCAGTGCATTTACAGGACTTTAGGATACAAAGAAAACCTGGGGAAACATTTACTTCTGTAAATGGAGAACAGGTCTGCAGCCAGACCAGATTAGGGTCGGTGCTCAAGCAGCTTCCATTTGTAGGATGGCGACAAAATCTTGGTCTAGAGGACATACCTAACCACAGTGTTGGTGAGTGTGCTCACAGAGGGGCATAAAACATGCTACCAGGAAATCAGGTTGAAAGGGAGACAGGTTCCTTTCCTTGAGCTGTGGTTAGGTGCTTTCTGAGAGTACGAGGAACAGCACAGTTCTGTGGTATTTAGCTGCTAGGTGCTAGATTTGACTCAGCAGCCTTTGCTGTTTGCAGTCTGCATGCTAACGAGGTGCTGCAGTGCTGCATGCATGGGGCTGGCCTCTGGACTCATTACAGCCAGTGCAGTTAATGCTCAAATAATCTAAAAGAAAAATGAAACATACAGCAAAACTGTGTGGCTTTCTTGATAATGTAGTTACAGACAAGTTGGGTAACTTCTGCTGAATTATCTGGGTCACTAGAGAGCAACTCAGACCTTCATTTATTAAAGTGCTCTTTGCTCAAAATACTTTCCAAGTTGCTCTCTACAAGGCAGCTTGGTTTTATTTAGCTTCATGGTTAAACAGATAAAAATGTATTTCAACAGTAAGTCTGCATATGGCATGATTGCAAACCTTTGAGACTTCTGCTTTTAGGAATTAAAAAAACAATGAAAATCCAATTTTTTAAAAGGGCTGAGCACTTCTGCAGTTGGAGGATGCCCCAGTATCAAAATGGTTCCTCCATTCTCTGTTTTTTCTGGTACCCTGGAAGTGAAATCCATTGCAGATGACATGGGCTGGCATTTTTGTTCAGATTATCCACGAGGTCACATTCAGAACTGATGCTGCCGAGTGGGTAGAGCTCAGCAGCCTGGGAGAGGCATTACCTGGGGTTGTGTTCTCCATCCCTGAAACAGCCAGGTCCCAGCTCCAGGCAGAGCCCTGCCTGCACTGCCCCACAGCCGAGGGCTCTGCTCTGCCAGAGGTCTGTGAAGAGTCACTTCATCCCCTTGACTCAGTTGCTCATCTGCCAAAGAGACACGATGATTGCCTCCTTTGTAAAGCACTGCGAAGGACCCGCTGGAGATAAGTGCTTTGAAGAGAGGTGTTTTCCCTCTTCCCTCCAAGGCACAGAGCAGTAGCAGTCCCACTGTCCCTGCCTCTGCTCTGCAGCCTTCCTACCTCCAAGGGAAAGCAGGAAATGATGATGATACTGTGGTTGAGGAAAGCAGGAAATTATGGTGGTATTGTGGTTTGAAACATAATAGAGAGCTGCAGTTTATTAATTTTCTTTATCGTGTTCCGCCCAATAAATTTACGTAGTGCAGGTGTCTTCCAGATAACGCTGTAACACATCCCTGGTTTCAACACATTTGCCCTAATCCAGTAATGCTTTTCTCTGTCTTTCTAGATTCTGAGCGTTCCCATCTCACCTCGTTCACCATGAAGTTGAAAGGAAAGTTTCATTCACCAAAAATAAAGAGAACACCCTCAAAGAAAGGAAAGCAAGCTGAGCTGACAGTGAAAACACCAGAGAAGTCGGTGAACAAAGTAAGCAAAGGCCATGTTCTGTTTTCCTGATGGTTTCTTTCTTCCTGGTACTCAGTTTGTCATAATCTAGTGTGTGAATTTGTCCTCTGCATAATTCTGCAGCTCGGGGGGATCCTCAGGGTCATTTTATGGTTACCTATAAACAGCACTGTGTAGTATTAAATCAAACCATGTGCTTCCCTTTGGAGAGCATGATGAGACCTCCTTCCACAAGCATTTAAATATCTCATTATGGAACGTGGTGTATGGCCTGACACATCCTCCCCACATGCACACCCTGTGGGTTATGCTTACAGCTTCCAAAAAGCTGCCTGGTTTTGGGGTGTGATCCTTTTAAAAAACCCCAGACCCAGGCGAGCACATCCTTGAAGCTGGTCCAAAGATGTGCTCAATCTCTGGTGACAGCAGCAGGGAGAGTCACACAGAAGTGTTCGAGCAGCTGCTGATCCAGCACAATGTTCCTCAGCCCAAATATACTCCAGGTCCTCTAAGAAATGAGGTCACAAACTGATCTGTGTTCTCTCCTCTCCTGTTCCGACCTGATTATGTAGCTGGAGACTATTTCTGTGACAACACCGTTGCAGTCACTTTTCAAGTACAAATCAAAGCCAGAAGTTAAGAACAGTTGAGGTTGTTTAGGATAATTAAACATCATTCTCAGCTGTTAAAAGTCTCATCCAGTGTGCAGCGCCAGAATTTTTCAGATTATCTCTGCTGAGAGTTGTTGTAGAGTTACTGAGAGCAGCCAGCAAGATAAAGTTCTCTTAGGCTGTGTGACTTGCTTAACACCCAGAGAAGTCTCTGCAGCACTTCCTCACCCTATTCTGCCCCATGAGGTGGAAGATGATGAGGGTTTTTTCCCCGGGCTGTAGGGTTTTTTTTTCCCCAGGAGGCTGTGGAAATGCTTTCTAGGAAGCCAAACACCTTGCATTGCTAAGTGCTATTTAAAAATAAAATTAAAAAAACGACAGTGAGAGCACTCCTTGAAGGCTTTTAATTCCAGTGATGTTTCAGGATGGTATCTTGAGATAATTTAGAGGTCTTTCCTTTAAACTGATGTGTGACCACATTAAATACATTAGAAAATGAAGAGCCCTTTTCAAAATGTGGTCTATGGCAAATGCATGTTAATAATAGATCAGGTTTTTGCTTTTCAATTTTCCCCCTAAAAGCAGTGCAAGAGGATTTGCTAATAAGCCATGCTGGGCATTAAAACCATTTTTTTATGTACAGATTGGGATTTTTTTAATTGGAAAACAAAACACAATCTTTTTTATTACTGTACATGATTATTTAAGCTGCATTCATTTTTTTATACTGCAAAATACTGTTGATTTCTGGCTCATTCCTTACCTATTTTAATAGCTACTGTCCAACTAATCAATTAGTTGGATGTAGTCAGCTCATCAGCTTTGTGTGGAGGGAGTGGGGAAGAGGATGTGCCTGGACTGTTGCCAGGATTTCTCACTGGAATATAGACATCAGTTGACAAACTGGAGATCTTCTGTCGGAAGGCTCACTTGATAAACCAAATATCATCCTTTTCTCCCTCTTAAGTACTTAAGATGCTATTTTTGTGCTCTTGAAGTAGATAATCACCGTAGGGCAGAAATAGCAATACTAAAAATTAATGTAAAAATCACGATGTGTAAGCTGAAGGATATGCTCAGCTCATGCAAACATCATCATCTCCTGTTCTCCTTTATATCTGGACTGGGGCAACACTGAGGGAGTTCTTTTGGGAACCTCTTTTTGTCCCCTGAACCCTGTGTGTGATTCTTATCCTATTGCAGGAACAGGAGTGTCCTTCAGGGCTATATACAGACTTATGATAGGTTTTACACTGCCCAAATGTAAAGAAGAAAAGGATGATTCCAGCTTTTGTAATTGGGTGTATTCTGTACAGCTCACTGTGACCCTTTCTGGGTCAGCTGTGTCTCATACATGATGCATTTACAATTTGATTATTAAGGAAAAATTTCAGAAATCATCCAAAAATATCTATATGTGTCAGGCAGGGAGTGGAGAGGAGATGCTGTTTTGCCTGAGTTGTAGCTTTTTCTCATTTAATGCTCAAAAGAGAAATGGGTGGCTGCCCCATCCCTGGAAGTGCTCCAGGGCTGGTTGGACAAGGCTTGGGGCAGTCTGGTCTAGTGGAAGCTGTGGCAGGGTGTGGAATGAGATGAGATTTCAGGTCCCATCCAACCCAAACCATTCCATGTTTCTGTGCACACCTACATATGATACCTTTGGACCTTGGAAGAGGATTCATTAAAAAGTGTTCCTGGAGAATGTCACCCAAAGAACTAGGAGGGGGGAAAAAAAAATAAATAAAAAACCCAAAGGGCCCAGAGAGTGTCTGGTGGCTGGATCCGCATCCCTTGGTGTGCTCAGCGGAAGGATTTGTGTTTCCAGTTGTCATTCTCAGCCCTGAACTCTGTCAGGCCCATCCCTCCTGTGCACCAGGAGACTGTTTAAGCTATTAAGTCACAAGCCTTTCTACAGGAAACAGTTGTTGAATGAAACCCATAAACAGCCATCAGAGCAGGAACTGCAGTCCACATTTTTTCACTTCTGTTTGAGAGCTTTGACTGCTGGACCATGGTCGTGCTTACCCAGGGAATTTACTCTCTGATCCCTAAAATGTCTGATCGTTTCATATGAAGTGCAAAACCTTCTTGGGAGAGGCTGAGGCTCTCCATAGATTAATGGTTGGACTCAGTGATCCTAGAGGTCGCTTCCAACCTAAATGTTTTTATGATTCTATATCCTGGAATAAACTGTGCAGTGGTGAGGGCACAGCCCTGCAAAATGGGAAATGTCATTTTTTTTATCCCGTTGAGTTGCCAAGATGCTCCTCAGCAAGGGCGTTCAAGGCACTGTGGGCTGTAGATCACAACTTGAGGTTGCTGGCAAGAAGTGTTGTCCAAAGGGGAAGCAGCAGCAGCAGATTTTGGGCACTGCCCAGATGAGATGTAAATTGCAGGGTGGTTTGCAGTTCTTGGATTGGGACTTAGACTTCTGAAGTTGGAGCTGGATGGAACTTGGAATTCTAATCCTTTTATGCAACTGCCCCCAAATTACTAACCAGTGCTGCCTATAAATTGTTCTTCCTAAAATCTTTTGGACTGCTGGCCTGAATTTGCAGAAAAGCAGCAGTTTTAACAGCTGACGAGAATATGGGGAGAACACAATGCCCATAGGTCATTAATTCTTGAAGCTGGATTGACTGAGGAGATAATGGATGAACTCTGACTCTGCTAAGCTCTCTGCTCCTTTTCTAGCAATGTTCAGTAGTTAATTTAAATCTCACTTAGAAACTACTTGTGGAATTAAAAGTCCTCCGGGAATACTCTTGTAAACTTTTAAAAAATATCCCTGTCCAGAATGCCATTGAGGTATCATGTATCACTTCTGAATTTCCTCCTCTAGTGTTGGTGATGGCAGGGAAATTAGTGACCACAGCTCAGCTTTATTCCAATGAATTGTTCCCTTCTGCAACATTCATTCACCAATGCCAAAACTTAGCTTTTACAATTGGTCTTCATGGAAATCGTGTGAGTTCTCTTGTTCCAGCACCATCACAAAGTGGAGTTGGAGGTTGGATGCTCATCAAGAGTTTATTTGAATGTTTTCATGTATTTTACAAGGACATGTAGTAATTGGACAAGGGGAGTGTTGCCTTTAAATTGACAGAGGGCAGGTTTAGGTTAGATATTAGGAGGAAATTCTTCCCTCTGAGGGTGGGGAGGCCCTGGCACAGGTTGCCCAGAGCAACTTTGGCTGTCCCGTCCCTGGAAGTGTCCAAGGCCAGGTTGGATTGGGCTTGGACAACCTGGGATAGTGGAAGGTGTTCCTGCCCGTGGCAGGGGGTGGAGATGGGCTTTAAGGTCCTTTCCAACCCAAACCATTCTGTGAAATGGTTTTTTCTTCCACTGTCCCAGTTTAGGGTGTGGGTTTCAAAGCAGTGTCCTTGATGTCATCAGTGGTGCTAATCTTAGCCTAAAACTGATCAAGATCAGCCTTCAGTTTGGAATGCAGGTAGTTCTGAAGGCTGAAGTGTGGGTGTAATCTTGCACTGACTATTCCTTTGAAAGAGTAGTAATTCATTTTAGAAGTGTTTGTGCTAGGAGGGGTTTTTTTCCACTCCTCCTGGAATACACCTCAGTGTCACCATACTTAGGGTTTGTTAAAGGAGCCTGAAGTTTAAAATACTGAAGTTTTAACACATCTCTCCCTTTCTTCCCTCCTCTTTAGAATGTGTCATGGCTAGAGGAAAAGGAGAAGGAGGTTGTCAGTGCATTGCGCTACTTTAAGACCATCGTGGACAAAATGGCAATTGATAACAAAGTGTTGGAGATGCTGCCAGGCTCAGCAAGTAAAGTGCTGGAAGCCATCCTGCCCTTGGTGCAAACTGACCCACGCATCCAGCAAAGGTGAGTTTCCTTCTTGGATTTTGGGATCATGACAGACCAACAGGCTCCTCCTTCATCTGAAGAACCTCGGCGCAGGAGATGCTGATGAAGTATCTGATGATTGCTGGTTTTAGTAATTACATGGTGGTTTTCAGACATCATTTAAAAGCAGATTCCCTGCTGTGAAGAAGCTCATGCCATGGAAAGATAAATAAATCAGGCTTCTCTCAGAGTGGAGGAAGGGATGGTTCTTAGTATAAACTTGGGAATTCATCATTTTCTAGAGGGAGGTTCTCTTCAGATACTATTCCTGTTTCTGCAATCCATAGTGGTATCCTAAAAGCTACCAAATCCAATAGCATCACCTGAAAAAGGAGTTTATCTTCAGAATAATCCTTTTTTGTGCTCAGTTTATCCACCCTGATACTATAGAAGACTGAGCCTGCACTCTTAACTGCTTTTTTGGATTTTACTGGATCAGATACAGAAGTAAATAGATGTACTTCAGCAGATTAACCAGTCCAAGTTCGTTCCTGCTGCACTCAACAGATTATTGTTTTATGTTTTAACAGATTATGTGTATTATGTTTTTACCAGTTAGGCAGTGGGTTTAAAGCCAGGAAAGAAGTAGAAATTTGCCAAAGCCAAGTTTAGCATGGATTATAAGAATTTGTGGTGTTGCCAAGCCATAGAGATATGGTTGGTGTTCATCCCATGGATGCTGGAGCAATTGACTTACAGAAAACAGACAAACATTGTTGAATAATACTGAAAGAGCCAAGTTAACATAGAGAAAAGCAGAGAACTAAGCACAGAGATGCAGGTGTTTGGTTCCTGCAATCCTGCCAGGTTTTGTGCTGTTCCTGTTTGTTTTCCCATTACATATCTCCAAATTTTTTTCCTTTCAAGATGCTTATTTCAGTGCTGGCACAGGGGAGGTTTATAAGGTAGTTGAGGTAGCACTGGGGTGCCAAATACTTTGCAAACAGAGATGTTCAGTTGTGTTTGGCCCCAGTGCTGAAGCCAGGGCTGCTTCTGGCAAAAGGAAGGAGGAAATGGGTGAGTATCACACCTGTGGCTGGGACAGGTAAGATCCACTTGAGGTTGGATCTGTCCAACCACAGGGAGCAAATCTGTTAGAATGGGAATGGTTCTCTACATAGTGACAAATCTCTTTCTGGAGATAATGTGCATTGAAGCACAGATCCCATGTCCATGCCCTGCCTTGCTTAGCCTCCCAAAAAACCCAAAAGGGCATCTGGCTTTCTCAAAAAGCTGTGTCCTTCTCTCCCTACCTGTGTACTTTAGTGGCAGGATGCAAAGGGGGGATTCTGATGGCAAATCCCCCTCAAGAAAAGTGAGCAAGGCTTGTCAGTGACAAAGAAAGCCCTACAATTATTGTCGGACTTCTTTTTACTTTAGGGGAAGCATTTGCATCAAGGAAAAAAGTAATTAAATCTTGCACAAAATGGGCTTTCAATTACTGTCTCCTTAGAAGGAAGCAGACTGAAGATTAATGGCAAAGAAATCAAAGCTTTAGAAAGAGATGGGGGAGGGCCCTGTTTAGGAAATATCTCCAACCAAGCTAATTTCATTTGGAATGAGAACAAATGGCAAGCAGCAAACCTTGAAAAAAAAACCCAATCAACAACTAAACAATCAAGTCCTTGGCATTGTTTGTATCCCCTGGTTGTAACTTGACAGTAGTTCTTTCCCCAGTCCTGCAAACCTCATTCACCTAAATAAACTCATTGGAGCTCACGGGCTTGATTCTTTTCTCACAGATAATGAAGTTACTGGAGTTAAGCCAATGTAAAATGGATACCAGAGAGAAACGGGAAGATTTGGAACAACTTGTATCAGTAATGATTGCAAGATTACACCTTCTCTTATCTGTTTATGGTTTTGATGCAGTTTGAAATTGATTTAACATGACAAAGAATTGCTGAAGCGTTGCCATCAGCAGTACTGTTAACACACCTTGTTTAGTAATGAAGTCAGTGTTTTCAGAATGGCCAGGAAAATGCCTGGGAGCACTGTTGTTACAGTTAACTTTTATTTAAAGTTGTCATCCTTCCAAAACTTTTTTTTTTCCCCCTTCAGAACAATGGCTTCAATTCTGTTTCTCATTAAAAACAAAACAAAGCAACACCCTTCCTCTTTCAAACCTGAAATTCATTCAGTTCAGTTTCTCTACAGAAGTAATTTTAATTACATGTTTTCAGGTATTATAAACAGTGAGGCAGTGATTTGTCAAGGAATGAATAGAGTCAGCTCTCAGTGATCCAAGGTGGTATTGGAGAGAGCTAATAAGGAAGAAGGATAATACTGAAATAATGTAGCTTAAATCCAAGTGTATGGCTTAAATACTTATCTGTAAAGTTAAAGCATGGGGTGGAGCTATAAATTAAGTTGGAAAGAATGTTATTTTTAGCACTGCTGTGTTAACCTGCATCCCAGATAATTCCTTCTGATACCTGGGAATGAGCTGGTGATGGTTTGTACCTTCAAAGTGTCATCTTTTGGTGCTAGAGAACGGGAGAGCAGCTGCACTGGAGGAGAAGCCTGAGCTTTGTCACCCGCTCAACACAAATTCCGAGTGTCAGGGAGCAAAGCAGTGAAATGCACAGTGTGAAACTCACTCTCCTAACGTTTTGGTAACATCTCCAAAATTTGTGTTTTGTTCTTTTTTTTTTTTTTCCTCAACTGCTCCCTCTCCTGCTGTGCAGTTCTGCCATCTCATCCTGCTACAGCCGAGTGTACCAGAGCCTGGCCAACCTCATCCGCTGGTCTGATCAGGTGATGCTGGAGGGGGTGAATTCAGAGGACAAGGAGATGGTGACAACAGTGAAGGATGTCATAAAAGCTGTTCTGGATGGAGTCAAGGTACATGAGACAAATATTGTAAATTTTATTGCAAAGAGCGTATAATAATGTATTTTAGAAGAGATTTATGTAAACTGGTTTTTTAAGTGCAGGTAAAATATGAAGATCCTACTTCTGCCTTCAGTAAACTACCCCTTAAATCAACTGTTCCATAAGTTAAATGTTCTTTCTTGGAATGCTGGGTAAAGACTAGTACAGTTTGGCTCTGAATGTGAACTTCTGGCACGCTCACCCTGGCATCTGGATGAATTGGAAGAAGCAATGGATCTTTATTCAGAATTGTATTAAATTTTCAGCGAGTCATTCCCAGTCTCCCATGCAGATTACAAGACGTGGTTTGCACATTTTCTGTCTCAGCAAAATAAAATGAAAATGCTCCCTGTCAATGCCCAACGAGAATGAAAGACTCCAGCTCCATCTTTTCAGAGAAATTTCAAGGGATTTGTCAGTTATACATCACCACTCCAAGCAGCTGGATTAGGGTGTGGAACAGGTGATGAGCTAAATTCAGTTTTCTGGAGATAAGTTTTACATTGCTAATGGAAACGTTTAACAGAAACCTTTGTGTCCATTGTCAGACCTGCCTGTAGCATTCCCTCCCTGTTCCTCCCTGGAAAAGCTGCTGGCTTTCCTTCTGCCTTCTTGTGCCCATTATTTCTGTGTCCCAGGAGGGATCTGGGCTGATCCCTCCTCACCTGTCCTAGCACTGTTGGTATAAGTTTGGTTGGTGTGGGCTTAGGGCACTGCTGAACAGACTCATATCTCCTGGGAATCTTATTTTGGAAACTGTGGAGGAAGTTCAATCTCTTTCAAGAGCAGGGCTGAATCTAAAGGGGAATGTTTAAATCAACTACACAAGGAACTTTGGGATAGTGTTTTAAGAACTGCAGCAGGTGTTTCTCCTGGAATTGTGGATCAGGAACAGATATCTTTCACTGTACTCAGACTCGGTTTTATTAAATGGAGCCAAATGCAAAAATGAAGTGGATCTCCCAAGCTTTGACTGTCACATTTTCAGTGACATCTTGGTTTGATGTCTGCATCATCTGGATATCTCTTTAATGTTACTCAAACACAGTTACTAAAATCTGCTATTACTTTACGAGCCTTTTAAATAAGTATCTTTGAAACAAATCATTTCTATCACCTAAAGAAGATAGATTTTCTAGGATTATTTTGCACAGTATGCTCTTTTAACTTTAAGCTACACATTTATAAAGTAAAGCTGGTCTTAAATTTGCACAGCAGGAGAGAGGAAAAGAGTTTAGCCTAAAATCTCAGCTGCTGCTAGCACTGGAATTCAGCAGCAATTTGCAGGATGTGAAAATCTGTGCTGTGTTGTAATTCCCCAGCAAATGGTGAGTTATCACTGACTGGATCTGCTCTATCCCAGGGAGAGAGATGTGTGATCCCCAGATGTGGAACAGAGTTGTGTGGTCTCATTGCTGGAGAGTTGGACACACATTGTTCTTTGACTTCAAGCAATATTTAAATCCTTGGTACCTGTTGCCTTTCAGCCAGAGCTGTGTCCTCTGTGGGTTGGGGAAGGTCTGGGATTGGAGAAGGTCTTGGATGTCTGTTCATGAGCCAGCCCAGACTGGGAGCAGCGTGGACATGTCCATGCAGTGCTGAGCCTGAGCTGTGGACCCTGCTCAGCAGCATGGCTATATCAGTCTCTGCTTTGTTTTTAGACTGAAAGTTATTTTGGCCTTCCAGTTGGAGCTGGCTCCTGTCTGGTCAGCCTTAGAGCAGATGTGTGGCTGTCTGGGGAGATGGGAGAGTATTTGCCCATTAAGAGGTCAGCATTTGGAAGCAGCATGCTTTCACCTCCTGCACAGCAAGGAACAAGGTTTATTTTTGAAAGGCCAAGCCGCATTTCAGATCTGGAAGCAGAACTGAGAAGATGGACACTTCTCTCCACAGCAGAGCCTATTTTGTTTTGCTGGCAGATCACACAAGATCCACTTCCACATTTCAGTGCTTACTTCTTTATTTTCAGATTTAAGCATAAAGGAGACTTGTTCACCTCTGTTATTTGATATTTTGATCTCAGGTTTTAGGGCTTTTCTAGGCAGGAAAAAAATCCTTGGTTTGATTACATAACTTCTCAAAAAGCCATCTCATTGTGGAATTTTCAGCTTGCTGAAGTAGCATAGTTTGTAGAGAGGCTTCAATTATCTCTAATTACTGCTGCAGGAATCTCTTGCCTTGCTGATAAGGAACAGCATAATGTGCATCTGGCTCCGTTGTGTGCAGATTACCTCTGTGTGTATGCTAAAGATTTTTGGCTTGATATCCAAATGCTAGTTCTCATTTGGGGATAGCAGAGAGGAGAAGCATTCAGGGTCTGGTGATATCTGTCAGACTTGGAAGGGAAAGTGATCCTCTCAGGCAATTGCAATCATGTGTTGCCTTGGTGCCTCTGCTGGAAGGTGCTTTGGGTTTTTTTCCCCCCAGTCCCAAAGGTTTGAATAATTCTGAAGATCCTTTTGAGCCAAATTGGATTGATTTTCTCCTGTTTTAACATGCATTTCCATGTGGTAGACAACTGTGTCCATTATGAGTGGCAAAATAGGAAAACTGAGCACTTCAGCCCTGAGTGTCTGGGGCTCCTCAGCACTGCTGCAGCAGGGACACCACCACAGTCTGCAGTGTTGGCCTGGCTTTGGTTTAAGGTGGTGAAGAAAGGTCAGGAAAAGGAGACATTACATTTTCCCTTCCATAGCCTTTTCGGGGAGATGTTTAAGGAGTGTTTTGGCTTTTGGCTTGAATTCCCATACATTTTATTTCCCTTATTGTGCTCCTGTGCATTTGCAGTCCTCACTGGTCGCTACTCCAAAAGCCCACAGGGACCAACCCTGAGTCTGTTAAAGTGCTTGAGGATCTCCAAAAACCTTTTCAGCGGTGGAATTTTGTCCCCAGAGGGCAGAAAGGTGGCAATCCATTGTGTCACCACTCAGCCCATGATGCCAAATGCAGCCAGAAGAGTCAAGTGATGTTACTGATCAGGACACTTCTCAGAACACGCTGTTCCTCACCAGGGCTCTGTCCCAGCAGGGACATCTTCATAGTTTTTGTCCCTGTGGACATCTGTTTGTGCTCCCTCTTCCCTCTGTGTGGGATGTTCCAGGACAGCTTCTGGCAAGCTGAATGTTTGTCCTGGTTTTGGGTAACACGGTGTACCTTCTGTTGGAGCACCAGCTCACACCAAGAGTGTAAGTAGAGCATGGAGACCAAAGTCAGCTGTGGTGGACACTTGGATGGTGTTTGCACTTACTCCTCTTGTTGTGTGTGTGCTAACCCATGGAATTTCAGCTTTCAGAAGAGCTTTGTGTAAAACTAGCAGAACTGGAGTATTTTCCTTCCTCAGAGGGATGATGGCAATGACATTCCAGTTGCAGCTACTGCACTGAGAGAGCAATGCCAGTTGTTTCCGAGCTCCACGGACAAGGACACAAAGATGATACCGGAATGATGAGACTGTACTTCAGACTGCTTTAAAAAAAAAATTAAATTAAAATTGATCCCTTATAGTTTCCTTTGTGTAATATGCTGGGAAACCAATAGTGGCAGGAAGCACTGCCAGTTTTCCAGTCTGCCTGTAAGAGAGGCATGTGTGTGTATGTGTGAGCAGATCTGTTTGTCAGCCTCAGACATCCATAAAATGTTCTCTCCATCTTTCTGGTGTGAATGATTGTTGCTTTGACTGCTGGCAGACTTAGAGTTCAGGATTATCATGCCCTTATCTCTTTATCCAGAGCCTTATCTGCCTATAACAGATACACTACAGTAGCTCCTTGAATGATTAAGTCTTCTGTAGCTAATGTGTTAAAAGGTGGCTTCAGGGGAAGCAGGCCTTTTAATAAAACTGTTCACCGCTGAATTTTTGGTTGGGCATTTTACAGGGAACTTGCTTTTTGAAGCAAATACATTGTTATTTATAAAGTATAAAGCAATTATTTAATGTTGTTTTTGGCTAGATGAAGTACTCCGCTGGGTAAGGCTGTTTGGTACTTACATCTATGAATATAAAGCAAATTTACCGTTATCTAGGATGTTGTGTGAACTGGAACACATTTGTGAGATAGAGGAAAGAGAAGGCACAGCAAAAAGACACACATGTGGGTTTGTGCAGAATCCCCATACAGTCAGGGGTAATGAACTTCACTCAAATACTGCCAGAACTTCCTCTGGCTGCTCCTTAGCAGCTGTTCTGCATCATTTGTGTGGCTCTGTACCAGACAAACCCACCTCAGCTCTCTCTGTGTCCACACCATCATTAAACTCTAACCAAGTTTACTGCTGTAGCATCCCTTTGTGTTCTGGGATGTTTAAGTGCAGCATTCAGCAAATAGTGATTATTCTCTTTTTCTTCTCTCCATCCATCAGGAGCTGGTCAGACTCACAATTGAAAAGCAGGAGCATCCCTCTCCCACAAGCCCAGTTAAACCCAGTTTACCAGCATGTAAATCTGACAGGTGGGTCACTGATTTCTTCTGTGGGCAGGACTGATAGAAGAAATAATTTCTGACTGCTGACAGTTGAGTTAAATCATTCAGCTGTTCTTCACAGAGGGTGGTGTAGTGTTCTTTATGTAACCCCCCATCCATTTCAGTAGGATCACTAAAAGAGAATATGCTATTATAAGAAAGACACCAAAATCTGGCAGTGCAACATCCCTTTGTGTCACATGCCCACTGAGCTCTGCATAGACATGGAATTCCACCTGCAGATGCAAATTCTGCCTTCTGCTCTAGGTGTCTGTCTGGTAGCACATGATTTAAAATAGGTTTCAGTCAGTCAGCAGGCTGTGTTCCAGCTGTGGTTTACGATCTACAATCTGTGTTTTGCATGTTGCAGCCCATCAGAACTTCCCCTTACCGACCGAGAAATGGAGATCCTCAACAAAACAACCAATATGACTCAATCCAACGAGCTGCTGACTGACTCCATGGATGAAGAAGTTGCACCTCCTAAACCCCCTCTGCCCAGCATTCGTGTGGCAGAGAACAGGTAATACTGACCAGCCTGCTGACTGAAGAGCACCAGTGCCTCTTACCAGCCTGTTGGTTTTTAAACAATCTTGCAAAATGTGCACCAGAGAGGAGGGTTAGTGTTGTTTTTGAATTTCCAGTCCTCCAGAATAATTCTTCCCTGCTCCTGGACTCTGCTTTGTGTTCTCTTTTATTATTTGTGTCTTTTCCTTTCCTTCTTTTTATGTGAGGATAGTGTCGTGCCCTGACATCCACGCATGAGAGGCGTCACATAAATCCATAATAACCTTACATAAAACTGTGTGAATTCCACACTGTGCAGGTGTCTTGGGCTGCTGTATCCAATGGGAAATGTCCCTTTAACTTTGGGGAGCAGTTACCAATCTGTCCTGCACAGCCAGGTTGCTGGGCTTTGCCTATCAGCTTAAGAGTGAAAGGCAAGAGTGTGTGAAAAAAACCTTGTGCTTGGTTGTTCTTACCCTGCTCTGTGAGTAACCACATGAAAGTTTCTATGTTCTATTTCGAGAAGGAAGAGAAAACCCCCAATTTGCAGGTTTTTGTATGTGTGTGTGTGTTGTTTTTCTTCTCTAGTACTGGTGCTAGTGGCTGGTGTGAAAAATAGGTGTCGTGTTAATTTGAAAATGCGGCATCAAGGGCCGTGGTTGACATTGTGGCCGACAAAAAGAATCTCATTTCTGTGTATTTTATGAATTCTCAAAGGTTACATAAAAATTTCCTGGTATGTTCCAAGAACAGCCCATGTGTGCTCTTGGGAACTTCTCAGGCTTGATGACTACCAGAATTACGTGTCATTAGAAGCAAAAACTAAAAGTCAGAGGGTTAAACTCTCACAAGTTACTGCAAATATGCGGGTCTGACACAGATTCATGCCAAAACATGGGGCCCTCACAGTGCACATGGTGAGGGCAGCTCTGACCCTTTTGTTCCCTGAAGGTCACCAAAAAAGCAAAGGCTTAAAAAGAGAATTTGCCTATCTTGTAAAATTGTGAAACTTTGAGCATTTTTCAGGCCTGGAAGGTTTGAGGAGAGGGAGGGACTTCTGTGAATGGAAGCAATATGTGGGTCAACCAAAACATTTAATTTGGATTTTCGCTGCTTTTATTAGGAAATAATTACCATGCTAATTAGCTCCATTAAAAATACTTTTTAGAACAGCATTTGTTTTTGTTTGAGAAATACCAACCTTAAAAAATAAATCACCTAACGAGACCTTACCTGTGCGAGTATAAATCAATATTTTTAGTGGATACATTAATAGCTCCTGGCTGACAAAAGCTTTCTGGAAAACAACTTGTGAAGCCTCTGAAAATCTTTTTTTTTTTTTTTTTTTTTGGAAGAGGGATGAAGCATCAATTCTTGTTGTGCCTTGCACCCCTCCACCAGCCCTGCCCCCTAAAAAACGTCAGTCGGCACCTTCCCCAACCAGAGTGGCTGTTGTGGCCCCCATGAGCCGAGCTACCAGTGGGTCCAGTTTACCTGTTGGGATCAACAGACAGGTAATGGCATGACCCCTTTGTGAAAGCCAAGGGAAACGTGCTGTGAGCTGGAGGAAAAGCTCAGTTTGATGCTGTGACCTGCAGCTACACAGATCCCTGCAGGTCCCTGCTCATCCCAAACAGCCCAGCACAGGCAGCCTGCAGTGGGAGGGGCAGGAACGGCAGCGTCGTAAATAATGTGAACAGCTTAATTTTGGTTTTTTACAGTGTTGTTGTGTTTAATTAAACAAATTGCTACAAACTTTGTTGCCTTGAGCAGTAGCAGAGTGTGAGGATGGGAGTGGCTGTGTGTTGCCATGTCCGATGGATCAGGGGACAGCAGCTGGCCGAGCTCCCTGAAATCTCACCAGGGTTTAGTGGCAGGCCAAGGGAGCATGTGGCTGAGTGAGATCAGAAGCCTGTCTTCATCCAGTTACAATTTAAAACGTCTTTTAACTCAAGCAGTAGTTGAAGCTACTGCTCTGACTGCTGCTGGTGCTTTGGGGAAATTTTTCTTGTAGAAAAATGGGGAAGTTGTGTGTGTGTTAATCACATTCCATTTCTTGTGCTTGTCTGGGTTTATGAGGTTGCAAATGGCTGGGTTTGCTTACCCATTCAGGAACTTACTAGCTCAGCAGTGAGGACCTGAATCATATCAAATTGCACGAAAATCAAATCTTGTCCTCATCCCCAAAGCCTCAGCTCTGGCTGAAGGAGCCTCTACAGTCATTTGGCTGACACAGATAAAGCTGTGGCCACTCTTCAGTTAAAACTACAGTCACACTAAGGTGGTTCTGACAGAGTGGGAATAGTTGAGGGGTTCACTTGCAGGTTTATAAGCTTGAGGTAATTTCTGAAATGGGATCATAGCCATAGGCACAGAAAGTTGTATCTCACTGTAGTTTGTTTTCCCTTTGCATGCACCTGAGGTAACCAAGTATTTGCTAAAGCCCCAGGTATGTCATGAGAAATCTTGCAGTGTCATTCCCTTGGTCTCGGTGTCATGACAAGTCATCAGACACAGGTAGCTGTGAGGAACTTGGTCATCATCTCAGCATCTGTAAACTTCAGTGTGGGCCACAGCAACCCCTGCTTGAAATCAAGAGCACACAGGACACCCTGGCATGGGCTGTTCACCAGATCTGAGGGTTTCTTTGTTCTCCATGAGCTTACAGAGGGCCAGCAGCACTGATCTCTCCTGTGAGGTCTTTGCTCCTTGAGCTGCATCTCCCTCACTAGCGAGCTGCCGAGAGTGATGGTGATTTGACTTTTTTTTTTCATTATTATTTTTGTCCTGAAGGATTTTGATGTTGACTGCTACGCCCAGAGGAGGTTGTCAGGTGGAAGCCACTCCTATGGGGGGGAGTCTCCTCGCCTCTCTCCATGCAGCAGCATCGGCAAACTGAGCAAGTCTGACGAGCAGCTCTCCTCTCTGGACCGCGACAGTGGCCAGTGCTCCCGCAACACAAGCTGTGAAACTCTGGGTAAGAGGGGCTGCTGGGGCCCTGTCTCTCTCCTCTGGGAGCTGAGGGGCACGAGTTGATGCAGTCAACACACTGAACTTGCAGCTGCTGTCGTGGAGTTGCTGCAGGCGGTTCAGTGCAGAGCTGTTCCGTCACAGAGGAAAAAAGCCCAGGGGAACGTGTTTCCCTTGCTGTGGGTGATGGTTCTCAAATTCAGTTCATGTTTTCAATGTTTTCTTCATTTCAGCCCTGTCTGCAGAAATGACAGGCCCAGTAGACTAAAGCAGTGTTTTTTCTACATGCTAGGAAAGAAAATAAAAATATAAATATGACACAAATTATGTCTGCAGTCGTCTACCTACTGAATTTTTGTTAGGTGTTTGCTAGTGTAAAGAATTAATTATGAGTTATATGAAGTCTGGGTGCTAGAGAAGGTGTAAAAAGATGATCCCAGCTGCAAGGAAGTTCCACTCTGATTAAAATGAATGGATTAATTAACTGATAGAAGGGGAGGGACAGAACTGAGAAGGGCTAAACAGTGTAAGAGAGAAACTAATACATCATTCTCTGTTTTGCCAGATCAATCGGATCACTATGATCCAGACTATGAATTCCTGCAGCAGGACCTCTCCAATGCTGATCAACCCCCTCAGCAGGGGTCAGGTGTCCTCAGCCCATTGCCAGAGTCCTTGGGTGAGTCTGGCTCCCCTTTCCATGGACACACGTTCCAGCTCCCTCAGGGCAGCTCTCCTCCGCTGGAATTCTGCAGCCTCTCGGGAGCAGCGCAGCCGACGGAGACTCCCCCAGCTTTGCCAGAGAAGAAGAGGAGGAGTGCAGCCTCCCAGACCTCGGATAACTCGGGCTGCAGGGTGTCCTACGAGAGGCACCCTTCCCAATACGACAACATCTCCGAGGACGACCTGCAGAATGCCGTGGTTGTCCCCACAATGTCCTTCACGCCCTTGGCTGCTGTTCTGCCTTTCCAGCAGGGAAACTCCTCAGCACCCGTGGAATTCATTGCTGATTTTGCTGCTCCAAATTCGAACAGTGACCCAGAAAAGCCGCCGCCTCTGCCAGAGAAGAAAAACAAACACAGTAAGCAAGTCCCCGTGTTTGGGTTTTACTTGTACCTCGCAGTTGTGGTGCTTCTGACCATCACTAAGTAGTGGTGATCATGGTAATGCTCTTACTTAAGTGTGTCAAAAGCAGTTAGTCGATATCAAAGACATGGAGGGGAAATGTCAGTGCTGTGGTGGGCAAGGAGTGATTCCTGGGGCCAAGATAGATCCAGGCCCAAGGGATCTGGAATCACACAGCATCTTCAGTACTTTAGTGAGACCATGTTACTTCTGTGTTTACCTGAACTCTGCCTTGCAGATCTTTCTGGTTTATTCTCCCTTTTTAAGTCCATTCCTTCCCCCCTTCCCCAGTTTTGTTTTCCCACTGTAGAGAAGAGTTGGGTCCTCTCCAAGAGCTGGGAGAAAGGACTGCTTTTCTGTCCACAACCCAGCCTTTCCAGAGCAGTTCCTTGGCAATAAGAGCACAGTCACCCACATAGCTGTGCAAGACAACACTATTAACTGGAGTCCAGTACTGCTGTTTTTGCTACAGGATCTCATTTCCTTTGGATGCCTGAGAATTTCCTACATCATTAACAAGCAGCCTCTAAAAGCAAAGGCTCCTGTCCCCAGCCAGACTCCTGGCACACCAGGGCTGACCACATCTCGAGCTCACAACCTTCTTCTGATTTCCTTAATGTTCATGGCTGAAAAATGTGAAACCTCTTGCCAAACAGGCAGCCACAGTGCTCTGCCAGGGAAGGCTGTGGACTGCACAGTGAGATCCAGCAGATACTGGTTTACTGGTCCCTGGCTGACTTGGCAGCTGTGTGTTGCATGAGGAGGTAATGTATACAAGGTCTGGAGGAAGAGCATTACATTGCATGGCTAGCAGCCCAAGAGAAGAGCTGATTTCACAGTGCTGAGTTGGCCTTCTGGCTCCTTTCTGCAGTTTATAGATTTCTCACTGAGAATAACTTCTGTCTAGAGAGGTTGTGGACTCCCTGTCCCTGGAGGTGTTCCAGGACAGGCTGGATGGGACTCTGAGCAACCTGGCCTAGTGGAAGATGTCCCTGTCCATGGTAGGGGAGTTGAAACTGGATTCTTTAAGGACCCAAACCAGTCTAAGACGCTGCAATTCTATGGATAAGGTGGGAGTAAGAGGGGTGTGTGGTGTCGGGGTGTATTCTCTCCATTCCTGTGTAGTGCACTCTGCCAATCACTTCTTTAAAAATAAGCCTTGTCTAAAAGCATTTCCATTATCCCTAAGTGACCAGTCCACATGAGTAACCCTCAGGGATTTTACTCAGAGCATAAGGCTTGACCCACCTGAAAGCAAGGGTCATCCAAGTGTCCCCATATGCAGGAGAGCTCTTTTGTTCCTCTCTCGTAACCAAGCAGTTAAAGACACTAAAATCAGCAAAAAAAGAGGTTGAGATGGTTGGTTGTGGACAACAGAAAGGAAGTAAAAAGGCACAGCCAAAGGTGATTGTTAGAGCTGTGCTCAGGCTGGGATGGATGCAGGGAAATGCCCCTCTGTGCACATAGGCAGCTTCAGTGGAGGGAGAGATTCCTGGGTGAATCTTGGGTGAGAGGCAGTTGGACATTTGAAAGGGAGATCTGAGCTGTTTGCTTGTGTCTTTAAGCCTCATGTCTTTGTTTTCTGGTATCACACAAGATGCCAAAGAGTTATTTGAAAGGAAGTTTAAAAGCAGTCTGCATTATTGCCTGAGCACAACTTTAACCTCAGTACCAAGGCTTTGTGTGAATTTTCTTTGATGTTGGATTAGAGTTAATTGTAATCTGACACTATCAGAAATTTTGGGAGTATTGATCAGACTGCATTGTTAAGAGAGAGGTGGGAGCTATTACCTAATGTGTTGTCAACTCTGATGGTTTGATAAAGTATCCTTGCTGCAAAACTTGTTGGTAGTAGTCCTGGGGCTGATACCCAACCACTGCAAATTTTTTAGTTGCATTCACTCAGAACTTGTTTTACATTGTTTTTACTCCTCAGTATATCACGCCACAGATTTGTGGTTGCTAGTTTTACTTTTCTTTTCATCATTTAAAAGGCCAGTCAAACATTACTCAGGCTCTGTGGTGACACCCAGGATATTTTTTGCCCAGAGGCTGATGGATGTAGATACTCTTGTGTAATCACACAGGGCTGCTTCCACAACCTCAGCAAGCTCCTGGGATCTGGAGGAGATGCATGGATTTGTTAAAAAGATCCAGAACTCACACAGATGGGACTTTTGTAATGCCTTTGTTGTGGGTCAGCTTTTGGTAGCTGGCAGTAAGTGTTGCGGCAGAGGCACTGGTGGTACTTTTATTGAAGATCTGCTTGAGTTAACCTTGTGTATTGCTGTGAGCTGTGCTCAGAGGGACCTCCAAGAGTTGACTTCTGTATAATTTAAACAGAGGAGTGATAGGGCTTTTAGTCTGGCATGAGTTATGGTTATTTTACTGTGCTCTAAGAGCACATGTTACTGTGCTAAGGGCAAATTACTCCAGACTTCTGCTTGAGCACCAGCACCGTGCTCCTGCTGAACAAGACACAGACACGGAACAGCTTCTGCCATTAAAAGCCCAGAGTCAGAAATAACAAGATCCTTTCCCCAAACAGCTTGCAAACTACTGGTGAGGCACTTATTCATGTTCCCCTCCTTGTCAGTGGGAACAAAACACAGCCTGGTGCCCAGTGAGCAGCTGGTATTTAACTGCAGGAACCACACTGAGGGCAGGCTGGGCTTAGCCAGCGGATAATGCGAGCTCTATGAGGAACAGCTCTCCTCCCAGAGGTGACAGCAATGACTGCCTCATTGACCTTGACTTCTCCAGTGAGTTGCTGTGTGGTACAGCTTAAAAATGTCCATTATTTTGGCTCCTGCCAAATCTGTTGTGCCTGTGCAGGGCCCGGCTGCCAACAGTGCCAGAGTCGGGCTGGGCTGTTAGTGAGTTCTGCAGGGGCTTGCTGGTGTGCCTCACCTTATTGCAGGTGTGCCTTAGTGCTGATCATCTCCTAATAACCCCCTTAGACTCCAAAAACCACTGGTCCTCCCCTGCAGCCATGTGTTGCTGCCAGGAGAGCTGGCTCCTGGGAGAGCAGTACCTGTGACTTCTGCCATATGGGCAGCACTGGTGTGTGCTGGAAATCCCTGAGCAGCTTTAGCTCCTTCAGAAATGACAGGCAAGGCACTGCAGGCAGATTGCTGGGAAGGTGTTCCTAGCCTCAGTCTGAGATTTCACGGTTTTTTAAATTTCACATGTTTTCTGTCTGGGTTAAGAAGTGACATAAACTGGGCATGTGGTGGGAGAGGTTTCTCTCTCACGCCTCCCTTCTCTCCCGGGGTGCTGCCTTGAGACTGTCACTCCACCCCAGCTGCTCACTGGGGAGTTGCAGCCCCCATCCCTCCCTCTGCACAGTTGCTGCAGGGCGTGCAGCCCGAACTGAGCTGCTGATGTAATTTCCCATCTGCTTTTAAATTTCTGCCTTGTTAAAAACCACAGTGGAGAGGGGGAGAGAAGACCCTTTGCAAACAGGAGTCATGGGAGTGCTCTTGCTCTCTTACTCTCCTGTTCAAAATTGGCAGGATTTTAATGATGCCTATTTTGATTTGCATTCTGCAGTGCCAGGTTTGTATTGCACCATCCCAACAGTTCTTCACTTTGCCTAAAAACAAAGATGATAGAGTAGAGGCAGACATGCTCACCTGCCCTGGACTAGTTGTAACAAGCCAGGCAAGCGAGCTGCCATGACAATGGATGCATTAGCCCCATAAAGAGCTGAGATAAAAGAGCTCTTCATTATTCCCTTGCAGATTGAGTTAAGGCTCCCGACAGCATTCAGGCTCACTGCCCTGAGTTACAGTGATTTAATTTTACACAAGTGTCTAACGTGATGCCCTTTTCACCAACACTGCCGAGTTGTGGTGTCATTCCGGTGTTTGGGGCCGTTCCAGGAGCTCACAGCTATCGCTCCCCAGTGGTGTCTGCAGATCTGGCTGTTCAGTGAAGCACTGCTTTTCTAGGTGACTCAACATGAAGGGTCGCTCTGGATTCAGCAGTGTCTGCTGCATTATGCCAGCACTGCCAGGCCTGCCTTCTTGGCTTTTGTCCTGCTGAGCTGATGAGCTCTCAAAATGTGGTCTTTCCCTCAAGCTCTTGTCCTCGACACTTCTGCAAGGACTCCTGATCCTTAGTTCAGTTTTGCTGCTAGAGAAATGCCTTTCATAAGCCTTCTTTAGATCTTGTCCCTTCAAGTTGTTGTATGATACCAAGGCATTTTCCAGGGCACAAGAGCACCTTAGCCAACTAAATCAGTGATACTTGAAAAGACTGTTTTAGTAATTCTGTATTTCCTACACCATCACCGTGGTTCCAGATAAAATTCCAATTTTCAGAACATGCTTCTTTTCACTGTGAGGTGGTGCTGGGAAGGAGCAGGGAGTCCGAGGGAGGAAGAGTGGCAAGGCTCAGGTGGCAGGGAGAGCTGGAGGTCAGAATTGCAGCAGCTTTGGCAGAGCTGTCCAGGACTGGCTGTACTGCAGGACATGAACAGGTTGTCCGCTGGCAGGAGTGTGGGGTCACAGGATGGGGACAGCAGGTGTTACCGGCCAGGATTGAAATCCATCAGCTCCATTTCCTGCGCTCCCATTGCCTCGACCTGGTTTTTTTCATTATTTCTTTCTTTTTTTTTTTTCTTTATTCTATTTTTTGGAAGAGGGTTATAATTCTTATAGGGAAGGGCAGCTGTGTTAGCTCCGTTTCTAAATGGAGTTTAAAATATTAGAGGAAATCTGAAAAAAGGTGCCCAAGACAGGTGCAAACATCTCCTTCCTGCTGACACATTTGTAGGGCTGCATCCTGTTTAAAGGCTGGCCCAGGTCTGCCTTGGCAGGTGAACAGAGGACTTTGCCTTTCACCAGTGTGGGAACCAGCTTCATGATGTGCAAATCCTGCATTGTGCTCCCTGTATTTATAGCTTTCACTGAAGTCGGCCACTCCTTTCAGCTGTACAACTGAAGTGCCAGCAGAGGCTGAATAATTGCCACCAAATGACCAGATTTACAAAAAGTGACAACTGCTTGTTTGTCAGGAGGAAGGGAGGGATGAGCACAGTGCCTTGTGCATGACAGCATGTTTGCAAGAAGGCCTTGGTTAGTCCTTCCCCTGACACTTAAATACATCTGTTTCTCCTGCTCTCAGGTGTACAGAAGGGGGTTCTTTCTTTGTTTTACGTTATTCAGTGCACTTAATAATGGGAGTGGGTTTGTAGTAGTCTTTCTATGGCACTGGATGTCATCCTCCCCCTCCAACACTAAAATATTGCAGCAATAATTAAACCTCTGTCAGAGCTGCCTAGGCTGACCTGTGTGGATTTTTTCATAGATTTTGGAAGGAATATTATACAGATGGAAAGATCCTCTAGACAAGGTTTGATCCCATATAGCATTTCTATTGACCCACCTCTCACATAAGTTGGAGAATCAGTTGAATTTGAAAACTGGAGATGGTAAGTTGCTTTAAAAAGGGATGGGAGCAAAGGGTGTTGGATTTGAGCTAAGGAGGTAGGAACACATGGTCAGTGGCACTTTTAGGATTAAATATTTTGTACCAGGATTGGCAGTGGCATTTAAAGAGCTGAGGGAGAGGCACAGTATCACAGGTAGGTGTTCTCTGATAACACTTTTATCAGCTTGCTGGAGTGGAGAAACACTGTATGCCTCCTCTTGCTGACTGCAGGTATGAAATTTACTGTAGGCACAAGAGATATTACAGATTTATTGTCAAGGTTGCATTGTTACACTCCTAAAAAGCAGATTGACACTATTCTGGCTTTTTTTGGTGACTTTAGACATCAGCTGTTGAGGAATATTCTTAGAGTTGCCATGGATTATGTGAGGATTTGGGCTAACTATCAGTAAATGAGACTTCTCAAGTTGCTATTTGAAGACCTCACTGGTTCCAGAGTATTATCAGCTGTGTTTGTGGCCTGGGATGGTGTTTGCAGCGTGCTGGCTCACGGGATGGATATTTGGATTTGCAAGGTGGATATGGCAACTGTGTGAGCTCCCTGGGAGCACAGCGTGGGTGCCCTTCTGAGCCTCAGCTGGGGTTTGACCTCTCTTTGCCTTGCAGTGATGGCCTACATGCAGTTCGTGGAAGACTACTCAGAGCCACAGCCCTCCATGTTCTACCAGACCCCTCAGAACGAGCACATTTACCAGAAGAAGAACATGTACCTCAGGGAAGTCTACGGGATGAATGACTCCTTCATCAGCATAGACGCCCCTCAAGATCCGGCGCCTCAAGATCCTCCTCCTGCTCTCCCACCGAAGCAGAGGCAGCTGGTGAGTGTCACCTCAGGGACACCTGGCAGGGCCACCAGGCTCCCAGGTGCAGCTCTGCTCTTCCTGCTCCTGGCTCTGACAGGCAGAGGTGGTGGGAGGATGTCTCACTGGTGTTACCCCATCGTGCTGCTTGGCAGCTTGTGAACATGGTTTTAAGCATTTTGCATCATTTTTGCTGCTTTCTAACCCCGTGTTCAGACCTTTCCCTATAAGCTTTAAAAGTCCTAAAATGCCCTAAAAATGAAACGTTCATCTTCCACATGGCAGGGCTGAATCTGTGCCAGGCTTGTGTGACGACAACTGCTTGGAAGATTTTGACACACTGAGCAGCACTATTTTCAAGAGATTGCTGCACTGTTGTTCCCACTGCTGTTTTGAAACTGTTGTCAGAGATGCCACTAATAATAACTGTTGAAACATAATAACTGCTTTTATGTTATTATGCACAGGCCTTTGGTATAGCCACTACTTCACTAGTGCGTGTTTCCTTCACATTAAATCCCCCTGTGTGATTTAGGATTTTACCTGTTTCTCGGTGTACTGCTGGTCCCTCAGGCTGCCAGCACAGAAAGGCACATCCACACGTGTGTGGGTGGTGGGCTTAACAGCACAGAAAGGGCCATTTTCCATGTGGGGGATGAAATCCTGTCCTCAGTGATGGCAGCAGCAGTTTTGTTTCCGACCTCAGCGGAGGGTGGGATTTTGTCCCGTTTCCTTTTAAGGGTTTTCCTTTCATTTCTTTTCTCTCTTTTTTTCCCCAACTCCAACCTAAGGTATTTTGTTTATATTAATTTACTTATTTGTTCTGTTTAAAAAAAAAATTCTTCTGTTCTGATGTAGCTTGCTTAAATTGGCCGTGGCATTAACAAAATGGCAGGAAATGTGGGAACAGAGCCATGGTCTTACCATTGTGAGGGTGACTCTTGCAATATTTCTTCATGTTGTATGTGCTGAAGTTTGACTGTCCCAGAGTGTTTACTTTTTAACTCTAGTTTTGGGATTTGCATAACTACATTCCTGTCATGCAAGTAGGAGGTCCTAAAAAGATAAAGTGACATTTTTGGCTGAGCTGAACTGAGTACTATGCATTAATTCTTTGTGGGGACAAGACCTTAAGTGCTGGCATCCCATTTGCTTTGTGGGGACCAGAGAGTCTACAGGGCTCGTCTCTGGAGGATCAGGCAGTTCCCCAGGGTTTGCAGTCCCCATCAGTGTGACCCTTGCACTGTCACTTGTACCTCACTCCAGTGATGTTTCCAGAGGTGGTTTGGGCTGCACAGTCATGGTCAGTGTCTGCAAACCACAGATGTACTGCAGCCGTTGTGCAGAAGGGAAATTCTGCTCCTCTCCTGAATTTGTTGGCTGAAGCAAAGCATTTCTTTGCTTCCATTTCATCATTATGTGGACAGCCAAGATGTCCCTGCTTTGCCTGCTGGCCATTCTTGTAATTTTACAAGCTGATACCATCAAGGTGTTGCTTGCAGTTCCCCTGAAGCAAAGCTTTCTTCGAGTGCAGCCTCCCACCCTTTATCCCTCTGTTGGGAAAGAGGTGCAAGCAGGTGATGGCTTATTCAGCAATCAGACTCTTGTTCCTCTGCTCCTGCTGCCCTGGGAGTTTTTGATTTGGCAAATCAAATGGGTTTCAGCTGCTCTAGCAGCAGCAAGTTTTGCTGGATGGACTCCTGTATAATATAATAATGAGGAAGTCCTTACTTGTCAGCTTCAGATCCTAATCAAAAATAAGACTGTATGTTTACGTTGTATGTTTGATTCAACAGGTCTGAGAAAGCCTGAATATACCTTGTCCTCTCTCAGTGTCCTTACCATAGGGGTATTCAAGAGAAACTCCTTGCCAGGATTTGTCACTCTCAGTGTAATAGCTGCCTCCTGTGCAAGGGATTATGATCTTGGATTGGACAGAGGAATGGCACGATGTCACTGTCACCCAGTCTCACAGCAGTGAGGATCCATAGCTCACACTGGAGAGGCATAATTCCCAATCTGCAGGTTGTCAGAAAACAATAGTAGTGTGCAGGAATTAGAGCCAGTTCCTCCTTTGGGTATCTGAAAAGGGCAGCGAGGAGCAGCTTGTCTGTGCAGGCAGCAGCTGGCCACGGGTGAGCAGGGAGGGGGAGGCAGGAGTTCATTTTTTAAGGGATTTGTGAAACAAAGAAGATTTGAATTGTGATTTTTGTTGTGCCTCTTGATCTCAAGAAAGGCATATTGGTGTGTCTGGCTCTGATGAACTGTATGAATAGCTGTTTGTTCAGCCAGCCATTATATGCATTGTTTTACAGTTAGCGTTTCTTGCCCTTTATTCATCGCCTGTTCTGTGCTCTCTTTCTCTGTGTCTTGTGTCTCCTGCTTTCTCCCCCTCTCCTCAGCAGGCCTCCTATGCTGCCTCTTCTTTCTCTTCTGTCTCCTACTGTGTCCAGCCACCTAAAGTGCCCTTCACCCCCGAGGACTGCGGTGCCACTCAGGGCCTCACTATGTCAGTCTCTAACTCCTTTCTCAGCCGGCACAGCTCCTTTCCTGTGCACTCGGTGAGTTCTCTGCGCTCTGGAACATGTGGGTATTGTCTTACTGCTGATCACTTGTGTGCAAATTCTGTGCTTGTCCTCTCAGCTGAAGGTGGACGTTCCTCTGGGGGCTTTTGAACTCCTGTAGTCAGCAGGCAGGTGGGAGAGACGGTGTGTAAATCTCACCAAGTGTAAACCTCACCAAGTGTAAATCTCACTGAGTGAAGCCAGGGGAGGTGTAGCTTTCTTTGTATTACATGTCCATGCTGACATTTGTGGCAGGGGGCTGAGGAAGGAGAGCTGGCTTGTGTGCCAGGCACGCTCCTGTGACCTCTGTGTGCCCCAGGCTGCACGTTGGAGCTGCAAAGTCTTTTTGTCCCATTGCATAATGCCAGCGATGTGGATGAGTCAATTAAAGGCTGCTGTGTGAGTCTGGCCCTGGGAGAAATAACAAGATGCTGTCCTCAAAATCCATGGATTTAGTCAAGCACGTGGAACAGGGGCTGCAGCTCCTTAATTTTTTTTCTAGCAAATGGTCTCTACTAGATTTTCCATCTCATTTTTGCCTGTCTGCTTCCCTTCACGTTTCCATGGTCCCAAACAGGCTCAGTTTGCTTGTATGATTTGCTGATGGATGAGCAGGGTTTTCTCTCCTACAGCACTTGTGAGCAGCCTGAAGAGAGAATGGCAGGAGGAGCTGGAAATCATTTAAATCAAAACAGTATTAGAGCACTGCTTAAATCTCTGATCAGCTGCTTAAATTAAATGGTAGTAATAGCAAAGTGTTAATATAATGAAATTAAACTCAACCATGGGATTCCACCAGCTCATCAGTGTGGGGCTCGTTTGCATGTAAAACTGTGTGGTTATGCTCTGATTGCCATGTGATGACAACTGAGAATACACTATTTTTTGACAGTGACCTGGATGTTTAGTAAATTAGGCCTCTTCTGGAGAAGAAATTATCAGACAAGACTCGGGAAGATTCAGAAGTGTTCAATTAGTTTAATCTTAAATGTTTGAAAACAGTATCCTCCCACTGTGCCACTGCTATCTTCCCATTTCAGCACTTACTCATTCTTTAAAAATTAGTGATAATCACTGGTCCAAAGAAGAAGAAAGTATTCAAGTGCTTTACAAGTAGACCTACTTCACAAGCCATGAATGAAAGCTTCCACTTGTGTGAGAGAGAGCAGCATCACAGCTTTGCTGCACAGATCAAAAGGCTGAGGGGTGGCAAGGTTAGTGTTTGCATAAATTTGTGGAAAACGGTTCTAAAATCTGAAGTAAAAGTCCTGAATTGTACAGCTCTCTTACTTGGTAGGGGTCCTTGCAAGCAAAACATGGAACTGTGGAACTAGATAGAAGCACTTGACTATTTTTGATTTAATTGGGAGGCTATAAATATGATTCTGTAATGTTCTAAAAATACATGGGCACTTTGTATGGGCACATGTGCCCATTTCAAAAAGCGTCCTTGTTGGATTAAATGGTTACTACCTATTAAATTGCTCTGACCTGTTCTCATCTTACTTTGGACTACATTACTGAGAATGTATTATTTTAAGAAATGTTAAAACTTCATTAAAAAATCCTTACTCATTTTTGCAAGGATTTGGTGAGGGGTAAAATAAATGGCTGGAGCATGAGGAACAGTGAGAAAAGTGAGACAGTGCACTGTCAAATGCACAAAGGAAATAAGCTGAATTAAAAATGGTGATTTTTCCATTAGCGCCTTTAAATTAGGATAATTTCATAGTTTCTCTTTATTCTATCTGGTCTATTTTTTCACAGCCAAAAATGAGATTTTTCACTCTGAAAGTGTCTCTTTGAGGTGCAAAATACCAATGTCCTTACATGCATCATAGCTGACCCATGTAATACCATAACCATTTATCCCATTTCCCCTCTCCCGAATAAGACAGAGATGTGGAACAGCTGTGGAGGCCTGGATCCCTCCCAGGGTGACACCCTCCATCAGCACTGCAAGGACCAGAGCCCCTCCTGCCATCTGCTCCATGAGGTTTCTCTCAAGGAATGCCTTGAGCTGCACCAGTAGCACTTTAGGATGCTGCTCTGCTCCTCATATTCTCTTCATTTCTCCTCTCTCCCTAGAGAAAGGCCACTCAAGGGGTGCTGGTGAGCAATAAACCTGCCAAAAATCAGCATTAGCTGCAACCAGCCCCAGCGAGGCACTCAGTGCCAGGGAGAGGTTGGATACCTTTCAGGCACTGCCAGCTGAGCAGTTGGCCTCTTGTGTATCCAGATAGCAGCAGTGGTTATCAGATCTTCTAAAATTATGTATCTCCTACATAAATTGTTATTCATTCTGCACAGGAAGCAAAAAACCTCCTTGGATCAATACCACGGAGTCTGAGCTGCTAAATTCGACTGACCCAGCGTCAGCAAGGCCCTGCAAGTGTGGCCAGTTTTGTCCTGTGCTCTTTTTTCCTTCCCTGGAGACTGGCCTGGGGAGGACACAGGAGTCTCTCCCAGGGAGGACCTGTCCCTGTCCCCATCTGTTCATGTGCCAGCAGCAGGGAGGCCGAGCCCGCACCATGTTCTGCTTGTTATCCCCTTAGCTCTGTGCTCCAGGTGAAGGATTAGTGCCTTACTCCTGATTTACACAGTTTAACAAGACTGTTTTCAGACAGCAGAGAAGTGGTGAAGTTGTTCAGAGCATCTTTTAATTTTTAATGGACGAATTTTTCGAGAGCCCTGACTCTTTTCCCTCCAGTCAGCACTGCAGGGGCTGTTGCAGCCCAGCTGCCACTGCTGCTCTGTCAGCCCACTAATTGTGCTTTTCCCTCCTTGGCAGGAAATTGTGTCAGAGGTAATAGCTTTTACTGGATAGAGGCAGATCTTGAGCAACTGGATCAGACCTCATAGGTTTGGCAAGTTGAGCTGTTTTTTAAATGAGTCTGACTCGTGTCTGGCCTCTGTGCCAGCTGGGGTTGTGTTGGTAGTGTGGGCTGGTGTTTTAAGGAACTGCATCATGTTCCCCATCCCGTGGACAGCTGAGGCATTAAATCCCACACTGGGGGGACAACTGGATTGTACTGGCAAGAATCATTCAAGGGATTCCCACCTTTTTTGAAAGTTCTCAGCAGTGGGAAAAGGAGGTTTGCAGCAAGAAGGCATTGTCCTCGATTATGGTTGGCAGTAGTTTCTCTCCAGCTGATCACCTCCCTCCCTCCCTCCTTCTTGTGAGCACAGAGCTGCTATCCCTTGGTTTAATCAATCCTTGTGCTGTTTGCCTGGAAATGGGTGGGCAGGTATCCGAGCAGCAGGAATAATCAGATCTTGAAATCTCGTTACTTCCTGGCAGCTGGAGAACTCTGCATTGATAGAGGAAATCATCCAGGACAAGCTCCACTGCTGCCCATCCACACATTTTCCACCAAGGGCTGCAGAAAGTCTTGTGGAAGCTTTTCCTCACTGAAACAAGGAACAGTTGTATCTCCAAGGCACGTACATGCCATTCGTGGAAATTTGGCCACATCCTTCACTGTGGAGAAATGAGTTGCCTTTCTCAAAATGTTGGGTTTTTTCTTTTCAATTAAGAAACGTTTCCAGGAATTTTCCAGAAACCAATTGGCTGTCAGATTCCAGCAGAAGGCGCAAGTGATTTCCTTATGAAAGCTCCAGTTCAGGGCTTCTGTTCTCACTTGTTCTCGCCATTCTTGAGCAAATTGAGCAAGTGCACAGAAAATTCACAGCAACTGTTTTTCTTTCTTGTGTGCGTGCTAACGTATGTTCTGGAAGAGGGGGGTCAGATAAGTGATTAGAGGCGTGCACGACACAGACATGTGCTTCCCATGTTTTCCCTGCCTCCTTCCCATTCCTGTAGCTCCCTTCCAGCCTGCAGCACACACCAGGCTCTGGCCCTCAGCAGGGACTGAGCTGTTTTCATTCAAATGGTGGGAGGCTCAGTCAAACCACGGGCCGGCCGGGATGTCATGATGTGTTTGTTCGTTTCTGTCCTCAGGTTTTGGCTCCTTAATTTGGAGCAGAGGAAAGGGGGATTGAAAAGATTTGCATCCCTTTAACCAGCTGCTCTGACTTAGGTATTGTTTTGCCTTTCCTGTTTAGCATTCCTTCTTTGTTTGTGTTCATTTCCACTGCCCATGGCAAACCTAAACACTGGTATTAATAGTGCTGTTGCCTGCTGGCATCAATGGGTCCTGCTGCTGAAAACCACTTCCTCTGGGGGTTTATACATTTTCCTTGCAGTTGGAACACTGCAGGTCTCTGTAAGTCTTTCTAACCAGTCCCATGTTGACTTCACAGGCCACATATCCCATGTTTTTTGTGTGGCTGATTTTTTTTAGAAGTCTTGTCTTGGTCTCCAGACTCTGTCTTTTCAAGATCTGCCATCTTGATCTGGGGGCTTTGTCCACAAGCTAAAGAGTTCATGCTGTAGGTGCAGCTGAATTGAATTCTGATATTTTCCAATGAAAGATGCATGGCAGCATGGTTAATAAATCTTACACAGGTTTTCTTCCCCTGCTGCCCCCTTATTTGTTCTGTTACAAAGATGTGCAGGGATCTCTCCTCCACAAGGAAAGGTTTGGATTTTGTGTTTCCTCGTGCAGAAGCCAGAAAACACAACAAGCCCCATCCATCCCTTTACTTTGCTAACCATCAGTTAAAACCAGGGAAGTCAGCTCTGCAGCCAGGTCAGAGGCCTTGCTGAGAAACATTCCAGCCTGAGGAGTTGCTGCCCTTCCTGTGGCAGTGCTTGAAGCCATTCTGTTGGCAGCTTGTGTTTCCAGCCATTCATTGCAGGAGCATTTCCTTCCTCATTAGCAAAAGTACCTGGAAGCCCAGCATTGTGTCATGAGATAGGAAGTCTTTTCCAATAGTTGTCTGTACAGTTTTATTCTTAGGGTCTAACGACTTTGCAACACCCAGTATTTTGTGAACATAATTCTGTGCTGTTACAATTTGGGCATCCAGTTCTGGCATGTTGCCCATGTAGTTCCCTTAATAGCATTAGCAGAGAAGATCTAAAAGATTGATCCTTTCCTCTGATAGCTTCATACTTGGGGAGTCTGATGCTTTACCTGATCTGGGAGTGTCTGGCAGGGTGGCAGATTAATTTGGCTGAAGTCCATAGGGTAACTGAGAAGGCTGTGCTTAAAAGGTAAAGACTGCTGATGCTGCAGATGCTCTGTAAGCCATATAATTGAATTCAACTTCGGATTTAGGCTGGAGACTGCTGTAACTTGCAACCACTGACTCTCTGCATAAAAATCCCTGTCTCCCTGTTAGCTGTGGTCAGCCATGCCTGGTGAGTGTGAAGAAGCATCACTCCTGAAATAAGTTTTCTATTAGAGTGCTTATCTCCTGCCATCTAATCCAAATAAACAGCCAGAATGTCACTGACCTTTGGGACATCCTGGAACAAAGCTTCTAATGATGGAAAGCTGGTCTGAAATATTCACTATTGCAAAAAAATCAAAGGCAGCAAATTGAAAAGGTTGAAAGATGCTGTCTCTGGGAGACCTCTGTGTGTCACGGTGTGTGGTAAATGTTCAGGGCCAGGCACATTTGCTTCCCGCTGTTCCCAGGAGACCAGACAGCTCCCAGCTCAAGGTTTGCTTTGTGCAAGCACTTCACAAGTGGCAGAAAGGGTTTTTTAAAAACCAGTGCATTGGTGAGAGGAGAGGGAGCTCAGTTCTCTCTTCTCCCTGTCTCAGCTCTTTGCTGTCGTAGCTCAGGGTCGTTCATGCTGGCAGCCCCTCTCCTGGCCCTGTGGTGGGAGCTGGCAGTGTGGCCAGAGTTTGGATACAGGAGAGCATCCTTTCCCAAAGATTCTTGTTGCACCTTGTTTTGTAGCTTTCCCAGAAATTATTTGGAAATGCTTCACTTTAAGCAAAGCCACGGAGTAGGAGGTTGTGTCCGTGAAGCCATAACGGAGGCCCTGCTGACCCTGCAGGAAACCTCTGAGCAGCTGATTAAAACCAGCACTGATTTGTTTCCAACATAAACTGTTGCCTCTTGGGGGGAGCACTAAAGGATGCCTTGTTTCCTTGTGACAGTTCTGTTGAATGGACTGTCCCCTCCCCAAAAAAGTATTTATTTTAGAGGATGACAAGGCTTCCAGGAGATGCACGACACCCAGATCCCGTGGAAGCCATTGCTGCAATTCCTGGGGCAGCTGCTGCCTGGGCTGGGTCAGACTGGGAGCTCAGGAATGGGTGCCATATGGACATCATCTCCACTGCAGGGTGGGGATTTTTTTCCCCTTTGAAAAGTATGCCTCACTCTTGGCTTTTGTCCCAGCACGGCTGCATAACTGGAATTCCAGAGCTGCTTGCAGGCTCCGGAGGAAGGAGGGGGCTCCCTGGCTCCCTTTCTACAAGATGCAACTTTACAACAAGCTTGGAAGTTGAGAGCAGGCTGACTAATTAATGCCAGCACACCAAAGGCTTCTCTGCACTGTTCCCTTCATTAACAGCATGCTGAGAGCCTGTCTGCATCCTTAAATGATTGTTCACGGATCACATAATGAAGATTAATGCATTTTCATCGGTACCTGGGCCCTAAACTGGCATTTTCAACATATCTCATGCCAAGAAGTTGTTCTGAAGGTGTATTATGAGACCAGGTAGAGAGAAACATAGAGTGATTGTCAATACTGACTTATCTGCATTCAAACTTCTAAAATTTCCACAATGTTATGTTATATTTAGGTCTAAATTGCCTTCAAATTAGGATTAACGTGTGTGAAACTCCTCGAGGCAGGAGATGAGCAGTAACTCATCTCTCTGAGCTGCTGCTCCAGGCTGCAGGCAGGGAAGCAGAGTCTGCCCTGAGCTAACCCTGCCAGCGCCTCACGCAGGGCTCTGCTTGTCCCAGAGTGACTTGGCTGAGGACAGTCATTTCCTTTCACTCCTGCCCTGCGTGAGCTCCACTGCTGCCTTGCAAAAGCCTGGCTTTTCCTCTGGGTTCAGCAGGTCAGGGACAAAACCCCTTGGACCTCCTGGGTGGAAGATGTCCATCAACTACAAAGTGAAGGACAGCGTGTGCCGCCTGTGTCATGTGGGTGCAGGAAGTCCAGCAATGGGGGAGCTGGCACAGAGCTTCTGCTGGAGCTAATTATTTCCTCTACAGGAGCAAAGGATCTTGTTATCAGCACAGCAGTTTTTCAAGTGCCTTCTTGAGCTGTTGAACGGTGGTTTGGGGTCTAGGCTGGGACTTGGGGTGTGATCGTTGGTGTATTAATGCCAGTGAGATCATGAAATACCAGGCAGGCATAATGAATCTGCTGAGCCAAGATGATGTCATGAGCCTGGCGTCTTAGGAGGGATTTAGTGGTTTGTGCCATGCAAGTGAAAATGAATAAATGTAGAGCATTTATCCAGGCAGAAAGTAAATACAGAGATTAGACTTGTCATTGTTACTGAGGCAGCTCCAAAAGCTGACAGTGTCCCTGGAGCCAGCGCTGCTCATCCGAAAAGAAATGGGCAGGAAGAGAGAGGAACCTAGAGCCAGTCTCCTTTTAGCCACAGGCACATGGTGGGGATTTGCATTTTAATTATTTTTTCAGTAGTCTTTTAAGCTCTCTTTCCAAAGCATCCCCCTCCTCTCCTCTGTATTGTGGTCTGCAGTTTGTTTTGGGCCCTGAGAATAGACTCAGAGCCCTGCTGGACTCCACGAAAGGCACAAGGCACAGCCACTAAAGGATTAAGGTGGTAGAAGGTAAAGTCTAATCATTGACCTTTACATTTCCTTTCCTTTGTAGTGGAAAAGCTTTTTTGACCAGGCTTCTGGCCTGAGGCTGTTCTCAGTTTAGATTTTTAAGTCCAGGTCTTTCCTGGGTAGAAACAGAAATACCACTGCTGAGCTGGTGCTGCTGCTGGGGCTCCGGTGATGGACTAAGCTTTGCTTTTTCTTGCCCGCTCAACTCCCCTGAGAAAATGTAGCCTGAATTCTCCAATTCCTGCCTTTGATTCCCTTTCTTTTTACATCACGGTGGTGTCACTTTTCAGCCTGGTTTGAGCAAGTTGTGTCGGTGCTTCTTGAGAGCTCTGTACTGCACCATCCTTCTGCAGCAGATCCCTCAATGGAGCAGCGTCACAACTGTTCCAGCTTGGGGTTTTTTGGATGATACGATTCTTCTTTCAGTCCACTTGACTAAGACCAGCTTTGCAGGTTTTAAAATAAACTCCTCTCCAGCAGACTTAGCATTATTGCCTTTTTTTTTTATGGTTGTCAGCTTTGTTTTGGACTTACCCCGATGGCAAATCTTACTAGCACCAGATGTTAAAAGACAGAGAGTTGCTCTTGTTTTTCTTGGCACAATATATTCCCACTGCACCCTGTTTAATATTATCTGCACAGTAATCTGATGATTAGGAGAGATAGTGAAATAAAGCTTTATGCAGATGATCTCTTTTCATCTCTTCAGCTGACTCTTCAAGGCACTGCATTAAAGGATCGGTTTGATAAGGAATTCATCACTCCGGAGGGCAATTACCATTTTTGCTCCCTGTTTTTCACGAATGGGAAGGAGTAGCAGCATAATCTCCTTTATCCTTCAGTGTAACTTTGAAGGCAGTATCCAGCCACTCCTCCCTGGGAGCTGTGTGTTCTGGAACAGACTTGACACAGTAGCTGTTAAATTACAGGGCTGGAGCAAGAAGCGTCTTAAATTTGGATCCTGTGGAAAATCCCAGAAAAGCAATAAGCACTTGAAGTAGTTTTCTCTATGTAGATACTTCTAGTATGCTCAGAGTTGTGTTTTCTGTGTGCCTTCACATCCTTTCCTCCACTCAGGTGATTCCCAGGGTTGCTGCATTAGCAGTTCTGAGCGATCCAGGTTTTCTCCTGCCTAGCAAAGGCTGGACACCTGCAGGTCACACCTTGCTGCTCACTTTCCCTCTGTGAGATGAGCAGCCAGGCTGCTGGTGGTGCAAGAACATGCCTCTCCAGGAAAAGCCTGGCTGATGTCTCCCAGGTAGCAATTCCTGCTCTAGCGTGTGGATGGTAAAATAGTGCTGCTGTGTTAGAAATGCCTTGTGCTGTCACTGCTACGCTGCTGCCAATCTAATCACTTTTTCTTTTGTCTGTCTCTTTCCTTTCCCCATCTTCCTTGTTTTTGTGTTGTGTCTCTGCGTCCTGCAGTACAAATCTGTGTTTAGGTCCTACTCCCAGGACTTTGTGCCTCACAACCAAGTCTCCATACCTCCTTTCCTCTCTTCTACCTCCTCCTCCTGCTCCACCCCGCCTTTTCCGCCCGTCCATCCATCCCAGAGCCCCGACCTAGCGGTGCCCGCTGCAGCCAGCCAGTCACCCAGCACTGTGGATGTGCCAAACTCCTCTTCTCAGGAGAGCAGCTTTAACGGGAATGCTCCTGTCTGCCTTCCTTCTGAAACCTCTTTCACTGATTCTCTCCAGACGCCTTCGGTGAGACTATCCAAAGAGATGATAACACACCTTAAACACAAGGCTGCTTTTATTTGTTGGGGCTTTTTTTGGTTTGTTTTGGTTTATTTTTAAGAAAATGTCTCTCGTATTAATACATGCTAAATTGTGGTCTAGTCTAGTGAATTGCAGAGAGGAAATTTCACATAAAAATAGCCAGAAAGAAACAGACAACTTCAGCAGGTTTTAGAAAATGTTAGATGTATGTGGGAAACGCAAAATGTCAAATGCTGGTGAAGGGGAGAGTTGGCTGCAGCTTCCTGCAATTGTAAGGCGAAGCTGAGGGAGGTAAAGGAGTGTCTTGTGAGGTTGGTAGTTACTAAATGCAGGCTCCTAACAGCAGTTCACATCCTGTAGTTGCCACCTGCACCCTCCTAAGTCACCAGGAGCAGTGGGTGCAGTCCAGCTCTGTCTCTCCTGTGCATAAAATCTATTGTTCTCTCCAGGTTCCTGCTCTTCCCATTTTCCACCAGCCCCAGCTGTGTGCTTGGTGGCAGGTTGTCATGTTGGTGAAGTTAGGCTAACACTGTTCCCACTCTGCTAGTTCCAGGTCCCCAGATCACTTTGCACATCGCTGAGCAGGTCTGTCCATTACAGATACTTTTTTGAACACCTCATTTTCAAGACAGTTCCTCTTTCGTCCGCTGCGAAGCCAAGAGCTGATGGGATTAGAGCTGTCAGCACAGGGCATGCTAGTGCTGCCTCTCTGCCAAGTTTGGAAGAGGGTCACTGATTACAGAGTAAATGTGCAGCTTTTCACGCTTTGGACATGACCTTGCTTTGCATCTTCCTTGCACTGGGTCCTTGTTATATCCCAGAAGGCCTCGAGTTTGGTTTATTCTGGCGTGATGGGTCTAGTCCATGTTTGTAGCCTAGTTTGGGGTACACCTGTGGGGCTGCAGGGCTGGTCTGCACTCAGCAGGAGCAGGGTAGGACAGGAATTCTGTTTCCAGCTCTGAACATTCTGCTTCCAGCGCCTTGAAATCCGCCTGCTGCACCTTGGCAGTCTCACCTGGAGTCCCCAGCTCTTGCAAATCAGTGCCAGCTGCTGCCCAGAGCCTTCAGGATAGTCCTCCAGAGCCAGAAATAATGACCCCCAGGATGGTGCAGCCTCAATGGCCACTGTGGGCCACAGAGACAGAGAACAGCTCCGAGGGAGCTGACAGCAGCTGCCGAGGGCAGTTCTGCTCCCGGGTTCTCTCTGCCATGGAGCGCTGGTGGGGGGCACCATCACGGATTTCCTTTCATCCTGTCTCCCTCAGAGTGAAAACGCCAGTGAGGAGGCTGGTGAGGGTGAATATGTCAATCTGTATTCCTCTGGCCAGAGCAACGGGGAAGTCCCTCGCTCTGAAGGAGTAAGTAACAGCCCAGGGAGGCCGGGGCTGCCCGGTGCATGCCGACCTCACGCGCTTGGCACCGGCCTCTTCGCACACCCCGGAGCTCCCTGTCTCCTGCTGCCCCAGCTCCCCAGCCGCCCCTCTGCTCGCCCACTCCTGGCTGCAGGTTTGGGAGCCCTCTTGGTGCAGGTGCAGAGCAGGAGATGCTTTTGGGGTCACGCTGAGCCCTGGCAGGAGTCAGGGATGGCTTCTCCTGCCACGCTGTTTCCTCTGCGCTTCGCTGGCTGTTTGGAGCTGCTTGCGCGACGTTCCCTTCCAGAGAGCTGCACCCTCTGCCATCCTGGGGCCACATCTTTTCTTGTAACTGCTTTGTCTTCCCTATTTTAATACAGAAAGCCTTCTGCACTAAATATTTATTTTCTCCTTCACTGTTTGGTTGCAAAGTAAATGACTGACTTAGCATTGTACTCACACACGCTGTTTCTTCCTTTACTCAAGCCTTGTATCTTAGATATTTCCTAGAGGAGCCAGGGCGTTTTCCATTCCAGGGAGGTCCCATCTTCCTGTTGGGTCACAGGAAACTGGCAGAAGTCCGTGGTGATCCTTTTGCCTGCCCTCCTCTTGGAAGGCACATCTCCTGCAGGATGTCTCCCAGACCTTTATTCATGGTGGTGTTAAATACGCCAAGAGATAGTGCTCCCATCACTTCCCCTCAGGAGACACATCTGGGCAGGCCCATCCTTTTGGGCAGCTGTGAGCGGGTTCTCAACTTTGAAGCAAAGGGCTTTACAGATAGAGTCTGGAAAAATCCTGCAGGCACCAAGAAACCCAGGCTCAGCAGGGTGTTTCCATGCTGAGTGGATAGCACGGAGGTGGTTTCAGTCCTGTCTGTTCACTAGGTTGCATTTCCAAGCTTCACTCTGCATGGTGTTAAATAATTCTGAACTCTGACACCGTTGGATTAATATTCCCATTTGCTGTTCATGGCTATTTGTCTCCCTAATAAATGGCTAATTTAAAATGCTGTATCTTTGCTCTGAGCTCTCTACCTGCTGTTCCGTGCCGCGGGTTCAGCTGGTTCTGCTTTTTTGCATTAGCCTCATTTCCACAGCCCTGAGTCGTGCAGTGGAAATGTTGCATCGTTGCAAAACCTCTTCTGATGGGAGAGAAGGGAGGTAGGAAGCAGTGAGCATCCATCCCCTGAGGCAGGAGGGCTGTGGTCAGGAGGGGAACTGAAACTGGAGAGCTTAGAGCTGATTGTGTCTGTTTGGATTAAAGCAGGAGGCAAAGTGGATTTCAACAGGAAGGGCTGGAGGAAAAATAAAAGGTCGTGAGAGGGTTAAAATCCAAGACAACAGCTGACTTGTGTTGTAACTTTCAGCATCATTTCACAATGTTAAAAGCAAACAGTACTAATTACACTAGTCTCCAGAGATGGTCCCAAATTTCCTGTCTGATTAACTTCTTGTTTTCCTGGCATTTGGCATTAACTTGCATCAATCTTTAACCGCTCTGTAGGAATTTACAGTAAAGGGCCATTTAGAGGCAGGCAGACTGTAAATGCAAGGCTGGCTGGGCTCAAGGACCTCGTGTAATGATGAAAACTCCTTTCTCTTGGCAGGAATCTCCCCCTGTCAAAGACGGCCACTCCAAAGACTCGGCTTTGAACAGCAGTGCCATGGGGAAGGAGGGCAAAGACGGCGCTGAAAGGTGAGCCTTGGTCCCCTGGTGTCTGCCCTAAACCTCCTCCATGTTGTCTAAACTTCTAAGGCCACTTCTTTTGCACAGCCAGTGCGTGGTGGGATCCTGCTGAACGAGGAGAATCCTGGCAAGATTATCCTTGCTGAACTCAAGGAGCCTGTGGGGGTTAATGCAGCCTGTGTTAGCCATCCTCAGTGGCAGTGCTGACACTGACCCTGGCTGCTCCTTCCTGCTTCCAGGGAGAAGTGTGAAAAGAGTCTGTATTGCTGTTTGGAATAGTCTTCCAGAGGGAAATTTCTTCCTAACCCTGCTAGTTAGAGGCTGGCTGAGGCCCTGGAGCAGGAGGTTTTATATCCCTTCTAATGCTCTTAGCTGTCATTTGCCTATGTAAATGAAGAGGTGCAAGCTGTAACAGATGGGCTTCAGGAGGAGTGGAGTGAGTGCTTCCCTGCTGCTCGAGATTGCTCTGCAATTGCATTTCTAAAGCAAAAATCGAGAACAGCGTTGATTTGTGTGTGACAGTCAGCTTCCCTCCCCCATTTTCCTGCCGTTGGTTTGAGGGTTTTAATCCCTGCAGTGAAGGAGGCAACACAAGAGTGCTCTGCAAAGCTCACGATCTGCCCAAAGTACTGACTGGTGCATGGGATTTTGGCCTGTGCCTAGGGAAGGCTGTGAGAAACATAAATACTTCATTTTGTTCTTTTTTAGAAATACAGGCACAGAGAGGACATGTCCTAGCACAGGAGTGCCAGCCTTTGGGGGTAGGAATTCTAGAGGGGGATGTACACCAAAAAAATGGTCATGATTTTCTGCTCTATTTTCCTGCAGAACAAGAGCCTGTCATCTCCCCTTGTCTCAGCACAGCGGGTCATGAACTAACTGAGATGTGAATGTGCAGAGTGTGCTCAGTCTCTATACACTTGAGGAAGGGCTTAGATTTGTGTGCACTAAAAATTTGGTGGATTAAGGAGACATGGAAGTGTGTACTTATAGTAAAATCCTGTCTGCCAGAAATGCAGACAGACAAGTGTTCAGGTCCTAAAGGTTTATCTTTCTCTTTTTCGAGAGATGCACAAAGCAACAGAGTTAGAGCCAGACATTCGAGCTTGTTTGCAAAAGATTTACCTCCAGAGTGTCTGTGTACTTACTGTCATTTGATGAAGGTTATTTCCCTTTTTTTTTTTCCACAGGCAGCCACAGTCACCAGATACTTTGGAGTCATCACAGCTGGAGGAAGAGGTAGATGAGCTGTCCCTTATTGACCACAGTGAAATCATGTCCAGGTTAACACTGAAGCAAGAGGTAGGTGCATTCAGGGTTTGTTTTCATACTCTTTAGTTTACTCTAAGTTGAAACTTGATTCTCTGTGTGCACAAACAAGGCATCACCTTTTATTTGATAGGAAAAACTAGGTTGCAGCAGAAGCGGGGTGTGTGAAGGCTGCTGTTAAAGTATGAGATGCTGGTACAGGCAGGGAGCACCAGCAATGAGTGAGGGCTTAACAAAAGCTGAGATGTCTCCCTAAAAACCAGCACATCCTGTGCCCTTTTCCCAGTCTGCCCCTTCCCACCTCTTCAGCCTGTGACAGTCTGAAATGAATCTTCTGAAAGCCTGAGGACAATCAATCCCAGTGTGGGTGATGGTGCTGGCCTTTCTCTCTGACAGCAGGTTCAGCAGGTGAATGAGCAGGACATGATGTTACTGATGTGGAAAAGCAGCCAAAGGAATGTTTCTGTGTTAGAGAAATAGCTTTGTGTCTAGCCTTGGGTGCACTCCCAGCCAGCTTTGCTCACTGTGCTCTTGAGCCACGCTGTCTTTGACATGCAGCTGGAGGGAACATGCAGGCTTTTGAAGCTTTCAGACTGTCAGGGGGCTTGGCTGAAAAACAGGCAGAATGGATTATTTACTGGCGCTTTAGGAGTGTTCTTTGGTCAGCTGAGATGTGCAGGAGAGAGTGAGGAAGCTTTTACTTGTTCTCTAAGTAGTATTTCATGAGTCTTGCCAGAGGGTCACCTGAAAAATTCACATCTTAGACAGAGCTGCTCCATGGCTGTGATCCGTGATTGTTTCACTGTTTCGCATGTTGAAATGATAAAGACATTCCTGAGGGAAGCCAGACACAACTCCAGCCTCCTCTGATGGATTGTTTCCTTTAAAAAACATTTAAAAATCAGTGATTTCTGAACATTTGGGACTAGCAGATCTGTGTCTTAGTGTCTTTTTTTCTTTCTTTTCTTTGTGATCTACATGTTTGAAGTAGTATAGAACTGTCACTGCGAGCTGCTTCATGCAGTGTGAGAACTGCTGGCTGAGTGGTGGATCAGTTTTGCATATTTTAAGTTGTGAAATGCAGTAGCTAGAAAAAAGATGTGTTTTAGAGAGTGGTAAGGCAGGGGTCAAGCAATTAGCAGGGCTGTTTTCTACTGCCAGTTATTGGATCGTTTCAGGTGACCTCCGGCCAAATGGCTCCAGATTAGGGAATTAACTCGCTGGGTTTTGATGTTCCAGGAACATGCAAGTTGAATGCATGACCTCCCACCCCACAGCCACTGTGCTACGTGATCCTGCACTTTGAGACAGATCACACGGTGCTGCTGCCCCGTTAATGGTCTTCCTGGGAGTATTTGTGGCATTTCTGCTCGTTCTCCTGTGGGCAGAAGGTTCAGCTTTCACTGAGCTTCACAACCTGACCTTAAGGAGTCAGAGACCCTCAGTAAAGGATCAGCCCAGCTCTTCATCCGGGACACCAAATGCTCTATTCAAATTCCAGGATTATCCCAGCGCTGGGGTCCGTGTCCCGGCTTGTGCTGTGAGCAGTGCCAGGAACACTGTGTGCGCTGCCAGTTGCTGCCGAGCTGGAACCCCCGCAGTGTTAAACCAGGCCTAAGGGAGCTTGGGCCGTGCCTAACGTGGTTGTGTTCCCATTGCAGGGGGATGATGGGCCAGATGTCCGTGGTGGATCTGGAGACATTCTGTTGGTGCACGCCACGGAGACCGACAGGAAAGGTACAGGGAGGGAGCAGGGCAGAGCTGGGGGCACAGCCTGGCACAGCTTTGTCCTCTGCCCCATGGCCACAGACAGCTGGGCTGGAGGAGACTCTGCACTGATCCTCTGAGCCTGGGGGGTTGTGTTTATCTGTGGGAGATGGAGGTAAGCTGGATAAGCGCCTGGTGGTTCCATTTAGCAGCAGGGATGGGATTAACTCCTCCCAGCCCTTGCCTGGGTCTGGAAGATGAGGCACACCCGTGACAGTGCTGTGTCCCTGTACCTGCTGAGCTGGGCCACTGCCTTCTGTCAGCAGATGTGACCAGCCTGTTGTGCATGGATCCTGTGATGCAGGAGTTACTGGGATGATTGTTGCATCAAAGTAGGAAAAGAGGGATGTTGGTTTGGGTTTAATGCAGTACCAGTGGGCACTGGGAGGCTGTTCAGGTGCTGCTCTGCTGACACTCTGTATATTCAATTTACTGTGCCACCTCCTGTTCCAGTCTGTACCACTTGTGTCCTGGGAGCCACCCAGGCCAGTTCAGACAGGGAATCCACAGCACAAAAGAAGAGATGTGGGGGAGGAGAAGGGACGTTGGCAACCCTTAGGTCTAGATTTGTTAAAACCCCTCTTCATCTGTCCAAACCCAGTCAGCACACACATGAAGCAGCTCCTTTCCAAGGCCTGTGGCAGAGACAGCCTTTGCAGTGTTTCCAGAGAGTGATTTGAACCTGCCAAACACATTTGTGCTGATGGCCTTAACCAGGATTGATCTCCTTATCTCCTGGGAGGCAAAACACTAACCCTCTGAATCACTCAGCACTCTAGTTTAGAGGTTGATAGTCAAAGGGGAAATATCTTTCATGCACATTTTTAAATGACAGGGGTTTTACTGTAGCATAAGATGTTTGCAATTACTTACCAGCACCATTCAGCTTGCAAGAAAATCCTTCCCCTGACAGCTGTGTTTCCCAGTCTGCATTGGGCACAGAATCCAGAAAGGCAAAAAGGACCAGTTAGGAACACACCAGAGAGGAGGAGGCAGTCGACTGTGCCAAGGCTGGAAATGTATATTATAGAAAACAGTCTAAATGAGATGGTGGAAATACCCCTTATAAAAATATGCTGAAAATGGGAGAGAGAAACTCTGCTCTGTTCTCTGGAACAAGCATCACAACAAAGAACTTCCCTACTCTTTCTACTGAAAGACAGAAAAGGGGGTGAGTGCTGGACCTCCAGTTCCTGAACTGTGAGTGTTCTGCAAGCAGTGGGGTGAGAGCTGTGGGGAGCCTTTCAGAGCTGGGAGAAGCTAGAGCAGGATTTTATGTGCCCAGTGGTGCAGCTGTGGAGGGCTGGGTGGAGGGGACAGCTCCCAGTGCCTGAGCTCGGCCTCGCAGGCGCTGCCAAGCCACGGAGCTGAAGGGAGCACGGAGGAATCTGTGCTATGCTAACCCACTGTTGGGGTGACTGAGAGGGTTAATGAATTAAGCTTACCATGAGAGGAATTCGGGGCTTGTAAATCAATCAGCCAAACGGCACAGAGGGGTAGAGTTAAGAGGCTTTCCTTTAAAGATGAATTTCTTGGCAGCTTCAAGTGCCAGAGCAGACCAGCTGTATTACCTCACGTTGCCTTTTGGGCAGATGGGAACCCAGAATAAATGTAACTCCACGCCCTGTTTGCATGATGCTTCTTGTCCATTTGAGTTGTCTGAAAGAGCTAAATGGCATAAGGAATAAAGAGAGACCTCTGGTCTTCAGGAATAAATTCCATGGTCAGTGAAGTGCTCACAGCCACCCCCATTTGCTGTGAGTGCAGGATTAGAGCTGGACAATGCCTGGGGCTCACCCCTGATGTGACCACCCAGCCTCTGTTGTCTGTATCCCAGAGGCAGCAGCTCTGCCTGATTTAAGAGCAGGAGGAAGATGAGGTTCCTGCCAAGAAAAGCACTGCAGGTAGAGAGGCACAGCTCTCCCTCTGTGCCCTGCTCCTTCCCACCTCCCAGCAGTGCCTGGGGCTCACAGCACGTGGATATGGGGTGATGCCTGTCCTGGCTGGAACAAGCTCTGTATGCACAGCCCAGCCTGGGCAGGCACAGCAGCAGCTCTGCCTCCCTGTGTGCCCTTGGTGCAGTGCTCCTGGCAGGGGCAGGGTGCCACCCACTGCACACCCTGCTGTGTGCCCCTGCTCCGTGCTGGGAATAATGCCTAATGCTCCCATTTTGGCACTGCTGCCCACGTTGGGACTGCAAGTGTTCTGCAGTCTTGACCTGACATCTGCATTCCTGTTTGCAATTCGTGCTTCAAATTCCATCCTGTGTGCCCATGATAGTGCCCAAAGCCTTTGCAATTCCAGGCCCTGCAACACCTTGTCCTGCAGATGAATTAGCACAGGCTGACTGCATCCACCACATCTCTGTTGGGGCAGCATCAGTTTTTGCAGTGCAATTTGCTTTTCGTTTGGCTGTAAATAATCTTCTATTTACACTGTCCTGGGATGGATTTCCTGGAATTTAGCAAGGGCAGAGGATCTGCAGCAGCACAGCATGTGTTGAAACACGTGTGTTCCTCATTGGGAGGGCAGAGTGACCTGCCTGAGCACCAAAGGCAGAGCAGGCATCACCTCTTGCCATCAGTTCTTCTTTTTAAAGCATCCCCAAGGTCTAAACTACATTTTTCCTTGACACATTATTGATAGCTCCTGTTCCACAAGCAGGTGTTTTTCACTGACCCTTTTATGAGGCACAAGCCCAAGTGCTGCAAGTGGGAGCCAGGGCCAGGCCGGTGGGGACAGGGCAGTGTCACTGCTGCTCTTGTGTCAAAGGGTCCATCTGCTGGTAAGGAACAACAGCACAGCATTTCTGGGAAGTTCACTCATGCCAAAACGTGTCCATGTCCTCCTTTGTACATCTGGATTCAACCTTACAAAAAGCTTCTTTTCCTGCAGGCAGGGTTGACTGAGGCTTTCTTGCTTTTTTGCCCAGATCTGGTGCTGTACTGTGAAGCCTTTCTGACTACGTACAGGACATTCATTACCCCTGAAGAGCTCATCAAGAAGCTGCAGTACAGATATCCTTTAATGAGTGGCATTTCACTCCCTCCAGGAATCAGAGCTGGATGGTCACCTTGGAGGGAGCTGGTGGCAAGGTTTTTTTGTCAAAAGCCTGCTGGCAGCATGGTCAGTGATGTGCTGGCCCTGATGGTGTCCCAGGCAGGAATTCCTTCACCTCCACTCGCTCCAGTGGGAATTGCTGCAGGCCAGGTCCAGTCACAATGGATACTGGACCTGAGAGTTGTCTCCTGAGAGTCCTGGCAGGCTAGAGGAGCAATTCAGGTTCTTTGCGTGTCATTGGGGAACTGGTCTTTTATTTGGGACATCTCATTTGTAGAGTGGGACCTGAGAACCTTCTGCCTTCCGGAGGGGCTGTGGGCATTGCCTGGCTGGGCAGGTGTAGTTTAATATTAGAAATGATTAAACCATCAAGATTTTATCTCTCTCTTTCTGCAATAAACTCAGCCCTGAAGATGCTGTAATTGCTCTTGGCCTCCCAGTCCTGAGCTGAGCTTGGAGCTGGTAACAAGGCAGGGCCCTGATGTGCAGGGTGAGCGTTCCTGGCAGAGGATGGAGAGGGCCTCTCCCTGAGCACCCTGCTGCCGTTCCTTGCCCTTGGCTCTGTTCCCTGGCAGCAGAGAGGGGCAGGCTCTGTGTCCCTGGGTGCTGAGGCCCCGTGGCTCTGGTGCTGGGCACCCACGTCAGAGGGAGCCTGACGTCACCGTGTCCTGCTGCAGCTCGTCAGTGCCATCTGCAGCAGAGCCACTGCTGCGGCTGGGATCAGCAGCCAAGGGCACAGCACGGCTCAGCCCAGGTGACAGTCCCAGCTGGGGTATCCCTGCAGGCCCCTGCCAGTGCTGCCTTACTGATAACCTTGTTCTCTGTCCCTTTGTCCACCTGGAAGAAGGTTTTTCAACCTGTGCTGTCACCCCTGTCACCGTCCTCCTTGCAGCAGATTGGGCAGCCAGGAAGGTGGAGGTGACATCTGAGATCTTTTGAGACCAGATGTCACAGACCAGTGGGGGAGATCACGGGTAGGGAATTGCTGCTCATTAAATTCCACCTTAGAGAGAACAATTTCAGGGTACACCTGCTCTAAATTCTGTGAGGTGTAAGTACCTCCTCACACCCTCTGCTACAGCAGCTGGTGTCAATTTAATCCTTCTTAGAGCCACATCAGTGTCCCTTTTCTCCTGAAAATTGAACACCAGTTTCCATCAGGACAGTACACTGTGGTGTTCTGATGTGGCTGCCCCATCCCTGGAAGTGTCCAAGGCAAGGCTGGATGGAGCTCTGAGCAGCCTGGGACAGGGGAAGGTGTCCCTGCCCATGGTAGGGAGTGGAACTGGATGATTATTAAGGTCCCTTCCACCCCAAATCATTGCACGATTTTATGATTCCTCGAGGCAGTTGGGAATTGCACTGATGCTGATCTGGCTACACTGAGTTGATTCTTTAATTTGCAACCAACATATGAGAAGTTTTGCCACTTCCCGGACACGTTCAAGAAGCGAGTCAGTAAAAACACCTTCTTCGTGCTGGTGCGAGTGGTGGATGAGCTGTGGTGAGTTGCCTTCTTCATTTTGGGATGCAGGGTCAGTAACTCACAGAGATCTGGCAGCTGGGAAAATGTGGGTTTTAGGGAAGATGTATTTTTTTAACCCCATCTATAATGACAGCTGAAATGCCCTGACCAGTGAGACACTTGTAGTGCTGAACTCTGGTGTTGGAAGAACAGATTCTTCCTGTGTGTCCTGATTGGGTCAGTGCTTTAAAAATAACAAGTAAAGGAGAATCTCTGGAAAAGGAGGAGCTGGGAAGAAGAGGAATTTCAGTCACCCAATTCTGCTTGTGGGAAAGAGCACTGAGTCTTGTACAGATACAAACCCCATAGCTCAGTGTCTTAGCTCTGACGCCTTCCCTGCGTTTTCCATCTTCCTCTCAGCTTGGTGGAATTGACAGAGGAAATCCTCAAGCTGCTGATGGACCTGGTGTTCCGGCTGGTGTGCAGTGGGGAGCTGAGCCTGGCCAGGGTGCTGCGCAAGAACATCCTGGATAAAGTGGATCAGAAGAAAATGCTGAGCTACGCCAACTCCATCAAACCTCTCGCGGCCAGAGGGGTGGCAGCCAGGTGAGGGAAGGGCCACACAACCACATCTGGGTCCTCTGAGAGCCAGGGCATCCCTTCCCTGGGAACACAAGAGTTTCCTCAGTTCAAAATACAAGAAAGATTAAAAAAAACCAGGTCACGTTTTCTGAGCCTTTGTACTTCCTCGTTGTTTTCCACAGGCCAGGGACACTGCACGATTTCCACAGTCATGAAATAGCTGAGCAGCTGACCCTGCTGGATGCTGAGCTCTTCTATAAAATCGAGGTACAGAGATGAGGATGGGCTGAGGGCAGTGGGAGGGTTTGGACCTTCTGCAATGTCTGGTATTCCCTGTCAGCTCTCCCAGACACCTGCTGGATTTTGGACACAGCTGATCTTGTGCCAGCGAGTGGCTGTGAACAAAGGCTGCAACTGAAAATCTTGGGGTAGAAATCCCATTTTTATGTGTGGTATTTTCCCATCCCTCTCCTCTCCTTTCTTGGCAGATCCCAGAAGTTTTGCTTTGGGCAAAGGAACAAAATGAAGAGAAGAGTCCCAACCTGACACAGTTCACAGAGCACTTTAATAACATGTCCTACTGGTAAGGAGCTCAGAACAGCCATGGCACTGAACTGTGCCTTACCTCCAATGCTTGCAGATGTTCCAAGTATTCCTCATAGACTTGGGTTCCTTTGTTACAAATGGGATAATGTATATTTTTGGCCAGAGCACTCATCTAAGACCCCAGAGCACAGCAGAAGTAAAATCAGGAGGGTTAGGGAGGGCCTTGTAATCCAGAGGAATTAATTATCAGTATAATTGAGCTCTTCAAACAAACATTCCCCTTGCAAATAAATGCACTCAGTGAATTTATCCTGTCTTTGCTGTAGATTAGAGTGCTCCATTTAAGTTGGAGGTATTGTGAACTTTTTTGTATTGGCCCATCCCTATTAGTGATAGTTTTCTTAATCAAGAAGAAATCTGATCTCTGTTTAAGTAGGTTTATCTTTCATTCTGTCTGTTCTTCCAGGGTCCGTTCAATAATTATGCTACAAGAGAAAGCCCAGGACCGAGAGAGGCTGCTCCTTAAATTTATAAAGATTATGAAGGTACCAGCTTGGCTTTTCCTGTGAATCACACACACTGCTGCTTACAGGAGCAGGGGAGTGGGGCCCTCTGCTTGGTAGAGCTGTTGGATGCTCGAAGGCTTTTCAGAGCTCTTGAGTAGCTGGAATATTCTCTCTCTTCACAGCACTTACGAAAGCTGAATAATTTTAATTCCTATCTGGCCATCCTTTCTGCACTGGATTCTGCACCCATCCGAAGGCTGGAGTGGCAGAAGCAAACCTCAGAGGTGAGGAGCAGTGGGGCCTGTGATCTTTGAGGGAAGGATGAGTGTGGTTATGTGTGAAACAGCTGAATGGTTCTACATCTCAGCAGTGTCCCAGGGTGGAGGGATGGTGGATAACTCCTCTCCAGTGGGTAAAATGCCACAGTGCTGAAAGCCTTTAGTGTGGCTGGGCATTCTGACAGCTGCAGGAGTGCCAGCACAGTCACAGGGGAGAAGAGCCTGCTCCTCCTCCTCCAGCCCAAGGCTTGGGGAGGCTGAAGGCAGCAATGTTCCACATGAACACCCCAGGGTCGGGCTGAGTAAATCACCTGGAGGTGTTTGCAGGATGGCATTAACTCCCTGCTCTGTGTGGCCCTCTGTGGGGAGGTGACAGAGAAAATGGGTTTGCAGCAGGGGTGTCACCAGAGGATTGGTGTCCTGCAGGGCCTGGCTGAGTACTGCACCCTGATCGACAGCTCCTCGTCCTTCCGCGCCTACCGAGCCGCCCTGGCCGACGTGGAGCCCCCCTGCATCCCCTACCTGTGAGTGGCCACTTCCTTCCTCTGCCACTGCTCCTGCACATTCAAATGGCTCCTTCAAGGGTTTCTCAGCAGCTGCTGCTGAGCTCAGCCCTTGCCTTTTTGCCCAACATCTGTGGTAAGGCAGCACCGTGCCACATCAGCCCACGGGCCCTCTCTGGAGCAGTTTGTCTGGGGCAGGGTGGCCAGCTGGGGGTGTTTGCATCGAAACACCTTTGGATCTGCTGCTGGGGAATGTTTCCCTCTGGATAAGGTGGCCATTCTGGTGGCAGTGGGAGGCTGTTGGATTTTGTTGGGCTGCCTTTTGGCTGGCCACCCTGCCCTGTGTGACTAACCTCTGTTTGCCTATTCCCTTGGCCCGCTGCCCCCTTCCCTCTTTCAGAGGCCTGATTCTGCAGGACCTGACCTTTGTCCATCTGGGAAACCCTGATTACATTGACAGCAAAGTGAACTTTTCCAAGCGCTGGCAGCAGTTTAACATCCTGGACAGCATGAGGTGCTTCCAGCAAGTGTAAGTGCAGCAGTGGGGCTCAGAGGGGGCTTTGGGGCACCACGGTGGGGAGTGGGGCAGGGGCTCGGACATGGAAGCCCCTGTGCAAGGAGAAGGGAGTCCAAAGGGGAAGGGAGGTGGAAGGAGAGCTGGGAGCAACAGGGCTGTAATCAGTCTCCCTCCCTCTCTAGGTTAAACAAACATTGTGAGGACATTTTTCTGATACTAGTTTTGATATCCAGACAAGTTTTGCCTTCAGGTTTTGCTGTTCCTGCTTCCCGTGTTCTCTGGGATATTCAGGGTTTTCTTCAGTGCTCTCTTGCAGCAGAGGCAGCATATCTAACTGCTGATTTCTGTGTGCTAGCTGCCTTTTCCCCCTCAGTTCAGCATCGGGTTTTTCCCCTTTTTGGTGTGACACCACTGTCATGAGCACTGGGCACAGCCCTCACACAGTGCTGGATGTCCTCAGAGCAGGACAGGGGTGGCCCAGAGCCAGGAGAGGACCCCAGGTAGCCCCTGTTTAACTGCAGCTCCCCTGTGGTTTTCCAGACATTACGACATCAAAAGGAACGACGACATAGTGTCATTCTTCAACGACTTCAGCGACCACCTGGCCGAGGAGGCCCTGTGGGAACTGTCCCTGAAAATCAAACCCCGGAACATCACGAGGCGGAAAACAGATCGGGAAGAGAAAACCTAGGAGGAGGGGTCGTGCGAGGGGAATCGCTCCGCAGAGGCGCCGAGGGCAGCTATGAGACTGGAGTTCAATGTTTGTACCTGTCACTGGATGACACACCCTCCCTCCCAGCTGGCAGCCATCCCTGGGGCTGGGAATGCCGGGCGCGGAGGCGCCGGCGCAGCCGCCGAGGGCAGAGATCGGCCGGTGCTCGCTGCACTCGCCCTCCTCCTCCTCCCGTCCCTCTGTGCCATGAACCAGCTTTAACCCCGGGGACAGAGCTGTGTGGAAGGAGTGTCCCACGCAAACGTGTTGCTGGTTTGCTGGCCCCTTGCATCCAGGGGCATCCTGGCTCTTGTTTCCATCCGCAGAGCAGGGGCAGCAGGAGCTCAGCACCCACTGACTCATCTCCGGAGCGGCATCGGGCAGCAGCGGCCGTGGAAGCCAAGGGTTGGAGTCTCCCCTGCAATGCCACCTTCCCAAACTTGTTCATGAGGATGGGAGCGTCTCCCACTGCCTGCCAGAGGAGCTCTGCTGTCAGAGAGCTGCTTGTGTTTACAGGGGGTCTCGGCTCACCCCAGATCTCCGGCACCTTCCTCACGGGAGGAAGGCACCGGCCGTAGATACGGAAGAGGCACTGAAAATGTGGGCAGAGACCCGCCCTCTCCAGTCATCACACCCCCTTCCTCCTCTCAGATCTCGTTATTTAAGCAACAGTAAATCCCTCTGAACCTGGAAACACGGACTGCCCAGGTACTGGGGTCACCTGTCTGTGGCCCCGTGTCTCTTAGCGATGGTACTTAGCTTTTGCACAGGAAATGCTGTAGGATACAGACTGTACATACCTAGTGTTTAGAACCCCCGGGGGATTTTTGATGCATGTCTGAATACTGATGAGTTTATAGGAAAAAAAAAAAGAAAAGAAAAGTGCAAACCAGTCTGTATAAAATCCACAACCAGTGACAATGTTGTTCCAAGTGCTGGATAAAGGAGGCTCGGGGCAGCCAGGTGGGCACTGGCTGCAGAGCAGAGGCAGGAGCCTTGTGAAGGAGCCAGTGGATCCGTTTCTGGGCTGGAAGTGGGACCCAGGAAGGAGCCCTGTGCCCAGCTGAGCCACCCTGTCTTCCCACACACTCCTCTCTCCTCTCTCTATTGCCAAATGTTTTTCTCCAGGGTCCCCGTGGGGACCCTCAGGGCTGTGCTTTGAGAGCTGCACTTTGGCAGGACCCCCAGCAGGTCCCTGTCCCCAGTCCTGCTGTGCTGGTGCCAGCAGGGCAGGGACAGCCCAGCATGGAAGGGCGAGGCAGGGGTGTCATTTCCCACACACACAGTGTTAACCCCAATCTGTTCAGTGTGCCTTACTCAGCCCCTCTGTCCCCCCTCTGTGTCCCACCCAGCACAGCCCCAGCCAGGCCATTTCACATCCCTTCTCTCTGTCCTGCTGCAGTGGTTTGCAGTTGTATTGTGGGTGTCAGTGTGCCCTGCAGTTCCAGCAGCCTTGCAAGACCCTCCTCAACTCCCTGTCACATGGTCACAGGTTTTTACAGGGTTCTGACAAAATCCTGCAGGTTTAGGGCAGCAGCTCCCAAGGAATACAGATGTGGAGTTTCACAAAGCATCCTTAACTTATTTCTCAATAGCAGCTCTGTGCCTGCTCAAGCCTCTGTTTGTTCTGGGTGAAGCAGAGCTGCACTCCTTTCCTTCTCCAAACAGATTGCAAAGCCTTGGCCAGCTCTGCCTGACTCTCAGGAGGGAGTGACAGCCTGGGGTTTTACCCAGCTTGGTCATTTCCCTGAAGACTCAGGCACCAGACTCACACAGTGGCCAAGCACAGAGAGACCCCCTGCCCACAAGGGCATCTTCTGGGGGAGGGGAGTGGGGGGCCCCACACAGTTCTGTGCAGCCCCAGAGCAGAAGGAGCAGGAATCTTTTGTGCTGAACCACAGTGTCCGAGGCAGAAGACTGCAAAAGTGGGTTATTTTTATGGCACTGAGGGCATTGGAGCTGTGTGTCCTGTCCAGACAAGGCTTTGCAATCCCCAAAGGCTGCCCGGGAAGCAACGTCCATGTTTCCTTTGTAAATAAGATCTTTTGAAAGCCCAGCATGGTGAGGTGGTGAAGAGGGCGGTGAATACACCCAGGATGTGGTGTGGGCTTCACGCTGGTGGCTCTGAGCAGCCCTTGGGTGCAGTGGCCAGGCTGTCCTTGGAGGGCTGGGTGTGGTGGGAGCTCTGGAATCACAGCCCTGGGGGTTCAGAGGGACAGGAGGCTGAGTGTCTGTGTTATGTGAGGGGTGACCAAGTAGCTCATGGGTTGGGCACACAGGACACCTCAAAAATGGCAGTGACTGGGGTTCCACAGGGCTCCACCCTTGGCCCTGTGCTCTTCAACACCTTCATTAACAACCCAGACACTGGAGTGGAAGGGATACTAAGGAACTCTGCTTACAACACTAAATTTGGGCACCACGATATAAGAAAGATATTAAGCTATTTAGAGGGTGTCCAAAGGAAGCCATAAGGATGGGGAAGGGTCTGGAGGGGCTTTGTGAGGAGTAGCTGAGGACACTTGGTTTGTTCAGCCTGGAGGAGTCTTGAGGGGAGACATTTTGGTCTTCAGCAGCCTCACGAGGGGCAGGTGCAGATCTCTTCACTTGTGGCCAGTAACAGGACCCGAGGGAAGGGCTGGAGCTGTCAGGGAAGGTTTAGGTTGGAAATCAGGAAAGAGTTCTCCCCCCCGAGGGTGGTGGGGCACTGTGAACAGGCTCCCCAGGGCAGCACCAAGCCTGTCTGAGATCAAGAAGCGTTGGGACAGCGCTCATGGTGGGATTTTTGGGTTGTCCTGTGCAGGGCCGGGAGTTGGACTCGGTGACCCTGATGGGTCCCTTTCAAGTCAGCACATTCTGTGATTCTGTGATCCCCACCAGCAGGGGCCTTTTCCAGGTTCTTCCCTGCACTTGAACCCACTTAGCACCAAACGAGGTCTCACCCTCTGCCAACCCCCCAGAGCCAGAGGCTCAGCCCATGGCGTGGGGATGGGAGGTCTGTGGGGCCCCCAGCTTTCCTCCCCCTTCACCCCTTTCTCTGCTGTCATCCCCAGCTGAGCAGTGTCCCACCCTTAGGCCAGGCTGACAGGGCTGGAGGGACCCTAGAGGAAGATCCCCTTGCCTGGAGGAGCTCCAGGGTTGCTGTCCAGAGATCCCCCCACTTCTCCAGGAGCAGTCCCTGGGGAGCAGAAACCCAGAACATCCTTGTGCAAGCCTGGCCATGAGTGTGTTCCCATCCTGCAGGCAGCATGCTCAAGGCCATCACCTCTTTTTGGGGAGAGGGAAGAGTCTGAGTCCCCTCTCCACAGGGGGCAGGGAGTGGGGAGAAGCGATGCCCCCCATCACCAGCCCCCCCATGTTGTATTATAGATTTACCACTAATCCCCATGGTGGCATCTTCCTGCAAACATTTCAGACCTGTAACTTTTATATTAAAGACAAATAAAACACCAATAACGAACCTGCCTGATGATCCTGTTTACAGTGCATGCACAGTCTGTGGATTAAAGTGACAATCGAATCCTCCTCTGGCGCTGGTGTGGCCTCGTGTTTTCTCATGTGCCCCCCGTGGTTTTCCTCTGCCCGTGCCTCTTTTTCCCTTTATTTTTTCACTGTAAATTTCTTCCCTCTCTCTGCCAAGATGGTTTTGCCCCAATACAAGCCATGCACTTGGGAGGGGAAATCTGCTCCTGTCACCTTCTCTGGGCCCTGGTGTCACCCGTGTCAGGGGTTTTGGCTGCCCAGCCCCTGGCGTGTGCCCAGCCCGTGCAGTGGCCGTGTGCTGGCAGCCCAGGCCTATAAATAACCCCTGCAGCAGACGAGCTGCTCCATGGTGCTATTTCAGTCCTGGCTGGGGTTCAAAATTCCTCTGGAAATAATTGTCACGGGCCAGCTCAGGAGGAGAGTGCCCAGACACTGACTGAGCACGTGCCCCCTGTGCCAGGGCTGGAATGTGGGGCTGCATCCCACGGGCCTGGCACAGCGGGAGGGGTCTGGCCACAGCTCAATGTCCCCCCAAGCAGCTCAGCCAGTGGCACCCCCAGGGCTGGGGTCATGTGGAAATTCCCCTTCCCCGGGGTCCTGCATGGGCTGGAGCCCTGGAGCCCACCTGCTCTAGGGAAAGCCTTGATTTCAGCTGTTGCAGGAGAACTTACCCTGAATTTTGTGGTGGACAAAGGCCATGGCAAGGGGAGATGTAGGCCCTTGGTGTGCAGAGAAGACAGAAGCTTTGGCTCCAGCTGTGTTTTATTTCAATCTGGAAGCAGCGAGAAGGTGGCAGTACAGTCTCTGTGTGTGTGTGCAGAATTACTGTAGAACTGCATACACGGGGTTGTATCTTCTCACACTATCCATGAGCAGTAAGGGCTTCCCACACACGTTATTTCTGCTCCATCTCCAACCCCAATCCTACGAGATGCTCCTTCTGCACCAGAGTCCCATAGGCAGCTCCAAGTGACAGCCCCCAGCAATGAGATTCAGCATCCTGCAGCAGAGCCTGATCCCACCCGTGGACCCGGCACAGCTCCCTGCCCGGAGCTGGATCCAGCAGGATCATGTCCCTGCTCTGGGCTCCTCCTGCCCGGGCCTGGGCTTGCAGGGCTGAGCTGATGGCTGAAGGCTCCGGGGCAGCTCCTCATCCCGCCAGGAAGGACGGACACTGCCCCGCAGTCCCAGTAACGCTTCGTTGTCACCCGTTTCCACACAGGGCTGTGGCAGCTTCTCCTGCCCCCACAGGTGGAGAGCCACAAACAGTTCCTGGCACACGCCGCGTTCCTGGGGCTCAGGGTCCTTGTCACAGGTACAGGGACACCAGGACGTAGATGATCCAGGTGATGGAGGCGAACAAGCCAAAGAGGAGGCTGAAGAGGACCAGTGACTGGGCCTTTCTGGATGCCACGTACGCCTGGGCCACGTCCCCGCGGGCGAGCGCAGACCGGGTCTGGAGAAGGGGGAGAAGGGGAGGGGTCAGAAGGGACCCGCAGCACCAGGAGGGGCTTCCAGGCTGCCGCGTGAGTCCTTCCTTACCTCATGGGAGTAGACAAGGGCCATGACCCCGGTCAGCAGGCAGCAGAAGAGGGTCACCAGCACTGACTCCACCATGTAGTCCTTGGGCAGCTGCTGCCCGCGGCCGGCGGGCAGGGGCCCCGTGCCCGGCTGCGCGTTGTACTGCGGCACAGGGGGTTGGTTAGAGCTGCGAGACCCCTGGGTGTGCTCCCCTCCTGGGCTGTGCTGCTCAGGCATCACTGGGGGCACCGCACGGAACCCCACAAACCCGGGAGGGGAGATAAGGGGTGACCCCCGCTGCAGAGCGGGGCAGGAACACATCGGTGTGGGGGATACGTACCATGGTGTAGGGCAGGGACCCGGGTGGGAAGCCCTGGGCTGGGAAGGGCCGCGGCCCCGGCCCCGGCTGGTGAACGAAAGGCCCTTGCTGAGAGAAGCCGGGTGGGAAGGGCGGGTAGAGGAGGTGAAAGCTCTTGGGGTCCGGGGGCGAGTAGGGTGGAGGGGGTGGAGGGGGTGGAGGGGGTGGAGGGGCCCCCTCGAAGGCTGAGTTGCTGACCACCGACACCGCCACGGGTCTGTCCGCACGGCCCGCGGGGGGGTCGCTGCTGGTGTCGGGGGTGGGCAGCCCCCCGGCTGCCCCGCTGCCATCCCCCGGCTCCGCTCCCCGGGCTGCGGGGCCGGGGGGCCCCTGGGGCCCGGCTGGCGGGTCACCCTCCATCCGCGGAGACACCTGCGGGGACAGGGAGGTTCTGATGGGACGGGACATTCCCGGCACACCCACCCAAGTGGTCACGCCAGGTTTGGGGTGGGATGGAGCTGTTCTTGTGCCCAACCCCTCACCCAGAGCCCCCAGCGCCCCATCCCCGGCCCCACTCACGTCGGTGCCCGCGGGGTCCCAACTGCCGCTGCTCGGGGCCCGGCCCCGGTCCGGCCCCGCCGCGGCCCCCGAGCCCCGCGTGGCCCCGCGCGGGCGGCGGGAGCGCAGCCGGGGCCGGTTAATGATTGACCCGCTGTTTGCCCAGGCCCTGCGGGCGGAGCCGCCCCGGACCGGCCACCGCGGCCCTCAGCACCGGGGGGCTCCGGGTGCGCACGGGGCCGGGAGCCCGGGGAGGCAAACGGGGGTGACCAGTGGGACGGGGATCCATTGCGGCCGATGGAGCCGGTGCTGGGCGCAGGGCAGTCAAGGAGCTTCACTTCACAGCAATTTGTTCATGTTTAAACATATGATTTGGTTTTATTTTAGAATATTGTATTTACATATAGAATGTGGTGTGTGCTCCGGCTGTATTTATACACAAAATGTATATAAAATTCTGTATATTGTAGCGCTGTTAATATTTAACGTGTGTGTGTGTGTGTAGATATCTCTATCGCACCCACGCACAGCATGTGTGAGCACACACTGTCTACGTATCTCACCCATATGTGTATTTATGTCTCTTGGGGTCTCTGTGTTGTACCTTGAGGTGTTTATTCACGGTTCCCGTGCGTGTGCACTCTGGAACAGGAGTAAAACACACTCGGGAACAGGTGGAAACTTGCGCATGGGTACAGGTGTAAAACACACACGGGAACAGGTGTCAAATACACACCCGGGGATGGGCGTGCACTCACACACACGAGTGCCTGGCTAAGACAGCGTTGTCTGTAACAAGGCAGAGCCGTCCGGCTGTCCATCTGTCCATTCCCCCGTCCGTCCATCTGTGTGTCCATCTGTCCGCGCCGGGGCTGCGGCCCCGGGGCTGAGACCGGCCGCGCTTAGCGCACGTGACCACGCCCCCTTTTCAGGCCACGCCCCTTGTCAGGGCCCGCCCCGGGCCGGCCCCGCCCCCCGCCGTCCATCCCGCCATGGCGTCCGCCGGCGGCCCGGACGCGGAGCGGCCGCACCCCAAGCCCTTCCTCATCGGCGTCAGCGGCGGCACCGCCAGCGGCAAGGTGAGCCTGCCGTGCCGGGGGCCGTGCGGGCCGTGCTGGGGCTCACCCCCGCCCCGGGCAGCCCGCGCGGCGCGGGACCTGCGCGGCGCCCGCCGGGGCATCGCCGGGGCCGGCCCCGGGCTGGGCGAGCGCCGCTCGCCCCTTGCGCCCCGGCACCGGGGACAGTCGGGCTGCGGGCCGGGCCGGGCCCCGCGGGAAGGGTCGGGGTCCCCCCGCCCCGCCTGAGCCCCCGTCCCGCTCAGTCCACAGTGTGTGAGAAGATCATGGAACTGCTGGGGCAGAACGAGGTGGAGCAGCGGCAGCGCAAGGTGCTGATCCTCAGCCAGGACAGCTTCTACAAGGTGCTGACGGCCGAGCAGCAGGCCAAGGCGCTGAAGGGACAGTACAACTTCGACCACCCGGGTGAGCCGCTCACCGTCCCGGCCCCAGCAGGGTTCGGTCGGTGCTTGGAGCGCAGCTGGGTCTTACTTGGGCCGGTAGGAAATGGGAAGTGTTGGAGAACAGAAATGTGCTTTCCCCCACCGAAGCATCCATTTGTCCTTCCCTTCTGCCCGTTGTTACTGACAGCCCTTCCGAGCCATGGAGAGGTGCAGAGCATCCCAGCCTGCTCCGTGCTCCACTCCCTGATCTTGAGAGGCTCCTTAATGAACCTCATCATTCCCCAAATCCTTTCTTGTTACTTCTTGTCCGCACAAACAGCTGCTCCCCTTGCCCGGGGGAGTGCTGTGGATTGTAGGCGGGACAGGGAGCTGCCCTTGGCTGAAGTCTGGTGCCTGTTGGGTGGGTAATGGAAACCATGAAAGATGCCTGGGGTTTTCCAGTTGGCTTTTGACTAACAGATGAACAAAGCTGCACAGAATTACACAATTACTAAGTGGGTGATAAAATTATACAATGACCAGCTTTACCTTTGAGCTCTTAATTTCATTGTGCCGTAGTTGCTTATAAACAACAAACTGTCTCTTCCTTATCTCTGAAACCAAACATGGCCATTGTCACTTGGGCAGAGAGTGTTGTATTGCTATGAGTAGCAAAGAATAAGCTGCAAGTTCCTTTTTTTCCTGGTGAAATACTGAGCAGAGGGTTTTTCCTTTGGATCTGGAAAAAATCTGAGCAGAACATTTGATACAACAGCATCTGAAAGTCCTTCTCTTAAAACTTTGCTATTGCAGATGCCTTTGATAACGATTTGATGCATTCAACCCTGAAAAACATTGTTGAGGGCAAAACGGTTGAGGTACCAACGTACGACTTTGTGACTCATTCTAGGTAGGCTCTGGCTTTGTTTGAAGTCCTGGGGTGTCCCCAGCCTGGGGACAGATCACATGGTGGTGGCCTGAGGCCTTAACAGTGTGCCCTGGGTGTTCTCTCCTGGCAGGCTGGCAGAGACCACGGTGGTGTATCCCGCTGATGTTGTCCTCTTTGAGGGGATCCTGGTTTTCTACAATCAAGACATTCGGGACATGTTCCACCTCCGTCTCTTTGTGGACACGGACTCTGACGTGCGGCTGTCCCGCAGAGGTAAAGCCCCGCCGTGTCCCTGCTCCTTATCCAACCCCACCACGGCACAACACTCGGGGCTTTTATCTCCCCACCCCAGTTCTGCGAGATATGAAACGTGGGAGGGACCTGGAGCAGATCCTCACCCAGTACACCACGTTTGTCAAGCCTGCCTTTGAGGAGTTCTGCTTACCGGTATGAGGCCTTTCACTAATTTCATTTGTGGGGTCTTTTTTTGGGGGAGGAGGGGCAGAGGAGCAGGGTTGTCTGGGAATTAGCTGCTGTAGGTGCGGCAGTGGTGGCTTTTGGTATTTGTATTTCACAAATCCCACGCTCTCCCCTCTGCCTCATGTCTTCAGCCATTTCAGGCTGGTTGTTAAGGAACTGAAACGGTCCCTGCTGCTGGCAAAGCACCGTGGAAATGCCTCAAGCACGTTTTCTCACTGCTGGCTGCTGGGGCTATTTAAGTATGGGTCTCTCTGAATGAAACACTCCCACTCTCGGTTTATTCTTAAGTCTTGTAGGAAGAAAGAAAAGCTTGGTTGCCAGCAGCCTTCCTCAAAGGGAACACTGGTGAAAACCTGGGGCAGACCATTCTAGCTCTGCTGCACCATGTATTGTGAGGCCAATTTATGTGCTCACATAATCAAATTTGTAAAAATCCTATGGGAACAAAATCCAGTATGTGGATTAAGTAAGTTGGAAAAGGCTAACTCAGGTGCCTGTCGCTCTAGATCAAAGGAATTCTGGGATTCTAAAACTACTCATTAGACATGCTGAATTTGCCAGCTTTTTTCCAGCTGTGGGGGAGTGCTGTGGTGGTAAAGATCAATAAAGTGTTATCAGAGGCAGGCAGGAATTCCACATGCACATTGGATACCTTGGCTCTCAGCAGAGATTTAGCAATGGCTTGCGAAACGCTGATTAAAACCAGCTCTTGGCAAACAGACATTGCCTGAGGTGGGCAATGTTTGAAGGCAGCTCAGATGGGTAAAAGTAAAGGACTCCACACCTGACCTGCTGCTTCTACCTGGTGATTCTCTGCAAAGGGACAGTAAGAAGAATCTCTGGGCTTAAATCCAGTGCACATTTGCCAGTGTGATATTGTAATTAATTTAGGTTTTTACCATGAGAGAGAGCCTTAACTCACAACCCCTGCAGCACCAGGACCTGCCATCTTTGCCCAGTTTTCTGACCTTTGGTTGCTTTTTCCTGGAATGAAGCTGACTTTTCCCATTAACAGCCTCCTCCACCACTGTTTCTGTTTTGCAGACAAAGAAGTATGCGGATGTGATCATCCCCCGAGGAGTTGACAACATGGGTAAAAGGGAGTTGGGTTCCCTGATTTCCCTGGGAAGACACCTTTGGGGTTGGGAAGAGAGCAGGAGGCACAGTGCTGCCTTGAGTTCCTGCTTCTGAGGAAGGGATTTTTGCTGGAGGGGAGGGAGCTGCTCAGCCTGATCAGAAGGACCAGCTGCTCAGCCTGTGGAGGGCTGCAGAAGTGACCTGTTGAGGTCTGACCTCACTGCAGACAGCAGGCAGAGTTTCATTTAAGGGCATGTTAAAACTTGAGCAGGGCTGGATGCTCCACATTTTCTAGATAACTCTAGGCCAGGAAAGCCTTCATGTGCTGTATTCCCCGTTCCTCTCTGCAGTTGCCATCAACCTGATCGTGCAGCACATTCAGGACATCCTGAA